>VZRW01009362.1:531997-585577 GCA_013398125.1 Aegotheles bennettii | reverse complement strand
TCTGGCAAGTGTTGCACATCAGCATTTACAAGAATATGTACACTGAGTAAGCTAGAAGTGGTGGCCAGCGGTGGCATTCTGCTAGCTCTTTGCAGCCAGAGCTGTGGAGTAGTGCTCAGAGACAATGCCTATTAATGGAGAATTTCAATGCAAACATGGCCTCCAATTTGGAAGTGACAAAACCCTCCATGTGACTAGCAGAAATCATTTTATTTGGAGGGCTTGTATACTTATTCAACCAGGTACAACACAAATGTAAGTGTATCCATCAGGTGTAATGTAAAGAAGTACCTCATGTAAATCCTTAGTTTTAACAAAAAGCAATTAATCTGCTCAAAACCAATGATTTTTCATACCTTTCAAGCTTGGAAATCTGCATAAAGCTGTCAGTGCCATTTTATGGAGAGAAAAGAATACATTTTATTGTTGGGAAAACAGACATACCACTCGCTGTTCAAAAGTCACTGGATAATTACAGCCACAATAAGATGACAGTTCTAAATTTTGCTACAACATATAATGGATCTAACCAGGCTATTGGGTTCCTTTCGTAAATGGAAATTCAGGAACTTCAATTAACATATTCTTGATGTGACAGACTTTAGCAGGTTTTCTTTTTGGAATGAAGCCAGAGTCTATAGTGTCAATGGGACTTTGTTTACTTAAATCACAGTAATCATAATAAAGCAGTCTACCACTCAGGCTGCCTACATCTGAAATAAAATTCAGAAACATTAGCAAAAGACACTGAAGTTACATTTAAAATCTCATCTATTAGATTTCCACACCTAATATTGCAAACCATGGGGCAGCAAGCATAGAACTGCCAGTAATTAATATTTTTGGTAAACATTTTCAATGCAAAAGTGTAAACACAGATAACCAAATGGATATATAAACACCTCAGCAAACAGCTTCATTTTCAGAGGTTCTGACATTGCTGACATTGGAAAGGAAGAAGCAAGTTCAGTGTAGCTGAAAGAAAATAAAGAAGCTGCTTTTCAGGTTTTCAGATATGAAGATGGCAATGCTTAGAGTGTAAAGTGCAGGCCTTCAGAAACAAAACCAGAGAACATGGACTGGTATATGCCACTGCAAGTTTCCTTAGGGACATTAGAATTCTCTCCTCCCTCACTGCTATTATCTCCCATCAGCGCAGAGCATTTGTTCTACTTTTCCAGTCATCAAACAGACTAGTCAGAGCACTGACAGTTGCCTCTACAGAGCTGCCAGACATCGAGCCAAAGCCATAGCACAGCAGAATTGTATGGGACTTACTGGTCCCACACTAGTTAGCAACACAGCTCTGGGACAATCCCCCACATCACTGGTACGTGCCATTCATGGCACATGTATTACATTGCACTGTCTGAACTTCTCAGATAGAAAACAGCATTTACAAACATCTATCCCAGCAGGACACAATGCAATAGAAGTCACACGCCCCCCTCTGCTATAGCTTTTCCCAAGAAGATTTACTATCTATAATGCCCATCTCTTCATAAGACAATGTATTTCTTTTATACCAGATCTTTACAGTTGCTAGTCTGTTTTGAAAGTGTTCAGAAAACAAGCACACGATTCAAAGATTCATTTAGTGACAAATGCTTCTCAACTTGGACGCATATAGATCAAAAGATGAAAAACAGCAATACTTTTCCCTTTGCATTGTTGGTTTCCCATTGACTACGACAGTTACTGCAGTTTATGATAAAGTACACTGGTACAACAGGGGATGAGGACAGAGTTGGGTGAACAGTCTCCCAAGCACTTTCATGCTGCTACACACCTGGGTCTACCAAAAGTTGAGATAGTACTTACATTGCTAAGACTTCCTGTTAAGTCCAAGCAGATCAGTTTCTCAGGAACTGTCCTGCCCAACCACACTGTAGTGTCCCAAGCCAGCTCTGCCTGCACTTACCTTGCATGTATGTAGGGCAGTAATACAGCAATATTTTTTACATAATCCAATACTTCTCAGAGGATTCTCACCTGTCTTTTTTTGGGTGGGGTAAATGTCCAACATGAACAACATAGAGCTCCATATAAAGAGATCAATCACAGAATCACATTTAGATCTAAATCCTTAATAATTTAAAATAATTTATGGCTTAAGAACTAGCAAATATAAAACCACCCAAAGTGCCCTTTACAATACAAAATAAACTTTCTTTAATTTTCCTACCCATTCTCTGATGAAAGGCAGAAGTCTCTAGTCTCTACTGGCAAAAACATTAAGAGCAATAAAACCTGTGTAGTTGATAACATAATGCTGGAATTCGGCATCTAGGTCTGGCCTTGCAACTAAAGGTGAAAATTACAGAATAGTTGGTTTCATGTACTGTAAGCATAAGGTATTTTATACCTGAATTTTTAGCACTTGAGCTAGAATCAAATCTCAGCATATTCAATGCAAGTGCAGATGCTCATAAACAGCACTTAAAATACTTACTAAAGCCCAAAAGAGAACAGGTTTATTCCTTTCAAATAATTTCAAACATTATCACACGGAAATTTGGACACTTTTCACCATAAACAAACAATATAAAAAAAAGCCTTAGCATTTTCGTATCAGGGTAAACACATGAGATTTTCAGAAACCTAAAATTAACTCAGATCTTGAAGACCACAAATGACATCAACAAAGCCATTATATAAAGTCTTTTGCAGCAACAGAGGTTTAAGATATCCACCTACCCTGGGTTGTTCGTTTCAGCTCATGCATCACCTTTTCCTGTCGCCATTCTGTCTGCTGCCTTGATTGCAGAAGCACAACTGCTTGTGGAACTGTTCTGTGAAACAGATTATAAAAGTGATCTTTCTCTTTCTGCACAGTCTATTTAAGTCAGTTTGATTCCCTAACCTATTTTGCAGAGCATTAGTCCCTATATTTGTGTCAATACAACATCCTAAGGCTGTAGCTTTTTAGATCCTCAGACATAGCATTATCATCCCGCCACTGCCCTTGTCCAAAGCCTCATGCATTGCCCCATCATGTGCTGGTGAAAGCATCTGTACAGCTGCTACACAGAAAACTGTCTTTGGGTTAAAGCATCTTGTTTTCCACTTCATTAATTTTAATCCATATCAATACCCCAGCCCATATCAGAACATAGCACCACAAGCCCTTCTATTACCTGCTGGGAGCAGGGAGTACTGGGTCTGTAAAAAAAGCAAGACAAACTACTTCCCCAATGGTAGGTGATGCCTTATGCAGGTGAAAGGATATCTGAAACTTAAGATACTAATTTGCAAGTCTCAAGTTATGTATAGGTTGTAAATTCTCAAACAGTTGTGAGTTCTCAAAGAATGGCCACTTGATCAACAGCAGCACTACTAAACACCTGAATAATTGAGTAATTCCTAACTGGAAGAGGAAAGGAAACACCAGCATTAGGATTTTGGCATTTATGGCCATAACCAGGTCAGAATTTACCCATCTTAGAAGATCTCAATGTTGCTTAGAAGCACCAACTATTTAGTCTGATTCTATTTAAACATGTATGTTTAACGATGTAGTATCTACTTCAACATTTGTCATGCGATGACAAATGCTGCTGTATGTAGTACAGGATCCAGACTTCCAGCAAATAACGTTTGAATCTCAATGAACCTGTACCTCTAAGTCATTCAGTACAGTTATTAGCTCATTAAATCCTATTTCACTTTTTTCACAGTGAAAGTGCAATTCTAACATTGTCCTGAGCTCAGGAGAACCTAGTATGACCTAAAACTAACTACTCATTTACTGCATTCCCTCAGCTGAAAAATAATTCAGTTAAGTACAAGTATAGAAAGACTGAACATTATGAAATCCTATTTTCACAATGTTAGTATAAGTTTCACTCCCTCCTGATACATACTACTACAGTTTAAATCCTGACACATAGTAAACTATGAATTTGATTGTTTTCATTAACAAATTTTTTCACAGAAAGCATCAAGGCTGTAATAAAAGGGCTCACGAGATAAATGTGACTAAGCAGCAGGAGTTAATTAAGTAGGACAATGAGTAAGCATTTATGGGTGTGATAGGAGACCCAGCTAATTTAATTGCTAGTCTAATTATCAATTAGAGAATCAAGAAACAGCGTGTAAGTGAACTATTCTACTTGTTGATAGTTTAATGATTTTTAGAGACCCAGAAGAACAGTATTAGTTGTTATTTTAGGACTACAGAAGGAGGGTTTTTTCTCCTTTTACTCAAACAGAAGTTCTTAGTACTTCTAAAATTACTAATAAATGTATATACAGCCTTCTCATACTCAAATATTTAAGGCCTTTAGATCCTTTGCTCTATAAAAAAATCAAATAAAAAGCTAGCAATTAAGCATTCAAACACACTACCTATAAACCGGTCAGCTTAGGTCCAAACCTTCCTGCATGTATTTTACAATAAGGATAATAACTGTCCACTGGTGTGAAAAAGTCACATTAACTATTTACAGCATGTTTGCACAAGGCAGTTTCCAGACAAAAAGAAAGGGGTCAGGGAACTATTTAAATCCATAAGGGCCAAGAGCCAGTTGGCTACATCCATTGTTGAAATGTTCTATAAAGCAACTGCAAGAAAATAAAATTACAAAAAAATTGATGGAGAGCCAAAAACATTAATATATTGGAACACTGAACCTTTTTACAATCTATAAATATTTTTTTATTCTCACATGTAGCCTATGAAGTATGCTGAGGTTTTTCTCAGAACTCCTAATACTAGCATGGAGTTTGTAAGTTTCTACCAGAAACAGACCAGAAAGACATTTAATGTTACAAGACCAGTGGTATTTCCCACTACAATTACCAAAAGATGACTTTGTTGTGTAAGAAGAGGCCCTAGGAACTAGAGATAGGTTTAAAATATGAGAAGACAGAAGCCGAGACCCATCACAGCACACACGGCCTGACCCTTGGACATGTTAACAAGCTGTTTCTTATCAAAAATAATAAACAAAAACCCAGCATACTTTAACCATTCTTCATGTCCATTACAAGCAGTTAAAAATACTGCAGGGTTTTCACTGTTGAGCAACTCCCCTGTCCAGGTTTACAAGAGGCTCCAGCAAGGCACAGCTGTGCTCTCTGCTGAGGGGAGAGCTTGGGCACACCTCTCCCTCAGGAACACGGCTGACTCCTCCAGCAACAGCTTCTCATCAGCTTGACCCAGACATGCTGTCCTAGCAAATAACGTTTTAAAAACCCGAACACTCAAAGCCACTCCCGAAGAACGGCTGACAACATCAACTGCGCTTTCCCTGGTTTCCTGAGGGCCCTCAAGAAAACACAGAATGGGCGTTTTTAGCCTTTCACCTGAGAGACACGGTCACGGTGTCACTCTGGGAGCCGCTCGCCAGTGCGGGGAACGACATAAGGACAAAGGAGGGCAGAGCCCATTGCCTGCGAACAACGCCGCCTCAGGGAACGCAGGGGGCGCAGCCTGCGCCCTTCCCGCCCTTGGGCGGCCGCCGCCTCAGGGAACGCAGGNGAGCGCCGCCCCCGCTGCCGTCGCGCAGCAACGCCCAGGCCCGGCCGCCGCCCCGGGGCCATGGCGAGCGGCCCCCCCGACCTGTCCAGGTGCTGCAACTTCGTGGCGAGAGACAACTTCTGGTAACGGCCCCGGCCCTGCCCTCACAGCCCACGGCCCCGCGCCTCCTCTTGCCTCCCTCTCCTCCCGCCGCCCCGCAGCTCAGCGCCCGGTGCCGGGCGGGCGGAGGCTGAGGGAGCTCGCTCACCTGTTCACGGGTATAAATATCCCTCTGTTTCAGGAAAAAATCCGTTGAAACTGAGCGAGAAGCTGCAAAAACATGGTCTCACAAATGGGGATTCTTGAAAACACCTCTTGCAGAGGTAACATGGAGTGGGCATGAGCAGCACAAGGGGTTTAATTGTAGATGAATTTACCTGGACACAAAATGACTGCCCCGGGGAGGTGGTGGGGTCACCGTCCCCGGAGGTGTCCAGGAGGGTCTGGATGTGCCACCGGGTGCTGTGGGTCAGTGGGGATGGGGGTAGGGGTTGGACTGGGTGAGCTTGAAGGTCTCTTCCAACCTCCACGATTCCGTGATTCCATGATTCTATGATTATGAGAGCACAGAAGAGTAGAAAAGCAGTGAATATGCTTTACCAAGCTGGGTTCTGAGGTAACAAGTGCACTCCTTTTATGATGGGTTCAAAGTTCCCATTTTCCTCTGACTATGGCAAGTGGTAATTTATATGCTGTGCATATTCTGATGTATTTCTCCTGAGAAACATGACTCCCAGCAGTGCTAACGAGTACTAGATGCACACTGACAGGAAAATATTTCCCCTTTGTCTACCCATATGGTGGTTTAAAAATCAAGGGGAAAAGGTTCTAGCTAATTAAATTTTCAGTGGGGGAATTTACAACAAATGAAAATATTTGGAGAGATGTCTATTCTCAGTGATGTTTAGATATTAGAATATAGTAGCACATAATGTTACATTTGGAATCACAGCATTTTGTTACTAAAGAACAGGGCCTGAATAGTTATGAATGTACTTTCCATGGGGCTGGAAGTACTTCAGCTGTTCTAGGATTTTTTAAAATTCCTGCAGGCATCCAGGTCAGCACCTCTGAAAATTCTGGACCTCTAGGCTTCAGCATCCATCCTTGATAACTACGGTCTGTCCATGCATACCACCTTTGCACAGTACTAATATTTAACATTTCTTTTTGCCTTGTGGTCATATAAGATATATATGAGATATATTTCTAGCCCTCTTTGGACCAGTAGTGTAGTTAAGAGGGTCAGAATCACTCGGCAATATTTAGTCTTTCATCTGAAATTCAGAATTGCATCACTTTCTGAAACCAAGAAGTACATTACAGTAATTTGCAAAGCACTACAGTAAGTACTCCTGTTTTAGATGGAAAGAACAGGGAGTTCAGATGCAACAATGAGGGGAATGGTGTAGATATCAGATATATCAGTATATAATCAGTATATTTTACAAGATAAAACATCCAATTTTTAATGTTGATATTTTGGTTTTAGTTGATTGAAGGTGAAAAGAAAGAAAATACAGAGCCCAAGATACAGCTCCCAGAACATCTGCAGTTTCGAGCTGTGACACCTGTGGAAAAATATATTAAGGTTGGAAAATTAGATTTTAAATTGCAATACAGCAATATTTGTCTTAAGAAACCACACAAGCTCTAAAAATCAGTTGTCTTGTAGAGGTGGGCCTTTAACTAAAGGTCAAAGTAAATTGTATTTGCAACCCAAGCAATGTTTTAAAAACACTCAGTTAAGACAGAGAATTGCCCTTTGGATATGGTTGTTAGTTCACAGAGCTTTCACTGTACATAATCATCTTTCTGTAAAGCAGCTCTCCCATCCACTCCTCTGTGCCACCTAGTAACAGAACAGTGAACTGTACAGCTTAGTCCAGGAGAGTGCTCACAGAGCCATTTGTGACTGCTGGCCAGTCATTGCTCAAACACACATACACATCCTACTTAAAGACTTATCTTAAACTTAACTCTCAGCCTCAACTATCGGCTAAGATGCAGTCATCTTTCTAGCTTTATTTATGACAGTCTTTTTGGCAGAGACAATGCAACTGTCCTCTTTAGTGGCACAAGTTAGATTAGCCAGGAGAAGCCAGTTCTAGTGAGCGAATTCATAACTATTTGATTTTATATGATTTATATTCATATATTCAGAATCTAAAAGTTGTCAAACAGCTGGAAATGAGAGCTGAATGTGACTGATGGTTTGATTTATAAATATACAGAATAAGATAACTATACAGGCAGCTAAATCAGTGACATTGGGAGAGGAGCATAATCATAAAAGAAGAAGGAGAATATGCTAACAAAAAGAAAGGTTAGTCCACTTAGAGAAGATTAAGGAAACAAAAGAGATTGGAGATTCCTACTTACTGAACTAGCTTTCTTTCAAAGGATTCCAAGGGTGGGGAGATAAAGTGAGGAAGTAGTAAAAAACTTTTACTGAAATTAAATTGAAACAAAAATTAACAGCTAGTGCTGAGTGTAGCAGAGAAATGAAATGGCAGTATTTCTGCCATTAGTGCTACGTGTTCTTCAGTTTTGTCTCGAGTTTAGCTCTGCTTCAGCACAGTGAGGGGGTGTGTGTGTGTGTGTGTGTGTTAAATCACACAGTTATCAGCTGCTAAAGTATCATGCATAGCCTGGTGCATACTGAAACAGGGATCATCGTTTCAGTTTCACCTCAGAATTTTTATTTGCTAAGGAAGATAAGAGTTAGCTGTGATTTAGGTCACCTTTAACATATCCAGAGTGAAGTTTCTTAAGTCCTTACTCTTCACATTTACCTTCATGGTAACAGTCATCACAGCTGTTCTTCTCTCTAGGTTAGATTAACAATTGCTTCTTCATAGTACCTTCCCCCAGATCATAAGTGGGACAAGATTTCCTTCATTATCCTGCTCAGTGGGTGGCACTTTTGGCCATAAAAATTATCTTTTTGGAGGAACTGCTCCACCTAAATATCATAAACATTTTCTAATCTTGGCCAAAGAACAAAGCGAAGCAACTCTGGCAAGAGAACTGAAACATTGTTCTCTTGCTGTGTATTTCTCTGCTAAGTCCCCAGATGCTAAAATGATATAACGTGCCCAATTGAGATGATTCAGCCAAAGTAAGCACAGCAGTCAGTGAACAGAGGCTGTTGGCTTTTGTTTTGTTTCCTTTTTAGATAGATTAGTTGCAGATTAACTTGATGCTTACCCATCTTTTAAAGTAGAAAGAAGGTGGAACAAATAAGTAGTTCTTGATGCAAAAGCCAGCTTGGTCAGTGATATCTTTGGCATTTGGCCACAAAACTATTATTCTGTAGCTGCATTGCTACCACATACATTACAGCAAGTATAAAATGCTATTCCTCATGTTTAGAGAAATTAACTAGTTTTAAAGATTATTGTTATTATTCTGTAAGGAAAAAAGCTAAAGCTGAAGACAAAAATTCAATGTAAAGCCAGTAAAGCCCTTAGAAAGGTATTAAGCAAAACTTAAAACAGAGTATGCTAATGTACACTACTAAACAATAACTTTGCTTTTTGATTTCCTGTTATAAATACCAATTTAGGTGCTAAAATTTTTTATATTTTTTTTTAGAAAGGAATGAAATTCAGTTACTTCTTTGGAATTTGGCCAGTTTACTTCTCTCTTTCCCTGTGCCTTGCTATAGAGTGGGACCTTAATTATTCTAATGACTTTTTATAAACTATCCTGTATTACAAATCAAACTTGCATGCAACTGGACTATCTTTTGAAGTTCTTATTTCTTCCCATTAATGTCACTGTTTGTTCAGGATATTAATTCATCAGATTGCATTTTAACCCATTATTTTTGATAAGTTCTCATTTCCATCCACACTACAGCACAAAAGAGGATGTTGCATGACAGAAATGACAAGCAAAAACCTTTGAATCATTGAATTCTACATGTTACTTTTATTCTAGGTGCTTCCATCTCCTCCTGTACCTAAGACTACCCAGGGATTTATTGGCTGGAGATCAGGTGTTCCAGAGTTGCAACTTGAACGTGGTTTTCAAATCCAAAGCTGCAAAGGTGCCTTTTTTAAGGATCTGAAGTGGCCATGTGAGCCCTCTGACTGACTTTAAGAAATGACAGTGAGGCACATAGAGCCATTGGCATCCCTAAGTTAACATTCCATAGTGGACTGTTGGACTGTTAAACTTTTATGCTTTAAAAATGATTTATGTAGACATCCAGAATCATTTTGGTAAAGTCTGAACATTTTAATGTGCATTTTACTTGTTACTGATTTTTTTGAATCTATGGCATCCAAGCTGTTAACACTGCTTAAGGTTTACTTAGAAGCAACAATGAATAAACTCATATGAAGATCACAGAGCAGGTATTACTTTTATTAGCATTAGTAAGACTATCCTTAATCTGGAAAGAAGCTTTCCTCATTAAAAACCAAAACACAACAAACAAAAAAACACCTGCAGAAAAAATACAATTATCAGGCTTCATCACAGTGTATCCACTGCAGCTTGAAAAAAAAACAGGCAAAGCGTAAGTAAAGTCATAATTATTACAGGTACTGTCTTTTGTGTTGTGCATACTTTACAGGTAGTTTGTGTAGTTACACACACAAGTAATTGAGTAGTTCCCAGTGCAGCTGCTTGGTTGTTATAAAGCATACAAAGGCTGTTTAGCAAAATGAAGTCATGTTCAAAAATCAGTTTTGGTATCCAAACAAGTTTTTTTTCAGTGAGTTGATCAGAATGCAGATGTTACAAAGTATTTATGTTGCTTCAGTTTCATTTATACAAATATTTATTCCAACCAGGACTGGTGAAAGACTCAGAAACAGTAGGGGATTGCACTGGGAGTTACTGGTGTAGGTACCTCAGTACCTACTATAGAGTTCAGTTTTGTACTTCATTACCTACCTGGAGATTTGCTAGGACTTTTGGAAACTCACTTAGTTGTAGCAACTATTTCCAGGATATCGTTCTAGCTGGCTAACGTGTTTAAACTAGAAGATTGTTTAAACAAACAACAGCCTCCAGGAAATCAACAAAGGCAGCTTCTTTTAACTCCTTATTACTTAGGAGGAAAGACTTTCCTCTTTAATCCTGCTGCAAGATCTTTTTTCTTCAGCTATCACTATCTACTTCTTGAGTCAGCAGTAAGTCCTTGGCTTTCATAGCAGTAGGTCAGCAGCTAGTGTTTGTTCTTTCCTTCTTCCCAAGAAATGACTCACAATGATCAACATCCCACCTATTTTTTTTACATCCAGTTCCAAATGCCCACAAAATAATAATATTTTACTTTTTCCATATTCTTTACAAATAATGGAGAGATGACTCATATCCTTTGGAAAGATTTCTCAAGAATGAGAATACATAGCAGAAGTAGCTTCAGACAATTTATTTAAAAACCAGAACAAAGAATAACTTTGAATCAGATTCTGGAAATTTAAGCTAAATTGCAGTTTAGCTACTAACTATAATGTGTAAACTGTTCTTTGAACAAGCAAGATAATTGTAAGAACAATATTTTAAATCAGTGTGCTTTCTTGTCCTTGCAAGATTTGTATCTCTATTTTAATCACATGGTTCTTCAGTTTATTTTAAGGTCATGTATAGATCCTCTTGTTCTTATATGACCAGGTATAGTAAAGATTAATACATAATTTAGTAGCAACAAAATTACTTGAATTCAAGCCAAATGAAAGGGGAGCTTCAAGACCACTGTTTTTAAAAAATTACTGTATTAAAGAACCACAGCTGGCACCTAATATCGAGTAGATCTTTGTATGAAGTGAAATCCAAATTCACATGAGTCATGGTTTGATTTTGAAAACCAAAATAAACTCTTTGTCCAGCATCTACAGTTAGACATTTCTGAATCTTATTCCTAATGTCTAAATGTTAACTTTGTACTAACAGTAAGGTTTTTTTATTATGCTTTCAATCATTTAAGGTACCTTTACATCAGGAGATACTTTTGTTGTGGATTTGCAGCTGACAAAGGACTGCCCAGTCAACTGCCCCAATTGTGAATCCAAAAGGCCGATACCGAATTATTAAACTGCCTTGTAATGTTTCAAACCTGGCATTTAATTTGCAGAAATTAACCTCTTTATTGGAGCCAAGTTCAGCACATAAATGTCACTGCACACCGTAAAATATCACACCATCTCCAAGGTCAGGACAGTGTTAGTGAACTCAGTGCACACGCTGGGAAAATGTTTCAAAACAAAATCAAATCACTTCAAAATGCAGCAAAAGTCAAGACAATTTTAATTCCATATAAAAGTCTTAGACCTGTGCTTCTGTGCAAGTCAGAACAGAATGGGATGTTTCTAAACATATGCTGTTTATTTTTAACCAAAATTTGAACACAAGATGCAAGTGCATTTAGATGTCTTCTATGCTTCAATCTCCATTTCATTTGGTGTAGTCTTCAGTAAAGCTTTTGGTGGTCTAAGGTTCACATTAGCAAAGTGGCATGCATATCAATTCCTCCTCAGTTGACTAAAAATTTTCAGAAAACTGAAGGCATCTTGTCTTTTGAGTGTTGTTTTCAGAAGAACTGGTTCTTTGGTAACAGGCACATTTTAAAGAGGAACTATGGATGATGCTTTCAGAATTGCACAGGCAAAAATTGTACTGTATTTGATACACAGGCACCACGGCAAGACATGAAAATAGGTCAGCCACACATCTTTTGCCACCATGGATGTATGCCTGCATATACTTTCCTGGGTGTGTGATTAAATAATATTAAAGGCTTAAATGACAGTTGTATTTATGCTGAAGAACTATGAAATCAGAATTCTCTCTCACAAGCACTTGCTTCATAAACAACAAAATTGAGTGACAAAAACCTGGTGCATTTTCCTCCACAATGTGTTCTTTCCTGTGCTGTTAGAACTGGCATAGAACTGGTACTTGCTCTTTATTATTTCATTAATATATTTTACAGGGAACTCAGAGTTGAAAGACTATTATTTATTTAAAATGTATTTTGCATCAGAGAATAAAGGTTTTTTATTAGATGATAGTGAAATGGTGATTCTGAATAAGTAGCCCTACTCAAATTGCAGTCACCATACAAGTATTGCTGTACATTTTGAAATAAGCAAAATGAAAAGCAACCACAGCACATAGCCATATGATCTATAGCCAATTGATCTAGCTACTGTAGAAGGTGGCCAGTTAGAGAATAAATCTAATCACTATTCTGCATGAGGCATCTCTACCAAGTTACATGCTGTGACTCTCCTAAAGGATTCCTAAGTTCGTGCAAAAATTACTGTCTCCAGTTCCTGCTGTTGGCTACTCTGTCAGCCTGAATTAACTTTAATTTTGAGATGGTTTGCCTTGCAAAACAGAGGAGGTAGATTTTTATTTTTTTAATTTCAGAGACTTTAGGGCTTCCCATTCACACACATCATTTCCCCCTTTAGTGAAGGATTCTTTGTGGTTTCTTCCACATTCTACAAAGCGACAAACACCAGTCTAACAGAGTCATTGGGAACCAGACCAGAAGTCTCAACTCCCATGTGAAGCCTGGCCCAGGTCACTTCGTGTATTAGGTTCCTAAATGGATTGAATTTAGTTCCCCTTGAAACCATGTCAGTGAAGCAAGACAGATAAGGCCCACTCACAGACTATTACTTTCTTCCTGACTCCTGTGGTTTTCACATCACATCAAATCGTTATTTAACTAGTTGAAAGCATGTCAAACCATTTCATAGGATCACAGTGTAATAAATTTAACTGTACTGCAAAATGATACTGTTGTGCTGTGAAACTGATCAGGTTGCCAGTGAATAAAACATCGCCCCTTAAGTCTGCTCTATCATACATGGAAAATTTAAATTTAAAGAATGCTCTTTCCCGTGCGCCTCAGTAGTGGATTTATTTCCATAAGGATTTCCAACTGGAAATTCTCTGATATAAACTGAAGAGTACCATGGGGCAGCTTTTCATTTCAGTGCAGAAAAATGTAGTGTTGCCACCTTTGAAGTAAGTCACAGTTATCAGTCTGAGCACTGGGTTTTACAGGCTCTGACAGAGTATGAAACGTCCAAGACCATCCCAGGAGGGTGATAAGGCACTGGACATCTAGCACAAGGGTTGCAGAGAAACTGGAGGTTGTGTTCCTGAAGGGTGTTAAGAAGCATCTGCATTTTCCTCTGCATCATCCACGAACTGCCATGGCTTGAGATGGACACCACGCAACACTGTAGCTTAGGGACAGCATCTCAGCACTGAGGGAGGCAGTTTGCCAGATGTTCAGAGAAGAAGGATAAGATGGGGTCAGACCATCTGATAAGTATAAAAGGAAACACAGCAGGTTAATTTAATTCCTTATCATTTAAGCAAATACAGCTGTATTTACTATAACATGCAAAATTCTGGCTGAACACATAAGGCAAGCATTCTTCAGAACAACATCACTTCAAAAGGTTGTAAAGCAGGTTAGCATAAGCATCATTATGTCTGATCCCCAGTGTAAGATTTTTCCAGCCTTTAATGCTTTAGTTATTCTTAAATCAGTACATTGATCTCAAAAGTAACATTACACAGCCTTAGTAAACCTTCTAAAAGTACAAAAAAATCACTGTGTGTTTAACAACAGCACAGAAAATTATAGATCAAAGGCTGATTGTTACTTCTTGGTGCTTTTTCTTTTTTTTTTTAAGAGATGAGAGCATGTGAAAAATCAGAGCTTAGAATAAGCACACTTCCTACTCTTTGGAAATACATAATAGAGGTTACATTTTATGGAAGAGATGTGCTAGTGCATTATAGTACAATACATTAAAGTATCTCTTTTAGAGAGTATCTCTGAGGATAATTACCAAGTATATCTTTTATATAATTTAAGTTTATTACTCCTGACTTGTGTCAGTAACAAAAAGCTCAGGATTTTAAGGATAGCTAAGAAAAAGGCAATCATGTCTCACACAAGTGGTGCGTTTCTTTTTTCATTTCAGTAAATACTAAGTTCTTAATTTCCTGGTAACAAACTAAGATAACGCTGTCCACGTTCTTGCTTCTTTTGTCCACAATTTAAAATGATCCATAGTAAATAAGTAAATTTCAAATACTAGGTTTACTTTTAAAAATAATCAGCATAAAGATATTACATGGTAGTGGTGTAAGCTGATGCTGCCACAGACAGAGGGCTAAAATGATTGTTCAAAATTCCTTCATCCTACTTCCCTGTGCCTCTGTAAGACCCAGAAGAGAGCAGCATCCCAGGCACTACATGTTCCTGAGGCATTTTCAGTGTTGCACTACAAACTGTATTGAAGCATATCTAAAGCCTTGTGGCAACCAAACCTTTGAATACTTGGACACTTATCCAAACTGTAGATCAGGCACAGGCAAAACCGACATTTACCCGACTGAAGTTGATAAGGCTTGCTACGAACTCCAATCAATCTTAACTCTATTGCCATTCAATGGCCATTGTGCACATATTGCAATAATGAGGCAAGCTACTGCTTTAAGGATTTTCAAGTTTGTATTTACTCATTTAACTGTTTCAGAATGGAGATAAAGGCTTACATCAGTAAATCTGGAGCCCAGGAAACAAATAATAATAACGGAGATGCAGTTTTACCATTTTTAATGTGAGGCAGCTCACTAGGCCTCTGTTCCAAGCTCTACTGTTTTTTTATCATGTGATAACCTTCTGCATCCTGTTTTATGTGAGGTTACAAAGCTATGTTGAATCCTGGCAGAAATTTAGACGTGATTAGTCAGTACACTGTAATTTTATTAATGTAAATCACACCTTATGGTCGCAGGTTGTGTACGTTGCCCAAGTTTGACTCGAATTTGGCCCTTTCCCTCGTATTTTCCCCCACCATGCTTTAGCTGCTTCACTAAAGAAACTGTGATTGAAATAAACCTGAAACTTCAAAGCACAAAAACCATGAAGAAATAAACAGAACAGGAAGAATTTTCCTTCCTCCCCCCAGTTCTTTTCAGTTAGATAGCTCCACTGACACCGGGTGCAACTGACTGCAGGACCAGGCCTTGCAGGTGCCAGACTGGGATTAAATGTGATGGGGCAGGACTCTTGTTAAGCAATGTTTTTAACAGCTCTGGTAACAGCATTATTTAGAGTTCTAACATAAGCAGTGTAGAAGTGGCCATTTTATCTCTCTGCTTCCTTGATAAAGGCTCTTTATTCGATCCATATTTCCGAGTCTGATTTCCAGAAAGATCATTGTTGTAGAGAACAGCCTTGCACCCAAACAAGACATGGCAGCCTTCACCCCCCCATACCCTGCACTCACGCACTTCTGTCTCTTGCTTTTTCCAAATGATGCCTCCAGGCTGCCGTGTGACACCCAGCTAATGTGTCCTGCTGCGAGCGCCACACAGCCCTGTGCTCCAGTCTGACCTAAACCTGACAATGCCTTCTCACTTCTCACAGGCTGAAAACACACACCCCCCTTCTCCTCCTGAAGTGAGAGACGGTTAATGCTTTTATTCCTCACCAGGGAGCAAGATGAACCCAGCAATGCTAGTGAATCTTCTCTGCTTGCTGACACGCGTCAGACATAACATTCTCATCCTTGAAAACTGGAGCAAAACCAAAAACAAAGTAAGAGCCCAAAAAAACCCAGTGAGTTGCAGTCCCTGTCTGGAAAAAAATAAGCAGTCATTATGCTCTTATTGCCAGAGCACAGGCATGTCCTTTGTTTAAATGAAAGCTGTAGTAATTTCTCATGCTCCCCATCATGTGCATTACAGCTTCCATCTTAGCACTATACGTGCTTAATGAACAAAACCCGCATATTTACAGCCTCCCAGGAGAAGCCAAGGTGCAGCTGATGGGCTGGAGAGAAAGCAGGCAGGGACACTTTATTGGCTCACTTCAGCAGACCCCCACCTCACTCCCTTCCTGGTTGTAGGCACAGGCAAAGTTGGGAGTTCTCTGTGGCAACACATCCTTAGGGGCAACAAAAAAGCCCTTCTTGCTTAAGGGCAAGTCCTGAGAAGTCAGGCTGGCTGTGCTGCTTCTGTCACAGGAAACATGAGGGCGTATGAACAGGGGTGCTGCAGGGTCAGGGACTGGGCAGAGGGAGAGCTCTGACACCCCCTGCAATTTCCCTGCAGCGCAGAGCACCAGGAGATGGGCCCTGAATCTCCAAGGTAAGAAAATTCACTTTAGTCTACACTTCTAGGGGGCCAGTAAGATCAGAGTGCAGAGCAGGATATGCTGCTTTAGGAATGGCCCACAAATGGGTGAAATAAAAAGCTACAAATTAAGTTCTTTGTAATACAATGGGATATCATAAAATACTAAACATTACAATACTGTAGCTCCAGCTCAGGCCTCGCACAACACTAATAGAACAAGGAAGCTTCACTTTTTCTCCTGATTACAGACTTCTCTATCAAATTACATCTTTATTATGCATAATTCAATTTAATCAACTGCTTTTCTTTATTCCTTTTTCTTTATCTCTATATTCCAATCAGGAATTTATTTACTCCCCTGTCCCATTCTGGATTTGGAGTTGTTTGTACAGCTTCAGAAACCACCTCTGAATTCTGTCTGAATTTCTCTTTTATTGTTACAAGGGCATCGATTTGCTGTATTCCATAATGTATCATAATCCCTTATAATGGTTTTTATTTCTGAAAAATAAAGCCAAATGCACAAAAGGTTTTGTGTTTCTAACAGCCTGTTGATGACAACGCAGTAACTCAATTTGTTGCTTAAGTCTGGCTCAAAGTCTAAGGTCAGTGGTGTTTGATACTTCACATGGATTCATTTTAAATTTCTCTGATCGTGATTCAGGACAGGAGTCAAGATTTAGATGTTAAAGGATACACTACAGGATCCTTGCTTTCTCCACAAAGCTACAGAGAGAGCTTGGGCAATAAGGTCTTATTTTTAGACTTCAAAGGTAGTTGTCCGAAATGAGTCAGTGTGGATGAACCCTCCAAGGCAAGGCACGGGGCTGTACAGGAAGATAGCATGTTGAACTTGTTCCTCCTGTGCCCAATTTACTGTGCTGACCATTCACCCTTCCCTTCAAGAATATCTGCATAAAACAAAACTTAACAAAAAGCTTCAACTGTTTTTTCCAGCACATATCAAATTACCCATGGAATATAATTAATCTCATCTGTACGTCATATTTGCAAGGTGTCAGGATAGCACATAGTCCAGAGGCATTTATGCACAGTGAAGAATATAATGCCTGCAAGTCTGTCTCTCGTCTCTCAGATGAGAGACTTGACAGGCCATTGTAATAGATAGCTTATTTGTTTGTAGCATTGATCTATTAATTTGTTACATGCTAATCATCAATCATCTCGTGTGCAGACAATACAAGGGATCAGGTGATCAGCCATGCAGTTTGTTACCCACTGCCATCTCTTCTCCAGAACTCTCAGAGAAGCTGAAGTCTGTTAAACACCAAACAAGCAGATGAACTGAACTTCAAGTCCAGGAGGGGCCTTAGTTTCATAAACTAAACGCCAACACCACTTGGGTTGAGCCCAGCCATGAAAGCATTCCTAACCAGATCAGGGGGAGCTTGCCTCGTGTCCCCAAGGTCAGAATTTGGCTAAACATATGCAGAACACGTTTGGCTCATTACACATGTGCATATTAAACCTACATTCAGCAGAAAGAACAGAAAGACAATATATGGTAAAGATACTGCAACTGGACTTCAAAGATCAGGATGCAATTCCTGACTCCCAGGGTGACTTTGGCCACAACAGACATTCTCCCCTGCTTCAGCTCCCATCTGCAAAAAGCAAAATAACCATCCTTCATTTTTACTTCATCCATCTTTGCAATTTAGACTCAGAGTTCTTTGTAGTGGTGTGTCTTTCTCAAAACACATGGAGCTCCCAGAACACAATGTCCTCCTCAGAACAGCCTTATGGAAATGTATCAAAAAAAACCCAAACCAAGAATGTTATAAAATACCCATTGATGAGGTAAGACCACCAGCACAACAATGCAGTGAGCAGCTGTAATCTGTGGGAGGATTACTTCTCTTCGCCATAAATGCCATCTATTTTTCAAGACACGAGTTATTCCCTTTCACAGAACAGTGAACTCGGTATCTGCAGACAACTTGCCTGCCAACCAGTACATTTTTCAAAGGCTCCCAGTAGTTTGTGACATTAAATAGAAAGTGTCACATCTTAACGACAAATATTAGTACTAACTTGCTTGATTAACATAATTGTTCCTTCGTTGGATATTTTATTCCAGATGAGCTGCTTTTCATCCATATTTTCTAGGGAAAAAAATATGCATTCTGACATGCAATGCTAATGTGCCCTCTGCAGTGACCTCTTATCTTTAACTTTTCATTCTCGCCTCCCATTCTCTTCAGTGCATGAAATGAGCTCTAGCAGCAGCTATTGGTCAAGAGCCTTATACATTGGATACCCGCCAAGGCTTTTGGGGTGTTTAGCACAGACAAAAGGTCTATTCCTATGACACACACATTTAAATTTAGCACTAAACTGATGGAAAAAAAGAGAAAAATATGTAAAATGTCACTTTCTGACAAGCAGAAAATTAGAATTCATTCCCCTGAGAATTAAATGGACTTTTCTGCTTCCAGTCACTAACCATGACAAGGTTAACATTTTTCAGTCTAAAGTCTAAGGACATTAAGTGTGCGTGTGAATAAGAAATAAAATTACTAGAGGGTATTAGCTAAGTGTGTGACAACAGCCCAAACTGACAACAGGACTCCAAGGATGCAGATTTTAACACCAACCATTTGCCATGGAGAACCAACGGGTGACAGAAACAGGGGGTACAGTACATGGAGGTCATTGTTCTTTCCTTATTATTATTATTATTATTACAACAACATAAGCAATCATGGATCTCTTATTTCCCTGAGGATTCTTTCACCACTCCCCATTCATGATTCAATTTTGATATAAGGATTAGGGTATGAGATCAAGTTATCATTTGTGACTTGCCTTAGCTTCTGTCCTTCCCAGTTCAATTTTCCCTGTAGCTCCTCACTGCCTTACACAGCTATGTCAAACATAACACATGCAGCTATGGCTTCTAGACAACAATGGATTTCCATCTAATGCAGCACCAAGCAGGGAGGACTCAAAGAAAAAGAGAAATCTACATGTTATTGACATGCTCTTGAAATTATCAACTACTGGGAATCTTTCTGGACATAAATTAAATTGGTGTAGTAAAAGCTAAGACAGGAAGATTATACTTTCAAATATCTAATTTGTTCTATGGAAAATAAGTGTAAAAATGATGTTTAGAGGTATGGGTCAAGTTTGAGAAAGCACTTTTAAACAGGGTGGTTAATATTAACAGAATGGAGAAAGCTTCAAGGACATCAACAGACTTCAATGCAGAGACCTCTCCTTTTATTATTTCTGCCTTTGATTTGGTTTCAAAAGCTACTTGGCCACAACTGAGAAAAATCTAAAGCTTACAATTTAGGGAACAAATGAAACATTAAAAAAAAAAAAGACATTAAAACTAAAAAGGAGGAAAGAAACCAGAAGAAAACAAGTACTTTCAAAACCATGGAATCAACTTCCAGATCAGCCAACTGGAAAGATTCACCAGTTTCTCCTCACTGTGGCCCAGCAGGGTGCTCATTAGTCCTAAACAATATTTTATTTTTTTTCTAGTCTATAGTCAGTGTGATGGACTATTAGGCAGCTCAGTTACAGATCATGTTTCCTGTAACATCAAAAGCTGAATTCTCCTCTATTCATCTGCAACTTAGCAGACATGCATCTTACAGCCTCTGAAGGGTTTTTACTTGGTCAAACCAGCATGAAAGGATTCCTGTGTGTTTTTAAACCAATAAATAAAGCTCTGTCCCTCTAACTCATGCTGGCGTGGCTGTATTCCCTCCATCCTCCTCTTAGCTTTACTTGGTTTGCTCCCAGAAAGAGGTATAACTGTATTTGGAGATCTTCAAAGAAAAAGATCATTTTAAACCCAGCTCTCATTTACAAGCCAGTTCACAGATTGACAACACTGAACAGGAACCTCTTCAGCAGGAGCAGCCACTCGTCAGCCATGCAGCGAGCACAGCTGTAGAGCTGAGCTCTGTAAGAAGAAAAGCATTGACATCACCTTAGATGAGACTTCCCCCAATGCTGCATGTGCCCTTTTTGCCACGCTATGATCTGTATTCCACACAGCTCTCACTCCGACTGGAGTCTGATTACTTTTGGTCCCTGGCCTCATTACCTCACACTTCCCCACACAATAAACTGCATAAGCCACTTATCTGCCTATAATCCTGATAAATCCAAACCATTTTGAATGAGTTTGTTTTGTTCCTTTGTCCCCTACTCTCCTGCCCCTCCAAGTTCCTCAGCCTTATTTTATGTCATCAGCATATTTAAGGCACTTTTGAAATTACATTTTGCTCAAGTTCACTGCACTGAATTTAATTCCCCCCCCCATACAGCACATCAATGCTTTAACTCCCATCTGATTTATTTATACTGTTTATTATCAGAGGCCAATTCAATCAATATAAGCTGAAATTAAAACACACACACACATTTGAATTATGCATACGAACACTCATCAAGGGATATAAGATAACTGCTACAGTCCAGACTATTCCTCTGACATATATACTCCATAGGTAAGGAGGCTCAGAGATGAATTTTTATACCTTGACTTTTGCTTGACCCCAATGCTTGGTTGGTTACTGGAAACCAAAGGAATTGAAATAGCATCACAAATTCCGCAGAAGAGGCTTGGGCAAGGGATCTCTGTGTTTCTTAACCCAAGCCAGTAGGACTATATTTTAAGATGGGCTTTCTGAGTTGACAGTTCCTTTATTAGCTTCTGTACACACAGGAATTCCAGCAAAACACCATCAAACCATACCAGACAGTCATGTCAAGCAAATGTTGCAAACAGAACAGTGTATTGAGAACTGGAACTTGAAGGAAAACCAAAGCACTAACCTCAATTGCAGCCTAGGTTAGGCATCAAACCAACCTAAACGGGATGCTGGAAGTGTAGTAGAAAGTGAATAGCTTTTGGCTACCCTCTGCAAACCGCTATCCTTTCTGAATGTTCATGGTCAGCATGATCCTCAGACACAGTTCACAACCCACTTCTGGTTGTCTTTGAACATGGTGGTTACAACTCAAGGAACACCACAATTTCAAAAAATGAAGGCAAAAAAATAGGTTCTGCTATAGACAGAGATCACGCTGCAGACAGAGACAGACTGCGCACACTTGACTGGAGCCTTCAGGGATTTGAGGCACAAAGGTTGATTAATCAGAAATTTTCAGTGGGGTGCATGAAGTTTGGGAAAGAGAAGCACATGTTCTGTACAAAATTACTTTGTGTTCACTGAGTGAACTTTCATGCTAATAGGAGTCTATCATGCCAAGTAAAATGCAAAGTGGGACATCAATGTCCACCATCATAGATTCAGGGGTCTCCAAGACAAGAAAGCAGATCCCTGCATACCTGTCACCTTCATAATTACATTCCTCAGCTGATATGCATTTCTTTCCATTTCTCTATCCTTTACCACCTCCTTATTGCTCTTCCCTCTCCAGCCTCTCCCTAACACAGATCCTTTGCAACCATCTTTATAAACAATCTTTTATAAACATCCTCTCTTCTAACCACTCTTCCAAAAAAGTTGTTTCTACTTTTCCTTACTGATACAAAGTCTCAGGTCACACCAGAGATGCACTGGTTCATACTACATAGAGGCATGGCCCAGGGTGTCAGGGATTAAGTCACAGTCTTTCTGAACTCCTCTTAGCTTTGCTACTGTCAAAACCCACCCTGGTATTGCCTCTGGCCTACAGTTACACGAGTCCTAGGAGTCTCTTTGAAATTTTAATATTTCACCATTTATGCACAGAGAATATTTTGGCTTCTCTATCAATACACTTCTGCTTGGTAACTCCCAGTTTGAATGCTGATTGTGTTTTGCATAAAATTAACTAAATTGCAGCCCTTCTGTTTCATTGGTACTTTTTGTCTGCTTCCTTCATGAACAATTCAGGGAGATTGCACGCTGACTACAATTCTTTTCCCTAAGCAAGAGGAAAACAACATCTAAGAGCCCAATCAGTACAAGTTTCCTGATGTCTGTTAGGTTTTATAAGCTGGCATTTAACAATTTCTGTTCATTTGATTCACTTTAAGAAATGAATGTAATGATTGCCTCAGTGTTCTGCACTACTGTTGTCTATTGATAAATATGGAACAGGTATAACAACAAGCTTGCTCTTCTTTCTATTTAAAAATTCACTGAGTTAACAAGTTATTTGTGCAATGCCAAAGTAATGACAGGTCTCTGCTGTGGAGTTTCAATATTCAGTTTCACAGGGAGGTCTGCTGTAGGCTGTATTTCACAAGACAAGATCAGCAGTGGTGTAAGGCTTCCGGGAGTGTTGATAAAACACGAGCACAAAACACTGCTCAGGTGTTGCCTGAGTCTGGAGGGGCCCACATCCCCACAGCTATGGAAGTTCCATCAATAAATGGCACAATTTAAAAGAAATTACCTGTCTTCATTGAAAGGAACTTTAATACCAAAGAAGTTTCAGGACTATGATCTGGGAGCAGAGGGCAAGGCTCATCTGCTGCCTGAAGCGAAGCTGAGCTCTTGGTCCAGTGGGTGGGACCACACAGGGAGATACATCACTGACCTGGGGACCTTGGGATGGGAAGAAGCAAGATGCCTGAAACTCAGTGCTGCAACGTAGACTCTACTATACTTGTACTTCTTTATAGATACATCCATTCACCACCAGGTATGTCCTTGTAGCATCTCACTTTCAGCAACAGCACTAAGTCTTTCTCTTCTGCAGCATCCAGATGGGAGAAGCTTGGAGGGACAAAGTAAACATAAGCAAGTTTGGGGTGAAACTCAGGTGAAATCAGAAACAGTTTTAGAGAAAGGGAAAATGTTTGAGTAACATTTCAATAATGTTTGAAAGCATAAAAGGTGATAGTTCAAAGACAAGGCTCTCCCTGGTCTCAGTGACTATTTCTAAAGAGCAGCAGTCACGGTTTCAGACTTACTTGAGCATTAGCTTTCTCAAGGCTCTGGGGGAGCAGCAGTCAGCATGATGGCTGTGAGCAATACTGGGAGTCTGCCCAGGCAAGGAAAGGGGGGTAAGCTGATAATGATAAGAAAATGTGATGAATTATTCCTGTGCTTGTCATCTTTATTTAACTTACTCCATTTTGCATCCAGGGGAAGCACAGTCCTTCCAAAAGAGTTGCTTTGGATTTCTTAATATTAGAAGACAGTTGTGACGTTTGTCCTGCCCTGGGCATAATTAGACTCAAGGCACTTTAGTGCATTTTCTTCTCCATAACAATCTCCCTGTTTCCTTATCTGATGATCCCAAAGTTCATTAACAAGTCCTCACTAAAGTCTGGAGACAGATCCTCTCCCTGTGCTGCAGCAAAGAGAAGAGAAAGTAATGGTTGCAATGCAAGACACACAAGTCCTGCTTGCTTGTTTCCTTTCTTTGGAAAGGTTGTTGTTACAGCTTCCCTTCTAGAACAGACTTTTGCACACCACTGCAATAGAGAAACAACATTCACAGTGGTTTGTGATACTGTGTAAGACAGAAATCAAGTCCTCAAGATCATATATGAAGCAGCAGCAGAGCTGAGCATAGATTTCAGTATTCCAGAACCTCAGTCTCTTCAACAGCCACATTTCTGTCTGAGCTCTGCATCTCAGCCCGCTGTCTCCCTTAATGTTTATTTCTGGTGCATGTTACAGCACAGCTGGTTGCTTTTAAGACAGGCAATATTATCTGCTTTGCCTACATCTTATTTTTATTCTTTGGAATAGAAACTTTAAGCAACAAATACAACACTGCAACAAATAAAATCAGCATCCAGCAATGCTGCCATCCAGTCCAGACAGTTTTCCAGACCATCAGTCTCACAGACGCACATGTTTGGTTGGGTCTCTTTGCCCCACCCCCCCTCCCTGACAAGAGCTGCAAAACATATTCTGATTTCTGGTCTGTTATCCCAGCAGTTTCCTTCAGTGTAAACAGCTTATTTGTCTTCCTGGCGTTTACCATCTTCATTAAAAGAGCAATAATATCCTTGCATGGCTTTTTCTGTCAGCTGTGCCCTACTCTTCATTTCTCTGGCTAATTTAGGGGTCTCCTCTAGCTTGAAGTCACCTTTCTCACCTAACCAGAGCAGCACACACTGTTCCAGGGCTTGTCTCACTCAGACATTAACTCTCTTCTCATTTGCCCCAATACAGTTTTGGATTGGTGCACACCAATCCATTTCCCAACTGCAACACGTTGGTGACTTCTGTTCTGTTCTTTCCAAAGGATGAGCCTCCAGCTTCTGCAGAAAATCCTTGGTATTTCTCCCTAACTCCCTAACATAATCACATGCTACGTAATTTCCTGCCATTCCAGCATCCTTGTCCTGAGGTCACCCAATTCTCTCCATATGACATTTGCTGCTCCTTCCCAGAGCTATGCTGTATAACATCTAAAAGTAACTACAAATCCTCTCCCATTTCTGGAAGCTTGGGTACAGATTAGACAGTCTAGACAGACAATAGGAAGAAAGAATAAATGATTTCTAAGGACTTTTCTGTATAATCCTGCTGGCAGTACTCAACTGCTCAGCAAAATGCCAGAAGCACCATCTTTTTATATCTTATCTACTGATCACTTTGATAACATCTGTGATCTTGTCATTCTCATAAGCAGTTATTTAACTCTATATTTAAGTCACATAGAATTAATCATCAGCCTAAAACCTGTTTGAGTGAACTTTGTTGAAATGGTACCATGAATATGTCCCCTCAAACTGAAGGAATTCTGTGCTCATTTGTTCACTGATGTTGGCACATGTAAGCATTGCTACATGTCCTCTGGAATCACAGTAACTGGCTTCACAAGTGGTGCTTCCCATAGCCTCAAGTTCCGCATCCTGCTTTAAAACTTGATTAAAATAAGGAGTTGAAAGATAATGGGTATTTATCATCTTATATTTGAGACTTTAAGTACAAATACCAATTCAGAAGGAACAGATCATCTTCACAACTGGATGCAGCTGAGATGTGGCTCGAGAAAAGCAAATAGAGACATTTTCATACAGGAATGGGGATGAGAGGGCACCCACACCCTGCAGACAGCTCCAGAGGCCCCACTCCTGCCACACCTCTCCTGTGATTTTCCACTCCTGCTATTTCTGTTGTGCAACTTAAGGCAATTCAAAACAGCAACTGGGAATTTTCCCTTTTGGTTGCAACCTTTTAAGCTCAAGGAAAGGAAAGCAGTAAGTAACAAAGAAGTAGAACAGTCACCCCAAAGCCCTTTCAGTTTACAAAAAAATGTGAAGTAAAGGGAAATTTTTACTTAGATTGCTCTGGAGACTGAATCTCTGTTTCTCATTTCTCAGTCTCCATTCCTGGTTCACACACACTGTCCCCAGAACAGCACGTTGTCTGGTGGCAGGGACCATCCAAGGAAGGCGCAGAGCCTTGCCTTCATCCCAGGCATCGAGCCAGCCATCCATCCTGAGCAAGGCAGACGAGTGTTTAGGGGATGCAGCTGCATTTTTAGAGCATTCCAGGTTAGTATTTTAACTTCACTAACATGGAAACTAGGCTTAGGGACTTACTTCCAGGAAGCTGAGGATTGTGAGCACAAGGAAACAATTCCCTGGATAGACTAAACTATCTGTCTCTGAGCTAGGCAGCCGCATGCCTGGACACCTGCCATGTCACGTTTGCTGTGCTTACCCTGAGCAACACTCCATATTTCTGTCTGGGACTATCTGACAAGAAACATAGACAGGAACATTATTCAGATCCCACTTTTTTTCCTTGAACATAGGGCACCCTTGCCTGGGTACTACGATGTCCTGCTTTGCAGCCCTTCTGACAGGACTAGGTCTGTGTAACTTGCCTCCATTCATTCAGTGCACACAGAGCAAAGCTGGGAGCAGAGCATTCAAGTCAATTCTTACTCCACATCTTCAACCACAATCTCTCCCTTAAGGGATATGAACTAAAGGTATTCAAGTTCACAGCCAGCATCTTTCTGATCCCCATTTCACCTATTCATAAAGGACAATGCTGCACCATAGGACATTGATTTTTATCACATTTTGGATATGGCTACTCCCAAGCACTGATCTGGAACACAAACCTAAGTATTGAGGCCCAAATGCACTAATTACCTGGATATTCATACAGCAATCCTTGTATCAGTTAAAGAAAATGCTCTGACACAAGGAAACAAGAACAACTCATGTCAGTTATTTGTAGAGTCTCTCAGTTATGCATAGGGCTTTGCAAGCAAAAAGGCAATGTGCCCCTGCTCTCAGGAATGCTCAGTTCCCACTGAGAACCACCTCTTCTGTGGTTAATTGGAAGAACTGAGCTCTTTGGAAAAACATCTCTTTAAGCAAAACAATGAAAACTGCTCAAGATTGAGCAGTCTTTAATAAGCCCTCAGGAAAGAGACCACAAGCTCAGCTTCCTTCTACTGATCATAGAGGCATAAAGAGACCATTTTATTTTTACTTTTAGAGCATCTAAGGAATGTAAGAAACTTTGAAAGCAGATGGGCCAGTCCCTTCACCCCATCACTGGCTTCAGGAAACCTCAACCTTCAAAGCCCTGAGGCTTAAATGTTGGAGACACTAAGCAAGCACTGGGCAATCATAATTAGCCACTTACATGCACATCAACTTTGCCTGCACCCTCCCATGGCAGACAAACTCTTCTACTTATAAAATAACCCTTAGCTGATCTGCCAGAGGCAATAAAGCCAGCCAGGGCCAGAACTGGATTAAAGATCCAGGGATTTCCAGTCCCCTGAAATACCCATTAAACTGTATCATCCTGGTCTGTTGCCAACTGTTAGGAAATTACCCTAGAACTTGCAGACAGGCTTGAGCTCTCATACAAAACCATATTAACTAAATGGCCTATTTGGCTAGGAACAATGTTATAAATACTTAAGCTGCAAATTAAGAGTGTGTTTCAGAGGGGTGATGTCAAGCCAGTTGTCATCTTTTCTGCAGCATCACCAGTACGTGAGCCTATTTCATAACTAAAGCCTACAAAATCCCACCCAGTCACCTAGATATGAAGTGTGGGTCTCTGGGAAAGTTACTGACTGTCACTTGAAATTTGCCAGGACCAGGTCAGTCCGTGTGTATTTTAGGCTGTGGGACCAGACGTGTGCTGCAAGGCCCGATCGGCAGCGCTGGAGGGTGGCACAGTGCCAGGGGGTCTCTTCCTCCTCTTGAATTGAACCAGGATGCTTTCACTCTGCTTCTGGCCCCACCGGCGGGCGAGGCTCACTGCGGTCTGTCCCTCGCTGTCTGGGACACGAGCCCGTGCCCCGGAGCTCAGGAGCAGCTCGATGCAGTCACACCGGCCCGCGACAGCAGCCACGTGCAGGGCAGTCCTGCCCAGAGGGGTTTTGGAATGCAAATTCGCACCTGCAAAAAACCCACAGTCAGAGCGTGGCAAGGCATAGGAAAGGAGGCAATGCCACCTGCGGGCCAGCATGGACACTGCTCTTTTCAAGGCAGAAGCAGATTGTTTTCGTCACATCTAATCAGTGGAATTAACAAACCTGTCTAGTGAACAAATGCTCCTGCTGCCCTTAGCTCACACACAGCAAGTGGATATTCTTTATTCCCTTCAGGGACAGCCAGGTGTTGCCATTTTGCACTGAGAGCTCTCACTTACTGGGAGAGAACAACGTCCTTTAGGAGAGGAGGCCTGGACTAAAGGGAGCACCATCAGACAAGGTGGGATTTCATTCACAAGTGTCCTTTTGTTCAGGACAATCAAGTGACCTCAGCCTACCCAAAGGACTGCCCATTGCACAAATGCAGATGTCAGGGGGAAGCAGGGTTACTGAGCTGCAAAGCAACAAAACAGGCTGCATGTCAGAACCAGTGCTCACAACTCTCCTTGCATTTCAGCAGCTGATAAAGCACAGCACAGGACTGATAAAAACGAAGCATTTATAGATAAGAAAATGGCAACAAATAAATAAGACTCAGAGGGAAGTAAAAAATCTGAATCCTGTTTTCTAGTATGAATTTCTTTAACACCAACAGCCATTACACTTAACAAGAATAGCAGTTTTTATCATCTCCTTTACATCAGGACTGATGTGCTAGATACGTTCTCCATCTCAAATACAAATATGCAACATCATTTAGGTAACATTCTATGGCCTGGGTAAGCAGGAAGGTGGTGTGGTGTGCAGTTACAGCCAGGGAAGAATTGTTCTAATAATATTACCGTGTGTCAGGAGAAACTCAGCCATCTCAGTGTGACCTCTGTGGCTCGCAACAAACAGTGCCACGAAAGCTCGGTGTGCTACCCATTTCTTTCTCTGCTCTGGTCCCAGTAACTCTGCATATGGTGTGAAGCCCACAGAGTCCTCTGTAACTCCCAGGTGGGCTAGCTGCAGAATAAACACAAACCTTTTAGTCTCTTTCAAAAGAGGAGTCTAATTCTTTTTAGGTATCAACAAATTCTTGTATCTGTACATAGGGGATGCTCACATGCTGCATGAGATCAGCTAAATAACCCCTGCTTGCTGCTTATTCTTCTGCCTCATCTTGATTCTCTACTATCTAATGATATCCACCCATAGCCACCCCTTGGAGGGAACATTAATTTGGGTTTTTCTTTTGTATGTAGTTATTAAGCACTACAAAATCTTACAGAAACTTTCTCTTTGCCATCCTTGTCCTTCTCTTGAATTGGTTGGAAACTGACCTGTTTCAGGGGAAAGAGGACAAAACCAGACAGCGTATCCACATAAGCCCAGGTTGCTTAGGAGGCAGGTGAGACTTCAGGCCTTAATTTCAACAGGCAACTCATAAACCTAAGCTGCCTCAGGAAATAGTCCTGCATCACATTCTTTCCCAGAAGGAGCTGGGGGTTTTTTTGGTAATAAAGCCACACACATCAGTTCTAAAGTGTTGCTGAGGGGCCTCTTAGGAATAATTTTCAGGTGCCTCATGCTGCTGTTCTTCCTGAGAAACCATTTCCATATTGGGCTACATACTCCACAGTGCACCATGGTTTTCTCATCTAGTAAGCAGAAGCACGTAATTAGAACAGCTGCATGATTATTTTTTAAAAAGAAGGCCTTTTTTTCATTTGAAAGTCAACAGCATCAAAAAGCTTCTTGTGGGGCTCTGATACCAATACACCTTTCCTTTCAAAGACCATTTGTCTGTGTGGCATTCTTCTGTTTCCTGCTCTACACTGAGGAGGAAGAATCTTTAATATATAGGGAACTCAAAATAAAAAAGAAAACCAAAACCCCACAAAGCCCAATTTGCCCAATAGCAAAACACAAGCCATCTGTGGCACAAGGCAGAACAGCTGCTTGCCAGTGAACTGCAACACTACACAACAGTTAACGAAAAGAAGTGAAGAACCCTGTGGTATCCATTTGCAGTGGCCGGGGAAACGCAGAGGAACAGAATGTGATTAGCCAGGCTGGAATTTGGCCAGGGAAAAGGAGATAATGGTTCTTTATGAAAGGTGCCAAATGATATTTCGTGACCACATCTGTTCAGGCCTGAAGGTTTACAGTACAAATCGGCTGGAGTACCTTGTGTTTCTGCTGAGACAACATTCCAGTCCTGAATCAGGAGAGCAGCATGCCCTCTATCAAAGCACCACAGAAACTATTTGTTCTATAAAAAAATCAAAGCTTTCTTACTAATCAGACTTGACAGGATCACAAACTCAAGATGGTCCATAAGCTAGCACCAGATAAAGTGGATGAGACAGGGAGTGTCTTCTGATTCTCGATTTGGATAGTTGTACATTGAGTCCCATTCTTACTCTGGAGTCAGTATGGCCAGAGAAGGGTGGATTCTGAAAGAGAGCAGACCTTCGTAGTCTCTCCTTTTGCAGCAGCTGCCACAAGATGCCCCCAGCCATCCTGTCGCCAGATGTGCATTGTAATCCTTCCACCAGGGACAATATCATTGTCCTTAAAAGTAGACTCATCTGGCAGATCTGCTGTAGGGANACAATTGATAAAAAAAAAAAAAGAAACAAGTTAACATATCCAAAGAGAAGACAATGACCAGCTTAAAGGTTAGATGGTGACTGAATTCTTTTAGCCATGTTGGCGTTCTCTGATTTTACTGTCACAATGCATTAAGGACACCTTGGGTCCTGTTGTGCTAACTATGGAAACAAAAGATACACTCTCAGCCTGGCAAAGGCTACAATACAGTGCTCTTGGGATAACAGCTGCAGAAGGCTTCCATGTGAAGTACCAAGGCTGTGGGAGAAACATACTTAAGTGTATCCATACACACAGGGTATCTTTATTCTAGGAAGAAAGCACCAAGTTTGTCTGATCTGAGAGAGCAAATAATAGGAAGAGTTATTGTGTTTTGAATAGCAGGTTTAAACAAGTTTCAAGGGTTCTCTCTGCTTGTTATTTCCAAAGCCAAGCACTCCAACACCACACATTCAGCTGATGTAGTGGGGAAAAAACACAAGTCTAACAGTGAAGCTGGCCAGAGCCTCACTAGAGCTGTTCTAGGCCAAGGTGCACCAGCCAGGTACTGGCACTGCCTGTTGACAAGGCTAATCAGGAATTCAGAGGTCAGCATTTGCAATCTCTAACCTAAAGAGACCCTGTTGTGTAGACCATTATCTTTAAGGAGTAGGAAGCAAAGTTAAGTATTAAGTCCAGAGCTGAATTCCAAGTGCAGTACAGTAAGAAGAATTTTACAGGGTCTCACCTTCATCCAGGTACTGAAGCCGCTGGAAATGAAAGGGGATCCCAGTCACCAATTCTAGATGGGACTTTAGCTTCTTCAGAGTCAAGTCACTTTGGCACTGAGGCAGTGAGAAGTTCTCATTAGTTTCAACTAGACAGAGCTGGACACTAAAGGTCCTCAGGGGCTGGGAAGGCATGGCGATGAAGTGGCTCCTGACCAGGAGAATTTGAGACCTGTCTCTTAGAAAAAACCTGGAATCTTTATAAGGACAGGGGTCTACACCTGGTAGCAATTCCTCCCTCCCCTAGAGATCCCCCTAGACATTCCCCTTGCATCATCCAAGCCCTTCTCGTATCCCCGTGTATCACAAGCACATTGCAGTATCCAAGCAGCATAAACTGACATCACAGAAGCACAGCCCACACGTGTGATGGAATAGCCTATACAAACTTGTCAGAGCACACCACAAAGTAACACACCAGAGTAATTCCAGAAAGATTTGTTCCTGCCCATCTTTTGATTTTCACTAGGATGACAAACTTACTTGGAAGACAATCAGCAGAGAAACAAAGCAGTGACTTGGGTGAACACCAAAGCTGCCTATATTTTATGCTCCTGTTTTCTCTGTTAATCGAGATCTCAATCTACATGTTTAGTCTAACGTGCAATAAAGAGCATACAGCTGTTTAATTTGCGTTTCCAGTTTACTACACAGGGGTCTTGTGCCCTATATAATGTGTGTGGGCAGGCTTTACTGGGGGCTGCAGGGACTGTTTATCCTCCTGACTTCTGCATCAACTAAAATCCTGCACATAAATGAGGGGAGGTCAGATACTCTTGCAGCAGTTGGCTGAAGTTCTGGAGTACAGGATGGAGCAGCCAGTGAGAGTCTGAAAAAGGGCGATTGCAGCAGCAGCAGAAGATACAGAAGACTCGAGATTAGAAGCAAAACCAACCAATTAGGCAGGTGTCAATTACTCATTTCCCTCTCCACACACACTCCCCAAGGCCTAACAACTCCACAGAGTTCATTAATGTAGGACGTCCAAGAGCAACACCACACTGAAAAACCAGTCCAGGATGTCCTTCCAGGCTGAAGTTTGGAGAGGGAAGGATCTAAGATAAAGATCTGAGAGCCAGTCTCACCCAGCACACAAAGGTTCTCTTCATTTAAAATAAATTTTGCCAGAATTTCAGATCCAACTGAACAAGTTTCATTTCAAAACACTTCTTGGCATGCTCACTGCAAGGAGAAAGTGCAGGAAGAGCTACTTCAAATCTCAGGACATCTAATGGATTTTTTACTATGCAGTATGATGAATTCCACACTCAGCCCTGGCTTGGCAGGTGGTGGTGTTTACACCAGGGAGATCTTTCATTAACCAGAAGAATACACTCACATCCCACTGATGACGAAAGCCAGTTACCACAGATTGGTTTGTGAGACAGTCACAGGATTTATTGAGATAAATACAAATAGGAAGTTACATAGATTCTCTGTTCTGAGAAATGAATGACACTTCCAGAGTGTCCCCACTTAACTGGGTTCTAAACAACACTGTGTACAGACAGAACCGCTGCTAGGGCAGCACCCCAACCGATGCCAAGGGTACATCACACACAAGGTAACAGTGACTCCCAACTCCACGCAACGTGACTAACATGCTTTGGATTACAAGTGCTTGATCATTTCCTAGAGCATCCAAGCAATATTGCACCCACTAATGTTATTTTCATGTTCCTTAGCTAGAAATGCTTAGAAGTTATATTTTGAATGCTGCTGTGAAAGTGGATCAACTACCTAACTTTGCACCGTCTGGCTTTTAAAATACATATTTTTGCATAATTTAAACAACCCAGAGAATTATGTGAACACACCGCTTTGCTCATCATTGCATACATTTGTCTAGTACAAGACGTAAAGTGCAGTCCTTAGTCATGCTGAAATCATTTCTAGTTTAAAGCTAAACCAAAAAGACAAACCTTGTAGAGGGTAAAGTTGTTTAATAGACCTGCACATTGTCTACAAAAATAACCACCCCAAAACTATGATGTCCCCCATTAGTGCATGCAACCGGTAGAGTTTTAACAAAAGTTTTTAAATGCTCTACTGAAATCATATCATTTAAAGCAGACGTGATTTCTGGAGCCAGAGAGGTACCAAAATGTTAAAAAAAAAAACCAACTTTGCTTAGCCTTTCAGTGAACTTTTACAGCTGGTGGCTTACTGTTTATACACATCCTAATTAAAAACTCCTAGTGAACACTAACCAAACACACTAAAACATATGGAAATTTGCATTTTCCAGTGGATTATTGCAGGTAGAGATAACTATTTAAGATTATCTGACAAACAGAAACTTGGGTTGGGTTAATGTTCAAAGTATTTAATTTATATACAGTACATTTCAAACATACTTACATATACACACAAAAAAAATTGTTCAGTGCTGAGAAATTTAATGAACTGATAATAAAAAACAGAAGTAAAACCTTGTCAAAAAGGCCTTAGAAAATTTGAACTGTTAGAAAATACAAGTATAATGCCAGCATTAGAAAAAGATACTAGAACTAGAAAAAATTAACTTGAGAGGTCTTTTTGTTAAGAAATTGCAATCGTAAAAAGTTTGTACTGCAGAGGCATTTGTTTTAAATTATAAAAAAAAAATAGTAAAAAATGAAATGTAGAATGTTGCAGTTTCCACTGCTTGCTGCGACAGCAGTAACAGCAGTGGTATATTTCTGACTGCAACTTGCAAAAAGCATTTTGTGATCTCACATGAAAACAATTTGTTACAAATACTGTACATATTATAATACAAGACTAGTTAAACAAACATACAAAACTGAGCCCTCCAAAAATACAGAACCCAGCTTAGGAACCTACTTGCTGTATTGCAGACAAGCCAGATTTAGAACAAAACAAAAAAGAAAGAAGTAATTTCTGTAAAAAACTTCACCCATGTGAACTACTTACCAATGTAACAGTGAAATAAGGGGAAATATTGACACAGGTCTGTTTATCGTAAAGTATTGTGTTCATAGAGAGAAAATAATTGTTATTACATTAAACTATTTCTTTAGTATTTAAGCATTAGCTTTTGAACAGGACAAATGTCCAATACAGAATCTAAAAAAGTCAGACTATTTGTTTTCCAGGCCCCACATCATCTGCAGACTTGGGACAGAAGCCACAAAAAAAAATTTAGCTTTATAATTTTTCAAACTGTTCAGAAGCTGATTTTATTAACAGAACTTTGTTCTATCCGTATATTATTTCTTCCTTCCAAAATACCTGTTTAAATACCCAGAAGGCATCCTACTTAAGCCTAAGGATCTCAGTAACCTTCATTTGTTGTTTGCCCCAAACCTTACCATACAATCAACATAAGTTAGAGAGCAAACTTCGTCAACACCTTTCCCCTGAACATTTGTTTATTTGGGGTTTTTCAGAATTTAGAGCTCCTTTGTTTCTTAGGAACAAAGCAGCAGGCTGTTCAGGATTTGAAAGCTGGACCAGTTAAAAGGTGTTTTTCAAAGGATGCGTCTGTAAAAAACCCAAACAAAAAATTTAAGTCTGTGAAATTATGTAATACATTTCTACAGATACAGTACAAGTCACAGGAACTGAATCCCTTAAAGGAAGTGAACTTTGCTAGGGCAGAACGAGTAATTTACAGTTTGGGAAATTAACAGTCTACCTACCACTACCAGAGCCAGCAGTAAAGAAAACAGACATGTTAACACCTGTAAGGGTATAGGTCAGAAATAACAAATTAATAGAAAAGTCACAATATACAAAGAATCTTGAGCTTTCTGTGCTTTGAAAAATATCACATTATATTAAGTAAAAATGAACCATGCCTTAAATCTAGCAGAGTAACTACTTTATAAAATGAAATTATTTGAGCTTTTTCCACCGATACAGAATAAGTTCTTCATTGTTTTTTGTTAAAATTCGAAACTATTCACATATATACACTTTTTTCAGTTAAAATGCAATACTTGAAACAGTACAAAAACTACAATAAAAGTGAGGCAAGAATATCTTTGTGTAAGTTTGCTATAATCAGGTTTTAAGATTTAGAAACCATTTGAAGCTTATATCAGACTGCTCTACTACTGGAGGTGTTTTGTTTAAAAATGAAATGAATTCCAATTACACTGGAACACTGAGTATGGTGTAAGACTTCACATATAACACTTATCTGCAGGCGAGATCAGAGTTATCTTCACAAAGGAAAAAACAAAAGGATCTACTCGCGCATCTCAAACACACCTGTAGATGAAAAATGGTCATTAAATGAACATCATGACATTTCTCAATAGACCCTTTCCAGCTCAAGTAGGTAACAGAAACCTCCTTATTTGTCCACGTTATTCATACTAACCATGAATAAGGTGAATAACCATTCTGATATTCAGTGTTTACTGCAGAAAAACACATTAGTTTTGTTTTTCAATGGTAGTATTGTCCATGTTACCCTGTTTTAGTTTTACAGTGGCAAAGAAGGACACATCTTGATCTCTGTCAGATTGCAGGGCTAGAATAGTCTCTTCTGCAGCTTCTAGATGAGGATTGCCAACACTTTTAAAATAAGCTAGAATAAGGGAAAAAAAAAAAGACAATTTTAATCAGAGCCAAAAGAATAAGCCCTATGGCATAAGTAGTGCAGAAATACAGAGGATGCCAAAAACATTTGGAGTAGCTCATCCAATTTATGGGCTCCTTAGAGAAACTACAAGCAGCTACGGAAGCTGACAGAGAAAGAAATATGCCTCTGCTTACTCATCTTATTAGGTACTTCAGTATTTCTAAGAGAAATTCTTTTTACTGAGCCCTAAGTAGAAACGTAACAAGTAAAAGCAAGCTCAGGAAGCTTCCACTGTACAATGCTTTACAAAATGTTCTCCAGATTTTATTCTGAAAAAAATATAGGAGAGAATATTTCTGTGCATTTTTCTTTGAATAATCAAGAAATCAGCTGATTATTTTTTTGTTTTTAAGGAACTGTAATACAGGAAATTGTCGCAGCATACAAAGGCCTGAACAAGGCACGGCTGCCCTCTAGTGCTGAGCCACGCCATCGGCCAGCCAGGGGAGTGCTGCCAGCTTCAGCCCTTCAGGGGTGATGATCAAATACCTGAAGACAGAAAAGCTACTGCAGTATACTTTCCTGATGTATACTCCTAAATCTGAATTTAAACACAGTACCCCAGGTTAAAAGGTACACTTCTGTTTTCGGTATAAACAGAACCATACAGCCTTTTACTGGTTGAGCCAATTTATAAAGCACTGTGCTGGCAGAGGGAAGATGGCATTCATCACACACTGGTTCTTTGGAAGGCAGTTATGACCACACCTTTCTCCAGCAACGTCTGCCTCAGAGCCTTGGCGAGCAGAACCCTTACGTTTGGCACAGGATCTGAAGCAAGACTTAAAAGACTGGGGAGTAAATGTTCAACGAACTGGTCGACAGGCATACACTCTTCTTCTACCACAGCCTACAGAACGTAAGAAAGCAAGATTTATGTTAAAAATACACTACTTCCCATTCAGTTCCATATTGTCCTTAATTTGGCCTGACTATTAAAAAAGTCACTGTTTAACTTTGAACAAATATGACCCATGCTGGTGAAGTGCATGCAACTTTTTAGATACTGTTATGAAAACATGTCTTACCATTCTAAAGTTAATCTGAAAATGACCCAACAAGAGCAGATAACTTTTTCAACTGTATTTTAGGAAATACTGTTCTCTTGCCTGCCATCATCCTTTTGCCTTTCAATATTCAACCCTTGCTCCTCACTGCTAGTGAAGTAAGCACTTTTGGTTTGGAGGGGTATAGGTAAGTGGAAATAGAGGGAAATACTCCTGGCACCTAGCACTGGTAGTTTTGAAGAGCTCTTGTGAACCTCTACCCTAGCATGGCAAAGTATTGCAAAATGCATCTCAGTTTAGGACTTGAATTCTTGACTTTGCTACTGGGATACCAGAAAGTACAAGGATCAGCTATTTCAGCTGGAGGCACAGAACAAAACAAGAACTACAGCTTTGACATGGGATAGCCATATGCTACTACTGAGACCGAACCAACTCTGCCACTGTCTTTTGTTGACCCACAGAAACACAAAACCCAAAGAATGGCAAAAAAATTGAGTCCAAAATTCAGTTTTGTCCACATTGCTGAAAACCTCAAACTAGCTGCAAATTAAATGTCCCAGATTAAATAGAAACACAGAGAGAGAACATTCGAACCTGACAAATGAAGGCAAAAGCTTGTCTTCCAACCCACTTGGAGCAGTGACGAAACCGCACTACAAGTTCATTAATGAAATTTAATCCCAGTGCATTTGCATTGTTTGCGTAGAACTTCTGTAGTATTGCTACAACCTGTGAAGCAAAGGAAGGAGGAAGGGGAAGAGAAGGGGAAAGAGAAATCAAGAGTTAACTTGTAAATCTTAGAAATTGAAAAAAGCGTAATATCATTTTAATCCTACAAAGGGACAACAAAAATTGTATTCAGTGTAATCAGCTGTACTTGCAAAATTTAATAGCTTATTGTGCTTATTCTGGAGAAAAAGCATAAGCTTTAAAAAAAGCTGTTGTTCAGGTGAAACAAAAAACACTAAAAGAAATTAAACAACCATTAAAATAATGCCCCTTTCCATGGTGACATGAAGGAAAAGAAGAAATCTTTCTACTCATTCAGGACATCTATGGGATGATGGCATTGCCATAAAGTTCGTAACAAATTAGATCAACTTTGAGGAAAGATGAATAACTCTTTTTTCCTCCCAGAACTGGGAGAAGGTTTCCCAAATCTTCTGTATCCTGGTTTTCATCCAGTTGAAAATACATTTACCCTCATTTAAATCAAACCAGCAGAGAAAGATTTTACTATGTGTGAAAGTCTTTTACGAAGTTTGCATTTCACTTTTTTCCATATTGTTTACCATGTTTACCAAAACATGTGTGTGTTCACACATTGTCTGAAAGAAAGCAAAGTCATTTCAGGTTTCCCTGTCAAGGATCATTTTCCTCCTCTCTTGCCAGGAAGTGAATGAAATCCCCTACCAGTTTGAAGGAGATCCACCGAACTTCTGAAACTTTATCGGAGCAAAGAGTTAGTGCAATATGTCTTAAGTAGTCATAGACATCATTGGGATTGTAGAGTTCCAGTATCAGGATCAGCTGCCTAAAACACAAAGAAAGTTATTAACTGTAGCAAGCACAACACTAACCTGCTTCTACTTTACCCTCCCAATGTAGGGAAGGATCATTTGGAGCCTCAAAAATACCATGGCTATTACAAAGCTCTTGAACAGTTTGTTCTTCTCTCTACTTTGTAAATGTACACACACATATTAGAGGTACGTGCTTTAATCCGTTAAGGAGCTTGAGAGAAAAATTTATCTAAACTACAAGTATCCCAAAAAAAGTTCTTTGCAACTTCAGATCAATATTCTGTATATTCTTGCAAAGCAAAAATGAAAGACTTACTTTCGTGTAGAAATCTACATTTCAGAAAATGGCTTGTATCTCAGAACAGCACAGAACTCATCCCCTAAGCCACACCACTGCCAGCGTTACCAGCAGACATGCACAAACCAGCCGCAAAGGGACAGCTCTCCACTAGGTGTCAGGGAGCTGCTGCACAACAGTATCCCACTACACTGAGATTTAGTTCGTTGTGCCAAACTACAAAGGGAGAGTAAATTCTCAATAGCCCAAACAAAGCAACAAGATAAACATGAAGGTCAGATTTTAGCTGCAAACTATGCCTATGAACATGCTTTGGGTGCTTCAAATATCAACAAGGCTTGTAGAAAGAAAACTGTGGGATGCTCCTCTATCTCCATGATACACCCAGTGATATGGAAACACCAAATGAGTTTTTAAGAACTGTTTTTTCTTTCATACACATTTGAAAACTGACTTCCATAGAATCATTTAGGTTGGAAAAGACCTTTAAGATCATGAACTTTGTACATACATTTAACTGATTTTTACAAGGCAGTCTAGAACTGAAGAAAATTCACTGAATAATACCTGTCAGACTCATATTTCATAAGCTGCAAGTGAGCCAGACCTCCACTTTGGTGTAATCACAGACATTGAAGTTTCAGTAACACCTCATTACAACACAACTTGCCAACTCCCCCCTCCCAACAACAACCAACCCCAACAGCTAGTGCCTTTTAGGTTCAGTTCCTTAATAAAGAATGATTGTAATCCTTCAGCTCCTAACTGGGGTGTGCTAACTTCTGAATGTAATTATCTATTTTCAAGTTAGCAATGCAGATTAAAAACAAGAAGTTAACAAAATTACATACTCTGCCAGCTCGTAACGAAACCTCCAGTTCCTGCTGTTATCAGTCACCACAAATTCTTGAAGTTGGTAAAGATACTCCCGCCTTTTGTCCACGTGAAGTAGCTAAAGGAAGAACATTACTGGTATAAAACAGATAGGATTCAATACTTGCAGTTCTCTAGTGTATTATTCTATTCACACCTATGTGCATTTTTCCACTTGAAAGCAAGTGATGATTCACAAGATGCTTACTAAAAATTGTGCACAATCAGCTGAGTGCCTGGACACACAAGACTGACACCCAAAAAAGTACACTACGTCATCCCTTCTGCAAGGATGCCTGTCAGAGCACCACCTCTGGGCATAGGACTGAGCAACCAAAACCTAAGGATTTGCGTTTGTTTTGCAGCAGCCCACCAGGATCTGCTCTCTGCTCTCTCCTCTCCTAGCTGCAGACACAAGTTGCTAATGGTACAACTTTCCAGCTGGACTGCACGAAATACTAATTCCTTTACAACAGCTAACAGCATTTACAACCACATTTACAAAGGGGTTTCGGTTTTGATGTTCTCTTGGAATATGAGATGAAAGTGAGGGACCTTAGAAAAAGCAATACACACACACAAAGTGGCAGCATTGCACAAAACTGAACATGTAATTTATGTTGATACCTGCACATCTCAAAAAATTCTTAATGGGGTCAGAAAAAAATTTTAATCTTGAGAAATCAAATTACTGTTTCCTACCTTTAGAAAGTCATACAGATGTTTAAGGACACCAATACGCACTTCATCCAGATCTTTCAAGAAGCCATTGAAAATTGGCACCAGATCAGCAGCTGTTAGCTGATCTCCCAGAATAACTGCTAGTTCGTGTATGGAGAAAGCCAGCGTCCGGCGAACCTTCCACTGCAAACAGTGCAAGAAGTGAACTAGATTAGGTGCCATAACTAAAATAAAGAAGCTTTTGAGCTACACCTATGTGAGGACAGAGAGTAGAATAAATAGGGCTTGTTACACAGCAACAGAAAATGTTAATATTTATGAAGTCGGATTTACGCTTTGAATTTTATAAGGGATTAAATACGCACTAAAAATATAAGAAAGTCTATAATGTTACAACTTCAGTGCAAAGTGACAGAAAAACTACTGAAAGTTCTGTTATCATTTAAAAATCATATTTTTTTTACCTGTACATCTGAGGCCAGTGTCTCATATGTATCTTTCAGGCAGTGCCAGTTCTGCCTGCCCAGCGTTAAGGCCACCCCAGGAAGACTGTATGCACAGTGCTTGGCTATTTCAGTATCAACAGTCTGGGCTCGAGCCGGGTCAGTCATTGACAAGTACTGGTCTAATAAAGGTTGAGGTATGATATCCTATAGATAAGAGACAGTACATCAGCAACACACACTTTAATTTCAGAAAGAAAATACTCTTGTTGTGCTACATTATTCTCTTGTTACCAACCAGGTGATAGCAAAACACAAACAGTGGCAAGACGCTCTTTTTGTGGGCTCGCTTTACAAACTGTGACTCCTAGTTATCTGGCCTCTCATTAGGATAGAGCACTCAGCAATGAACAGTAATTACTACCTTATCAGCAGGTTGCACCAAACCAAACTGAAAATTTCTTCTTTGCTGAAGACAAATAGTAAACTCAGTGACAAAACAGAATAGTCAGTGCTTGCCTTGGTTGCACAGATTGTCCCTAAGGCACCAAAAAGGCAACAGAATTTTTCTAGCTTTCCGGATTAAACAGTGTTCTCCTCAAGTGCTCCAAGCACTTCTTCACATTCTGCAACTGACCCATGGCAAAAGCTGTCACTGCATTAAGGATAAGGTGAGCTGTATTCAGTACTTCACTAAAGCAGTTGTATGTTCTTTGGCTTACCTGTAATTTTGACTTGTCATCTTCAAATGGTGGATTATTTTCTTGCTCTTTCTTTAAAAATACACTGGTTTCTCTGTGTTGTTCCTCCGAGTCCTGTAAAGGTCATACTAGTTAGTGAAATTAGTTAGACTTACTTCTGTTTGGGATATTTCAAGGCATCAGCTACAGAACAATGCAACTCAGATACAGAGTAGCCTTTTACAGCAAAGCCTAGTACAGACAAGGCCTTACTCAGTGTGTTTATACAACTACAAAAAGACCACAGATTTGTACACTTAGACATACACTAGTCAGACTGTCACAGCAACAAGCAGAATAGTCAGATTTACTTCTGAAAAACAGTAACCTAATTTAACACAATAAAGTCAACATTCATACAGATTTAGAATAGTTACTTTTACTACAAGACCACTGCAAGATTTTTAACTGTTAGATAATTGGTGTGCAAACAGAAAAACCAGCTCTCAATAGCTTTGTTTTTTCTTTATCAATTAAAATAAGTACCATATGATAATTAAGGTGTAGTAATGTTCAAAGTCTTTAGACAAGAAATGGGTCAGTTATGCCAGGGACTATGTGAACACATGCAGTAGTTAAGCAGGTAAGAATACACTTTATAGACACTGAGCACAACGCAAACTTACTGTGCTTTCCAGTACACTGGTGGTAGACTGGTCACTGATGCTATCCTGGGAGGCAGGGGATGAAGGAGCATCCTCCTCTACCTGGTTGCAGGTAGCATCTGAAACAGCTGTTTCATCTGCAATAGTTTTGTTCTGAATTTTGTCACTGCTTTCTTCCACTTTTTTGGTCTCATAGTCACCAACAGAATCAAACTGAGCAGCTCTGAGAGCAGCAGACAACACTTGGACCTGAGCTGTATAAAGCAGAAGACAACTATTTAGCCTCCCTTGTGCACTTAAAAGCATTAAACCTGTAATTAGTTAAATCTGCAAAGATACAGAGAAGTCAGTTGGAGCTGCACAGAAATCGTATATAGCCACCTAAACATACCACACTACCAGTCAGCTTACTACTCTACTACAACAGCAAGGAATCCAAATGATGCTGCAGTTCTTGCAGATACAACTTTGCATGCAGAGAAGGGATGAATAAACAGGCAGATGAAAACTGTTAATTCACTGGAGTACTCAAGAGAATTAGGAGAACAAGAAAATGAGCTGACTATGGATGACAGGCTTGTCAAGAGAGATTTGGCCCAGGAAACATGCATCCCACCAGCAGGCTATCATCAGTATGCTCATCAGCAGGGCTTGTATGGGGAGGCTAAGGAAAGAGGACTTGAAATTAGGGCCATTCTCACTGAACCAAGTATCAGATGAATTCAGCTGATACAGTAGCTCTTAGTTACAGTACTTCAAATTAAAGAGTTTTAACAAATTTCAACAAGCTTTTTTTCCTTCTTGGAGTTAGTTCCAGTTTATTTCATGCAAACAAGAGCTAGGAACACTTCCCCAGCTGTTCTAGAAATAACTCCAATCTTGGGGAAAAAGGCTGTTGAATGGCTTTCTACTGTAATTTACTACTCAAGGAAGTCTCATCACCTTACAAATACCAAGCCAGTTAAAACACAGTTACGGGTTTTGTAAAAGCCAGAACACCTGCTCAGAGAAAACATGATTTTACCGTTACAGAGTCTCACCTTGAACATCTGGATCATCTATGTGCTCCTGTAAGCTTTCTAGAACTTTTTTTATTTCACTACTAGCAACACAGTTATTACATGACACAGAGCAGCTATCCTTGTGCTTTTCAGTCTTGAACTGAAGCAACTCCAGATCCCGACTTATATCAGGCAGAGGAGGGCGCCAGTATAGAAAAGTATTAAATACATCCTCAGCAGACTGTAGCCTTGAGTTTGTTCCAGGAAAACCACTGTCCGTAGTGACTTCTGTGACACCAGCAGCAACTCTGTCACCCTGAGACAACCGAGATGCATCTTCTCCAGGATTAGTACAACAATCTGAGCTTTCTTCCTGTGTATCTTTGCTTAGGTTATCAGCTGAGAGCTTTGTACTAACTTCAGCGGAAGACTCCTCAGTTGATGATTCTGGTTTGATTTCCATTGGTTGTTCTGAACTGGTAACAGACACACAGAGTTATCCAAATAAAGTGTAAAGTAGTCTGTAACAACATTTTTCATTCAAATACTTCATAAATCGTAAACAATTACAGAAGCTTATTTACTGTGCAGAAAGACAGAATTTACAATTTATGTTTCCACTCTGCTTTACTCCACCAGTTTTCCCTTCACTCTCCTGTGAAGCCATCAGTAAAGTGGCTACACTCAAATAGGCACATGCGTGATCTCAAATCTTGACATTTTTTCTGGAACTATATTCTCAAGTTGAGATGTTCAGCTCTGAAGAGCAACTAAAAGAATTATCTTCATTCTTTTCCCTCCTTCCACTACACCACATCTTTCCCATGAACTTTACCTGGACAATGTACTGGAGGACACTGAAGTTACATTGTTGCTTGGCTGGCAGGTATTGGAATTCACATCTTGCATTGATGGTCGGATACTCAGTGTCCCATCTTCTCGGATGTAAAGACCAGCACTTGAAGGGTTTGCAAAGGTAGAAATAAATGGGCCAAGAGACTGAAAAGCAGCCTGACGAACCTGTGGTAGTATAAAGACAGCAGTCAAGATTCATGCAACTCCCACAGAGTAAAGGCTGAAAACCAAAATTTTGACTCAATTTTTCAGTAAGAACCAATTGTTTCTTACTACAACAGCTTCATTTAATACCAAATATAACTAATTATTAATTACCAAGTAAGTAATTACAGAGTGAGTTACTTACCCATCTGCACGTGTCACTAATGAGGCTGATGAACAGCGGGGACAGTTTGCTTCTGCGAACTTCTGGGGATGTGGTGTAAGACACTGCCATAAAGCACTCAGCACAAGCTTTTCTCATTCCCCAAACACTATCAGAACAGAGTTCAAAGAACTTGGGAATCTGCCAAAAATAAGTACAACCAAGACTAATTAAAAACCTAAACAAAGACTGCAGAGACTTACTATCAAGGTATTTGTTTGGAAAGTGAAGACAATGATAACTCGAGAGAATAAAGTAAATGAAGAATAGAAGAAACGGGGACAAGTTAAAAACAAGTATTAATTAAATAAGCTGGAAAAACTCTCTCACATTTACTTTATTAGGATTTTATGTTTAACTATATGCACTAGGAAAGAACAAAGAATTATTAATGGCCTCTTTTTCCTAAAACTATAACTTAACTGATCATCTAGTCTGGAGAAAAAAAAAAGAGTAATATATATATATACACACACACACTTTAGAATATGCTATTACATTTTAAAAAATGTTTTGCAAAACAAGAACTTTGCATTTCTATTAATTCCCAGTTTCACGATATAGTTGCAACCAAAGCCTTAGCCGTAGCAATTAAAAAATGCATGAATACTGATTAATTTACAGAGAAGACAATAAAAGAACTCCTTATTTAACGTTTTGAACTGAGAGACGCAAGTCTTGGAAATGGCTTTTGATTTTTACATACCAGCAGTCTTTCTGTGGCTTCTTGCCCAACTGCATTACAAATGTCACCAAAATTAGCTGCACAAATCTAAGAAATAAAAAAAGTAATGAACAATGTTCTGGCTCTTTCAAACACATTAGTTTTGTGTTTTATTATCAACTTCATCATGCATTATTTATCCCATGTAACAACTGCACAGGTTTGACTATTCAAATTCCAGCCATGTAACCACATCCTGTAATATTAACTCATCCTGAACAAACGCTCATTAGAGCAAGCTTCCATAAGCCACATGCCTTCGAAATCAATAGTAATAAAGGCTTCTGCATGAAGAGCATCATCTACTTCAGTAATCATTAGAAGGGACATAAGCCTACTTAAAAGTTTAAATTACTTCGAACAGCAGCTGTCAAAACCAAAGCAGACTAAAATATGATACAAGGGTCAGGACTTAGGTGTACTGACAGAACTATCTTTGCTATGGCTGAGACTGGCTTAACTGCTTTGCTCATGCAAAGTTTAATCAAGGTCTCAAGTTAGTGCCATTTACAGTACACTGCAAATACTATAATTAAGGCAAAAGGGACACTCCCTCATGTAGGAAAAGGATGTTGCCAAAATCTGAAATTAACTAAGATAGAACTGTGCTAATATAAAATTGATTCATTCTATATGCTTATGTAGAAGGCTGTAATGCAGCTCAAATTCCAACAGGTGCAGCTTATCTCAAGGACCAACCTGAAGTTCTGCCTGATCCTTAAGTCTACTCAAATATTTTAAGACTTCTTATGCTACAATTTTCCTTTTGCACTTAATTATAAATTAGAATTTCTCATTTCAATAACACAGTATTTATTTATTTATAAAGGAAGGATGTCTCAAATATGTATTACTTTTGAATTTCTGGTTTTATAATAAGATGGCAGAGATCAGGTAACTTGTTTGCATCCTATAACCAAGGGCAGTGGCTTAAAAAAACCAAAAAGGTTGTGCAAAATTACTAACTATGCAAGATCAGTTTAATTGCTACACCAAAGCTATTCACCAAGGACTGTTACCTGTTTCTTTATTGAACTACAGAAACTATAACCTTGTCAATAAATTAAAACTGCTCTCCCAGACTCTTTCAAAGTTCTTCAGCTAAAGTTATGACTAAGTTATTCAGGAAGGCATTTGAACAGCAACACACAAATTCATTTTTAAGTGGTTTAGGGTTGAAAACACACCAACCTTTCGGACTTGAAACAATTTCCCATCACTGCACAGTTCACAGAAACGAGGAAGCAGCATGTGCTCAACTGTTGTTCTGCTCAACATAGAAGCCATTTTACAGATTATCTAAAAATCAAGAAGGGAGGAAAGGAAAAGAAAATCATAAAGCTTGTAAGCACAGCCAAATACTCCTCCTAAAAATTACCTCTGAGAGCAACTATCATTAAATAGATTTACTGCTACACATTATTCACATTTTCATACACCTGTTTTATGTGAAGCAAAACTAATAGTTTTTATTTAAAATCATTCTACACTACCGTGCCTGAACATTTCTGCACATAACTCACTGTCTTTTTTATCCAATTAAATAGACTTTTACTAATAAATCCATTTTCAAGGTGTTTTACAATGTGGCATACACTCCTATTTTGTACGGAGAAGACAAGAGTTCCATTGCACTAGCCAGCACACAAAATCACAATCTTTAAGCATTTTAGAAGTATCTCAAGCATTCAAGTAAGCCCCTTGGCTTTAACATGATTGTTTAGATACTTAAGAACAAGCGCAGCCCCAGCTCTTTACAGGCTCAGACAACGTGGTAAGTTTGCATTACAACAGGAGAGAAAAGGGAGAGCAAGACAAACTAGTTACATACCTGAGCTATAAATGTACACTTTACAGGAATCATCCTCCAGAAATATTAGGAATTAACATTGCAACATCATTAAAGAAAGTCAGCAATGTGCTCATTAGTTCAGCTTTCTCTGAACTGTCATTCTCAACTACCATTACAAACCATGTTTCTGCTGTGAAACATGCAGGTGCTTTGGATTGCACATTTCCTTTCAGCTCCCACTTTCTGGGATAACTTTGCTGTAATTCTTATATTTGCAACAGTAAAAAGAAAGGGGCTCCCACGCACCTTTCTACTCAACTGTTCTGCCTGCTCATACTTACTTAAGTGTTAGATTAACAGTACTCATCTTCCTATTTTTATTTTTCCAAAATTATTGAGGCTTTCTACCTCCACAAAAATAAGCTTTATTTGTAATAAGTGTTTGCCTTCACAATAGAACGCTAGGTAGGAACTAAGGAAGACACCATTCAAGGACTTTCCTTCAAGTTTTCAAACTCCTAAAAGTCATCTGGTGCTCAGATGTCACCCTGGAAAGCTGCCTAAGCAATACCCAACTCCCAAACAAGGAAGAAGAAGATGTAGCTGCTAAAACTATTTTACACATCAAGTGTCAGATACTCGTGCTGAAATGTAATTACACACCAGCATTTTCCTGTGGAGTCAGCTGATTTCTTGAAAATGAACAGGGAGTGTTTTATTCTCAAAACGCTTAAGAATCAAGATCAGGTCATCGTTCATATTTTTACAAAATTACTGTGAAACCTGGTAGAGCAAATGTAAGCTGTTGGGGAACATAGCCATCTTAACTTTAAAATGCAGCTGGTTCTTGGCAGTCTTGTTTTAATTCCCGTTATTTGGCTACCATTTTGACAATAATCTAGCATCCTAAAGTATGAAGATGCTCTTTTTAATTCTGATCTTTTAAAAAATTCAGAATAAAAATTAAAGATTTGTTGTGTTAAACTAAAAAAAAAATAAAGCATGTTAATGAATAAACACAAAAGGTTTGATTGCTTATTTTATTTAATGTCATCACTATTCCTGGACCTCATCTTAATTACTGTTACAAATGAAAAGGAGTGGCAGTTCTTTCTACAGAAAGTTTAAGTCCAACGATTAATGTAAAGCTTTCAGAACACTAAGAATGCAAGCAGTTTTTATTTTCTGGGTTTTATGCTCACGAAAATCTCACACAAAGTTGTTATATTTTAAAAGAGCTTTATATTAGCACTGCTAAAAGAGAAAAGTAAATATGTAAGATTTCTTCCAAATTAACTTACATTCACAGCTTCCACCTTGTACTCATCGTCACTGTCTGGAGCAGAGAGGTCCAACAGAATTGGACACACCTTATTTTCAATGTCACTCTGAGCAACAAGATCTTGTTCTAGCAGTATAAGGAGTGCTTCTTGACCTGCCTTTCTAACCTATTAATTTGAAATACAACAAAAAAAAGTGTGCTGCTGTAAAAACAACATTTACTGATACCAGAACTACAAAAGGCATGCTTCCAATGAACACGGAGGTAAAAGTTAAAAAAAACAGAGAAAAGCCTCTCAGCTTTAACATCATAAGGAATTAGTAACAAATACTGAAGTTCAATATAATCATTAGGTGACATTTCATCAAATTCTGAGGGGAAGCCAAAGATTAAATAGAAAATAGGACTAGTAAGTCATGACTCCTGTAAGAGACGGTGTCAATATGCTGCTAGGCAAATCCTGCAAGTTTCCCATTATCTGCTAAGGAAAATATAAAAACTCACACTTCCCTAGCAAAGTGTGCTGAAACCAATAAACACAAAGCATTACATAAAAGCTAGATATCAATCAACATGGAATTTCCTATTTTCTCTTCCTCATGCCTGAAATTCACTGAACCACATGGAATTTTTCAATTATTCAAGTCATATAGTCTGTTTTTCCTACCTGATTGTTAACATCTGTGAGGTATCTCACTACTATGGGCATAAGGTACTCAAAAAATGCTGTTGGGAATTTTGGTCGACTTTCTTGCAGAAAAATGGCAATAGGAGGTATTTGTTCCATCAGCTCTGTACGTACAGTTGGTTCTAGGAACAAAACAAAAGTAAATACTACATCAGTAAATTCAAAATTAAGACCAAGCACCTTAAACAATGCTACTTTTTTCCTAATGTTTCCACAGAGGAAATGAAAATACCCAAAATGTAAGAAATATCACCACTAAGACTGTCTGTTCTTAAAGGAAAGCTGAATAAAACAGAACAGCCTTACATACATCAGCACAGTTTAGAGACTTGGGATCAGTTCCCTAATATATCAGATAAAATAAGAACACTAACTAGAAATCAGTCATCATGATTGTATGCACATGAAGTATTAAAACACGCAACAGTTCTGTGCCAGATACACCACATATTCAGATGTAATTCATTCCTTGGAAAATATTACTTTGGGCCTTATGCTAAGTAAGAGCCTTTCATTTATACACCTACCATAAAAAAATACCTCAAAAACAGAGGGGGGGGAAATAATTTTTACTGACAGATATTGCTGTGAGACGATTTAGTTTCCTTTAGTTCACCCACACTGCAGCTTATGTAAAGTAAGTTACAAAAATTAAATTAAAAACAACTTTCAAACCTGCATCCTCAGAGAGCCTGACCACTATTTCCATTACAGTCAGGAAGTCTTCTTCATTATTACTGAAATCTCGAAAAACATCCAAAAGACCTCTGGCAATAATTTGCCTGTGGAGCGAAAAACATATTAAATACCTTAAAATCCTGCCAATGACACACAGATGGGATGCAAGGGGAATTTACCATATGTAAATGTGCGCCTTCAAAAAGATCAAGCTCTTCTCTGAACATTCAGACATACCAGTTACACAATTTCTCCACATCCCAACAAAACAAAGATGGAATTAAGAGATCTTATTCAGATAACAAAGAACAAAAACCTCTTTTTATGGAAGTGTTATACGAAAGTTATTCAAACAGAATAATATTAGGTATGTGCTTAGGAGAATAACAACAAAAGTATTGACACCTTAACATCCACGATGCTATCAGAGTCAGTTATCACCAGGCATACCTGTTGTACCCTTACCTGTTAAATATGTTATCACTGAAAGCATATTTTTCTAGACGAGCCAGTGGAGTTAAATTATCCTGTCCAGGAATATCCAAGAATGCCGTTATCCTCATGCTATCACAGTCTGGTCCATAATCTTCAAATCCAACTTGAAAGACAGGAAAAGTAACCAAAAATAAATAAGACAATCCAGGAGTCAGCAAAAGATGTTAGTGTAAAATACACTATACCAATTACTATTTCTTTTTAGAGCTATTATTCAAAGGAAAAGCATCTGTACATCACTGAAATGGCTTACAAAAAACTCAGTTGTTGTACCTAATGAAGTCAAGAGCAACACCTGCATGTAGACCTGTAAATTCAATCTTTGAATTTTAATTCATTTCAGCTGTCATAAATCCTTGGCTTTTAACACATTTCACTTCACAATCTGAATGGACTAACCACACACACCTTGAGTTAAGAGGGCTCAGCTGACAAAATTACACACCACAAGCTGAGAGGACATTCAAAAGCAAAATCAGCCCCAGTAACTAAACCAGTATCTGACTCAACAGGACACAATATTAGGTATTTAAACCAGTAAAGACAGCATAATACTGGTAGTAACTTGAAAGCACAATGACAAGCCCAACAGGCTGCATTTGAAACTATGCCTATGAGACTATAATCTAGGGACTCTAGGTTATGCTTCTACGGGCAGACCTCCCGTCTTCAGGCACTGGAACTTACATGGTGCCTCCATATGAAAAACGGCAGAGCTTTGACTAAATCACTAAAAGCAAACCAGGACTAGTTTAATTTATATCCCCAGTTCCCCTTGTTTGTAAAATGGGAAGAACAGGAATATCCTCTCCCACTGACACACATTGAAGATTAAGAAATGTGTATGTAAAGTACTATATGATCCCTAAATTCACTATTCTGGTTTAATAAAAATAAAATTACAGTCCTTCCCAATACGTCATTCCAATCAGTATAAAGCTTTTGCACATCTTAAAGGAAAGTCTGCATTAATTCATAATGTGCTTTGAAACTGCCAGTGGGTTAAATTATGTGTATACGTATTTCAACAACCTCTGATATAACAATTCCTTCACAACCGAAGTGGCTGTACCTTAATCATGATAATTAAGCTTCAGCTCTACCCTCACTCTTACTTTACCTGTTTCATTACAAACACTCTTCCCTAAATAATTCCTTAATCTGAGACCGAGCGTAATGAACTTTGGCTCTAAACTACATTAATACTACTTTGGCTCTAAACTACATTACTTTTTATAATAAAAAACCCTCTATTACTGAGAGGTACCAAGCCTCAGCACTTTTCCTACAGAAAAAAAATCCTGTTTCATGTATAAAACTCTAATTATTTAATATGAGCCAAAACATTTTCATAAATACAGCTCATTTAAAGAAGAAATAATCTGAACATATTTGGAGCAAAATGTTATAACTGGGTCTTCGGGGAAAATAATTTAAAAAGCAGATTGGTTTAAGCAAGCACACAGTCTCCAAGAAACCCAGCTGAATTAAAAGGCTAAAGCAATTCTGAATTCAGACTAGATGGGATGTCTGAACTCTGCTGTAACACAAATAGCAAACAGCTTTCAATGCCATAAATCTAGCTGCATTGTCAAATTAAAATAAATTTAATCAAAGAATATGTTTAAATCAAAATAAGATTTGAATAACGCTCATCCTAAAATTGATCATTTCTTTTAAACAAGTTTTAAGTGACCCATATAAAAACCTTATTAAGTACTGCTTGCAGCAAAACTTTCTTTATCTGAACATTTTTATGAGCATGATGATGTAAACTAGAGTTTTGCCTACAAGCATCAAACTTCTTAATCCACTTACCAGACAAATCTGGTCTCAACAGAACAGCACTAATGGAGAATGAACACTTCTAGTGATGGTCAGCCCTGGTTCAAGGCCAAGACCCATAACACAAGACTACACAAAGTTTGCATTTATTTCTGCTGCTTACATTTTACATGCTTAGCAAACTGAGCTCAAATGACACACTAGTAGTTTGGGGACTTTTCTTCTCACGACAGAGAGAAGAAAATTGGAAAGGGAACTGGGAGCAATTCAGAAAGACCCAATCAATTCAAATAGCTAAGCATTCATCAGCACTATCAAGCATTTTGTTTAGGGTTTTTTTTGTGGTTTTTTTTGTTTGTTTTTGTATTTTATTTTTTTTTTAAATTGGAGCAGGGAAAGAAAGATATTTTCAACTTTTTAAAAAGATACCACAGCAACAACTGCTGCAGTTCTGCTACAGGAACTCACTGCAAGTCTTTAAATCAGCATAAGCACATTGAAATGTATCAGCTAATGCCCTTCTCACTTAAATCCTGTTCTACGCACACATGCTTTGTCATGTAAGGTGATGACTTCTTATAAACTTCTTACATTTACTTACTGCAGCAAGCAATGACCTTTAGGTACCTCTTTTTAAGCAACTTCTTACAGTGTTATCAAGTGCTACCCTCCACACTTATTTTAGATTTCTAGCTTTTCTAATTGGTAACTGTACCAAGGAAGATACTTTTTAATTACAGTTTTAAATTAATTAAGACTCAGAGTTACAGTTTATCTGTGCAAGAGAAATGTTAAAAATATTTTCAAATACACAAAAATACAAACATAAAACGAACCAAGAATTCTTACATACCAAATTCATCTCATAATTTATATGTCACTTACACCACAAGAGATCCCAAACTTTTCCTTCAAAACCTTAACCAACACACAACAACACATCTTTTTTTCTGCTACCTATTAGTGAAATGCAGCAACCTCAAAGACTGAGAGCACCAACACTAAGAGCAGCAGCCAACAAAATCCCACAGAAGGACCTCCTGCCCACAGGTGATGTCCCTGCACATCTTCTCAAGGGAGTACTCCAGACCTCACCTGTATTCTAACATTGCCCCTGGTGTTCCTGAGGACCACCTTCTTCCTAAATTAGCTCCTGGTAGCCTGGCGTGAGGGGGAAGCCATCCATTACACATTTTCAAGTGCTACTAAACAATAACGGTCTTGTGGTAAACAAATGCAAGTATCGGTTTTCTTTTTTTTTTATAGAAAAGTCAATCCAGCAGCCAAACTGTCCATGGAACGACCCCTCAGACAAAGCTGCTTCCTAAAGCAATACAAGCTCATGTCATTGTCCGTCAGATTTATCTCCCAACAGCTCTGACCAAGCCGTTCAGCTCTAATCCTGTAACACAGCTCCGGTCTGTACCGGCTGGAGGGGGAGCTGTAGCCTGGCCTAGGACCCACGACACGGTTTTTCACCTGAACCCACTCGCGTTACCCAACCCGGGCACCACAGCGCTTCCCCCGGCTCCCGAGGGCTCGGGCCCCGCCGCCCGCCCGTGCCGCACCACAGCGCAGCGCTGCCGCTCCGGGGCTCGCCCCTCATCCCTCGGCTGCTCCGGGCCGGCTTCCACCGACACCAACAGCGGAGCTGATCCCCTCGGCCGCCGCCGGCCGGGCCCGTTCCGCTCTCCCGGCGATGCCCCGCGGGCCATTGTTGGAGGCGCTGTTCGCCCCGCACCCCGCGGCCCTCTGACACAGACAGCAGGGTCCCTCCGAAGGCCGCCTCCCGCCCGCGGCTCCCCCTGCCC
>VZRW01009362.1:509873-531123 GCA_013398125.1 Aegotheles bennettii | reverse complement strand
TGTGCCCGGGGCTGGAGAGCCCCTGCGAGCCCCGGAGAGGCTCCGAGCGCGGGGGTCCCTCTCCCTGGGGGAAGGGCGGGCCCCGCTGCTGCCCGGCCGCGTCCCCCGGCGGAGAGCGGGCGGCCGGGAGGGCCTTCCCTGCGCGGGGGAGGCGCTCCCAGGGCAAACCCCGCTCCGTATCGCTCAGTGCTTTCCTTCACAGAAGAAAAGCAAAGCAGCACCAACATGCAGTGAACGCTCCTGGGCTGTTTCAGGCTTGGAGCTCACAAGATAAATAATAAAAGCACCTGAAACCCAGCTCGTGGGAGAGAGGGAGGGGCCTGGGCTTTTTTTTTAACAGCATACACAGGATTTGAAAGTGCCCTGAGTGCTGCAGGGGGTGGAAGAAAGAGACATCGAGTAAACTTAAGTATAAGTTTAGAAAAAAATCAGTTTAAAAAGGCTCTGAGGCTGTGCTGGCTTGGCTGGGCCTGAGGGCTTCAGCAGGTGGAGTGGTCTGAAGCCAGTGTTGCACAGAGTATCTAAATGGCCACGGTGCTCTTCAGAGAGAAAACTGTGTTTCTGTGCTTTATGTGTTATGAAGGCATTTGGAGTAACTACCAGCTACTGCTCGTGTTCACCTGAGCTGAGAAACCTTTCATCGCGTAAGGAAAGGAGAATAAGCACCCAGGAGAACTGGTCCTTGGGCTTCCAGAGTGAGGAACTGCATCTGTGGTTCTCTTTTTAAGATTTGCTCTGCTTATTGAGACTGCAAGCACTATAAAATACAGATCTGAGATAATGTGCTCTTCCTTGAGAGGAAAACAGCTTGAGGAGATAAACACAAGCATACATACTGTACCCAAATTTACTACAGTATTCTGAAGGTTCAAGAAAATGCATAAATGGTGTAAAACTTTTTCTTTTAATGAAGCAACTCCTAATTAATTTTTTCCTTAAGGTTGTATTGGCTCTGGAGATGTAAAGCAAAAGTCTGTCTTCACCTGTGTTAATTAAATGACCATCTAAAATGTCCAGCTGCTGTTGAGGAAAGTTTTACCTCTAACAGTTTGTTGACTGACTTATTTCACTCTTAAATGTCTTCTATATATCTTTTTTTAACTATGGAGTTGGTGGTACAAACACATACATGACCCAGAATTTTTATACGTTTCCTCTTTCACCATTTGTAGCTCTGTAGAGTTGCATTAGAGACATGTTTCAGGTGTGTCACGGGAGAAATTTCAAGTCTTTCATTAAGCAGGGTGGGACAGCATTAGTCAGAGGTTGAAACGCATGTGTCACACTTGCAGAATTTAATGTGCTCCATTGGCTTGCAAAGATGAAGTATCATATTCAATTGCTGCACGTTTAGCTAAAAGTGGTAGGTGGTCTTTCCCTGCTCAAACAAGTTGTGCATAGCTTTGGAAAAAAAAAAAAAGAGAAAAGTTTGAATGACTTAATAAGCATGAATGCAGATTTTTATAGTCCTTCATAAAAACATCTTAATTTTGTTTAGAAAACTGTAACTTATCAGAGACCTTTTAATTTTCTACTAAATATAATACTGAAGTTTTTCAGAATCAAACTTCTCTGAGATTCTCTGCAGGAAAGTGTTATTCATGCACAGTGAAAGGCAAGATTTGAGGACAAAAAGAATCATCTGTTTATAGTAACTAATGTCTCTTTCAACTGTTTCTGTTCCTTTTTTAGGACACGGGTGTGGGCAAATCAAGTATCGTGTGGAGATTTGTAGAAGATAGCTTTGATCCCAACATCAACCCAACAATAGGGTAAGAAACTAAATAAAATAAATGTGACTTATTCAAGACTAAAACTAAATTATCTGCATATATATTTGTATCTCCTGAATATGTCACATGAGGATTCTCCCTGTGTGGCAGCTGAATGTGGTAATAAATATGACTGCAGCCTTAATTAGTTCATCAGCTACCTTAGGAAATGTAGGAGTGTGTTTGGCACTCCTGCAGCGCCCATTTTCGTGCGTGAGATCTGGACCCATTTTGTGTTGTTAATCTAGGCCAACAAAATCCAGCTAGGAGTCCTGAGTTAGGAATAAATTACATTATAGATGCTTCTGTTAAAGGATCACCATGCTTTTCTCATGCATTACTCTTAAATTTCAAAGTCTGTTTATTATTCAAATACATGATTTTAAGGTTTTTTTTAAAGAATTGAGTATAATAACAAGTCTCCTAGGTTTTTGAAGGTAGTTAACAGACTAATTCAGGTTGTAGTTCTCTTCGTGAATTAATTCTAATGTTACACATTTATGTGTGATACACACACTTGTAAGTAACTGATGGAACTGTTAATGTAATTGGTCTCACAGGTAAGGGTCTTTGAAAGTTGAGCATCAGAGTAGTAATGTTACTGAACTCAAATCTTCAAATGGATAGAAGGAAGCATGAGCATCAGGAGTTCTTGGAGTAATTGGATCTCTTTATTTCTTTTGCTGCTTTTCTTGCTTTGCAAGTGTCTTTGTGGGCTGCTTTGCTCAGAAGCAATTCTTTACTTACAGGAGGACTTCACTTGATGCTGAGAGATGTGTAAGTGGGGGGTGTCAGTGCAATTTCCTGTCTCAGGTGTCACACAGACTCTTCTACAGCTTTGACCAAGAAAGATCCTGCTGATAAAGATCAGCCGTGTCTCATCCTGTTCTTCTAAAAAAGCATGGTTCCCCTAATACCTCTCTCTCTTCCCCCCTACACCTCCCACCTCTCAGGTGTAAATACTGGTATTGAATTGCAAGATACTTTTAGGAAGTATGCTTTTATTTTAATTTCTCTGTTAACAAAGGTAGCCTTTCAGACAGATTGCTTAGTAGTTTTCTTAGATCTTCGAGAGTTGAACGTTCTTAGTTACTGTCAAATTAACTGCAGCAGAGGTTTGTTTTTGGAGGACTATGAAAGTGCTCTGTGTGTCTGTAAGACTATCTAAAGCTGCAGAGCAACAATTGTGATCTGTGATGCTTCTATCCTGGCAAAGTAAAATTTTCTATAATCTGGAGAAAACTCAGGAGAGGGTTTTTTGGTGGCTTTTTCTTTTTTTTCCCTCCTCCTAGGGAAGGGCTGAGACTGGAATAAACTTAATCAAATCTTGACGTCTTCCCCCCGAAGTCAATTTCTTTTAATCTGGTTGTTTTCTGGCTGTGTGGGGTGTAACTTGATTTCTTTATTTCTTCTGCCTTAAATGCAACACCAATCTGATTGAAGGCAGGAACCCAAGGAGATCACATGAATGTGTCTTCCCAGGGGAATGTCTGTAAAAGATACTATGAAGTAATTTAAGGTGCTGTTAGGTGCTGGCCATTGCGGTAATGAAGCTAATGTGTAGGACAGAGTTTGTCTTCATAAGTTTAATGACAGTACTGGGATTAGTTTACTTTCTTGAAGTAACAGACTAAAATCTATGTTTTTTAGCAGTCTTAACAAAACCATTCATTGGGGTGAGGACTTGGTATTGTGGTAGTTTGCTATAGTATTATAAGTGAATCAAAACTTGCACAAATGCAGAAATTAATTTCAGCCTTTATGTATGAAAATCTTCATGTTTATTAGGTGGGGGGGAGCACTTTTATTGGAATGTAAGCCTTTATTTGCAATGTTCTAAGAACATACTTATATTCTGAAAAGCATAAGCTCTATTTTTCTTCCAGAGCCTCATTTATGACCAAGACTGTACAGTATCAAAATGAGCTGCATAAATTCCTAATTTGGGATACAGCTGGACAGGAGCGGGTAAGTGGAATCAATACCTGTGGTGACAGTTCCAGCTGGCCTTTGGGTTGCTTTTCAACCCTGCCCCTGAAAGTCACAGAGTGATCTGGTTTTATGAACATCTATTAGAATGTTTGTTTTATTTAGGTTTCCCTCAAGATAAGGGTGCTGTACACGTTTTTACTTTTTATTGTTATCATGGTGAAAGTACAAAGTTAAGGACGATGACCTCAGAAGAAGAACTTATAAAAGGAAAGACTGGGTTTAGATCCTCTGAAAGGGAGTGCCATTTCAAGACAACGAAGTGGGAAGGAAGCCAGCAGCTGTCTCTAGTACCATTTCTAGTTGAGTTTTAAACATTCAGCTGCAGTATTTTCAGTCAGTGCAACCAGCAACGTGAGATTCCAAGTGAAACGAATGATAATTTTTCACAGTCCAAGTAGCCCCTGATTCTGGAAAAATACACAACTGTTAACACATTCTGTTAGCTTCAGTGTTAGGGTTATTAATGTGAGTAGGATGTGGGCTTAGGCTTTCATAAGCAATGTTTCAAGCAACGTTATGGGTGATAACTGATCCTTTATTATTTTGTAGCTTTACTTCTCAAATGTAATAGTGTTAGAAGCTATGTCAAGCAATCTATTTTGAAATTTAAATTTCAGTTTGGTAGTTTGGGGTTTTGATCTCTGCAGCATGCATAGTTCCGAGGGGAGGCAACAAAAGCTTTCAAAGAAATGACTGTTCAAATCACAGTTAATTAATTTGCATAATTTTTACTTTATAGCAGCTGTATTAACAGTGCTCATTTTTGCAGTTTCTTGACTGTTAACTACTGGCAATTGTCAGTTATTCATGATATTTAGGATGTGAGCTAACTGTAACTAAAGTAGATACCAGAGCTGTCCCCAGTAAGAGTCAGTTTGATCAGGTTGGGTTATTACTTTAGGATAATTGGCTAAGTGCAGCAGTTTTTCAGGATTGGCTCAGTATGCCTGTTTTAGACCTCGGTGAGCCCAAGCAAAAAAAAAAAAAACCCAGAACAAACCAAAAAAATCTCCTGTGAAGGTTCAGTCATACCTGTGCTGTTGCTTGACCTTTTAGAGTCCTGGTGGAACTGACTTGCTAGCTTCTTATCTTGATATAAGAGCCTCGATGGCTAGAAAGTAACAGATATATTTGTATTGTATTTCAGTGCTCTGGATTTTGAATGACAATTTATTTCCTTCCGGCAGCACCATATCTTGTCAGGGATGTGTCCCAGGGATCTGTCCAATAGTACCCATGTTATCAGAAGTACCAGAGTCCTTCCATTAATAGCAGTCAGTCAGCATTTGCTGTAAATAGTTTGTCTTAAGTGAACATCCTAGCCCATTCTGAAGTGTTAATGCTGGGATGTGAGTTTTCTGAGAGGCAGAGAATGAATTTTGAAAGGCTGGTACTCTTAAATGGAAAGCTTTATAAACATGCCTGCCACAGCTTGGCAGGAAACATCCATTACATATTAGCATTCCATCCTGTTCACTTTAACTGTGTTTGCAAGCAATGGGCGAATACCCTAATTTGGATTCAGCACAGTACAATCTGAGGAAGCTGTCTGTACATGGCTAGTATGTTCCTTGTCTTTTTTTTTTTACACTTTTGAGTGATACCTCTAATTTCCTTCCAGACAAGTTGCCTGATGTCTTTACTGAAATCAAAAAAGGAAAGATGTCTTACCTGGGCTCTGACCCAACAGCTGTGATATCTGTGAAGCTTATTTTCCACACCTGAGAGAAATCATTGTTAGGCCCAAATATATCCAAGAAAAGCAGTGAAGGATATTCACTTTGAAATGATACCAGTATCTTCAAAGATGCTTCATCCAAAACAGAACATCACTACCACCTACTGCTGGTCACAAATGTTCTGTAGACCTGCTTTGCCCTGAAGTCTGTAGCACAGTTTTCTGGTCATGGAACACCTCTGACAATGAATTATCGAAGGGATCCCACCCCTGGTGATCTGGAACACTAAAGGTGTCCGTCATTTTTGGAACTAAAATGCCTCTGCTGAGCTATGATGTGTAATGCAGAAAATTCATAGTCCTGGCTTTGTGAAGAGCATTTGCTATTTTCTGCTTCAAAAGCCCAGCAGTGAACAGTTCTGAGCTACACTGGGCAACCCCTTGTTCTAAATGGCTTCAGGGAGTGTCTGACTAGCTTCACCCCAAGGGTGGCAATGTGCACTAATTCACTTCACACAGCTCATTTCCACACACACAGATGGGCCTTATTTCTTCCCTCACTTCTTCTACACTGAGCAAAGTTGATAGGAGGTTACTTACAGCAATCAGGATCTTTGCCTTCTTGCCTGACAATTATGACAGTTTCTCTGGATAACTACGTTACGTCGTCTTAATAATTCTGTCAAAACACAAATCAAGGGCTGGAGGGCAAGCTGGAGTCTTTGGAAAAATAGCCAAAGGAAAATTCAGTGTTTCTGTTAACATCTGTTTTGTTAATGTATTTTATCTGCTGACTGCTCTTAGGTGGAAAAAAGTAGCTAAGTGTTAGCAGGCAGGAAATGAGAGTAATACGAAATCAGCAAGTGAAAGTTGGTTTATTCCCAATGTAAATAGTCTGATAATCAAAAAGCCAGGTTGCAACCAGTCCAAGTGGTGGTTTACCAAATATGTTTCTCTTTACATTTTAGTATTTGGGAGGAAGAGAGAGATTATGGCCCATGGTGAACTGAATGCCTGCCCACTTTTCCCTTTCCCACTATTAAATATTTTTATATTCTGAACTTTGTGTTCAAAATCCTGTTTTCAAAACAGAATTTGAGAGCCAAATGTAAATGGTCTGGAATTCTGCTTTATAGCAAGATTTTTATCATTTATAATATTGCTCTCAGTTGAACTGTACTAAGCAAAAGGAAATTGATATTTTATTAGAACCAAATAAGCCTTTATGAAAAACTGTATTCTATTCATGATTTTTACCCTGAGTAACAAGATGCACAAAAGCTCTAAATCACATGTGCGTACATCAAAGCAGTCCGTGCAGTTTAATGTGTGCTTCGACTCAGAGTTTGGTTGCTAGATGAGTTGTTTGGCTCTCTTAAAATTAGCAGAATATTGCACTGTTTTTAAGGATGCTGGATTGATATTTTTGATGCAACTTAATCAATTACTTGCTTTACCACTTTTTTCAGCCCTGGATTCATAACGCTTTCTAGCATTAAGAGCACCATGACTGAGGTTCACACCAACTTCTGAACTTTTCACACCAGCAGTAATATATGCTAGTTTTCTTGAAGTTAGTTTTTGTCCAAAAGCATGAATATCTTGAACTCACTTGTTCAATTTTGACTATTTTCCCCTTGCTTGGTGTTTGAAGTTGGGCATATATCCTGTAGGTTTGTGTCTGTGTGTAATCTACAGTCTTTTAAATGAGAGATTCTAATCTAGTCAAAATAAAGTCAAATTTGGCTTCCTGCTTTTTGCAATAGGTGTGCTGCAGGTCACTGAACTATTTATTGATTTGCCTTTGTAAAACAATACTTTCATGGAAGTTTATGTAATCTACTGCACAGCCTCTCCATAATTGTAAAGAAAAGTTTTCCACTGATGTGAGCTTTAAAGCCAGTTTCCACTGTCTTCAGTAGTAATAATGATGGTAGTAAGGCAATCACACAGGTCAGTGCAAGATCAGATTCATGATGTACGTTGTCTTTCTTTCAGTTTCGTGCTTTAGCCCCAATGTATTACAGAGGGTCAGCAGCAGCCATTATAGTGTATGACATCACAAAAGAGGTAAGAAATTTGATCCTGACCCAGCATTGCAATTTCTGGGGTTTTTTTGTATCATGGGCCAGTTCTGACTCTTGATTCCTTCTGTTGTTTGTTTTTCTTGCTCCACATCAGGAAACTTTCTCAACGTTAAAGAACTGGGTTAAAGAGCTTCGACAGCATGGACCTCCAAACATTGTTGTAGCTATTGCAGGAAATAAGTGTGATCTTAATGATGTAAGGTAAATAACCATTGATAGTTTTGAGGTTTTCACTTAAGCTCATAGTGCTAAGTACTTTAAGATTTCGGAGCAGGTGAAAGGTACAGAGCAATGTAAGCTGTTTTGCACTAGCATTGTAGTTTCACAAGGAATCGAAGCTGTTTGTGCTGTCAGACCTGGTTGATCTGCCCTTGGACAATCTTGCCCACATCCTCCCCTGTATTGGTGTGAGTATGTATGCGATTGGGTGCTAAAGCAGGCTGTAAAGTGAATCCAGATTAAAATTAACCATTTAAAAAAAAGAAAAACTGATCTGAGTGTATTTATCTTGCTCACACCATGAACACTTGTTGGCGTGACAGAGGTGGGATAGCAGGGTTAGGAAGGAGCAGTTTACCAGGAGACAGGATTACCTTTTCTGATGAAAGTGCCAAGTTACACAAGCCTAAACTGCCTATGAAGCTGCAGTGTAATACAAGCTGTTTACCTCACTTTATGAGAAGTATCCCTGTCAATCTATAGCACCTCATTTTGTTAGGAAAAACATCAAGTCTGTTGGAAAGCATTGTGTAGGTTTTTCTGACTTGCTTGTTCAGGTGCCTTCCTTCCCTGCTTAAATATTGGGGTGGAATTGGCTGTGCCTGAAATAGTTGCAGGGAGTGAGTAGAGCTATTGAAAAACTTTGTGAACAGCCAGACTTTCAAGAAGGCATGTACTGAAAACAAAAGAAGCCCTTTTTTATTGATGTCCTGGTGAAATAAGCCAAAATTCAGAAAGGTGTGTGCAGATTTCTTGGTTTTAGATACCATTGGAAAAGCTACCACAGCTGGTGTCTCCGAGGAGACAGATCGTTATGTGTTTAATGAACCACTGCAGAGTTGGTTCTTAGTATAGTTCTACAAATTGTTGATACATAGCAGTTATCTAGTGAGCTCTAATAACTTGTTAGAAGTAGCATGTGTCTTGAAGGAAAATAGGGCATAAAGTTACTTAGAAGACAAATATAAGGCATGCAGTATTAAGTTTTACACGCTTATTTCTTGGGGCATAGGTGGCATCATAAATGACATAAATGTTGCTATTCAAGCTAATGAGTAAGATTCCTTGTACTTTAGTCAGAGGCAGTATTTGAGTCTCTGATCTGTGCTTTTGATATCCTGAGTCCCTTGTTACTGAAAGTAGCCTATGTTTTGTAGAAATTGTATGTGAAGTGATATGATGTATAGTCCAGTCCCTTTTCCACCTGCTGGGGTTTGTTTTTTTCATGTTGTTTAAGGAAGCATATTTCATTATCAGCTTGCCTACTTGGGGGTGCAGAGTAGCTTTTTCACTTCTTTGCTCTGTTGTTGTGTGCTCTGTCTAAATATTTTTCTGTGTATAGCTATGTCTTCATGCTTCATGTAAAGTAGATGCTATACTAATGATCTGTGCAGTGTTACAAAATACTTGGTTTTGTAAACAGCTGTAGGAAATCCACTGGATTAGTAGAACTAATGCTTTAGGATCTTTTCAGTACATCTAAAACTGTTCTGTGGGTGAAAAATAAAGCACTCCCTCGTAATTGATTGCAGACCTACACGTGGAGCACTCAAGAAACAAGCTCCACTGTAATGTTGTCTAATGGATTGAGGCCTTGTTTAGTTTATGACCGTGCTTCAGTGATGCTCATACCTCAAGGCAGGGAGGCAGCATAGAGTAAAGGATGAGCATCAACTTCAGGATGAGGGAGCACTGTAATGCCAAACATGTAAAATATAAAATAGTAATTTAATGGGACACTTAAAAGCTTAATCTACCCTGTAAGATTTCTGAATAATGTTGTGTTTGGCTGTTTGGGTTTTTTTTTTGCATTCAGAGTTTTTACTTTGCTTTGTTTTTTTCAGAGAAGTCATGGAAAAAGATGCTAAAGACTATGCAGATTCCATTCATGCAATATTTGTAGAGACAAGTGCGAAAAATGCAATAAACATTAATGAACTCTTTATAGAAATTAGTAAGTATCTACACAGTTCATGTACTTTCTTCTGAAAGAAGTTCAAGTAGAAATTTGATTACTGTATTAGTTTTTGTGCCATTTGGATGAGAGCATACAGACTTAAATTTGTTACAGTAGGACATGAGTAGAAACTGCAAAATGAGCTGTATAAATTTTTGGTCAACTAATGACCTTTAAGTACTCCTTCTGGAGATTTTAAGCATACTGTGATGCTGCTGGATAAATAGCAAGCAGGGCACTCATGTCAGAAGTTAGTGTCATCTTACTGTGTCTGTTATTGAATGTTTTAATTAGTCTTTTCAAGGTTATGGAAGGGTATTAAATTAAATTGCAAATATTTTCTGTCTTATTCATGGTGTGGGCGACAATCACAATTTTCTTGTGTGAAAGAAAAGCAGACAGTATTACAAAGTGAGTGCCATGCAATATTATTTGCAGGACATGTTTCAGACAGCAGCACCAATGTGCTGGCATGTCAGCCTGGTTATGAAAAGAAGGCAAACAGCAATGACTGTGTGTGTGCACTGCAGTTTAGCTTTGAATAACTACACAAACATCAGACATAAGAAAAAAAAATAGGGTCCTTATAAGCAGTTGAATATATTGAAGCTGTTGTAAAAAGTATGTGCTGTAGATCAGCTTCCCAATTTACTGACTTAATAGTTGCTCTCTAAAATTGATCTTGGATAAACTATGGAAAAAAATCATAAATCCTCCTCAGAAAAGAATACTCAAGTAATTCTCAATTTTAAAGACTGGTTAGATGACTAAAGCAGCTATCTTTACAAGCACTTATGTGCTACGCCTGGTGCAGGTGACTTACAGTGGAAATGCAGGTTAAGATGGTAGTTCTTGATGGAGGTATTCTAGATGGTATTGGATCCTGCAGAGTATATTCTCTGGGTGCTTTTATAGTTAAGCCCTACAAGTCTAGATTAGCCTGAAGTGTAAATGCTGGGGGGGGGAGGGGGGGATAGAATAAAAAATGAACAAACAAAAAAAGAGCTTCAAACTGCTTCTTCCTTTGTAGAACCATAGATTGTTAACTGCCATCCTTCTATAATGCAGGAATGTTGTCATTAATTATGTGTGATTAAATAAGACACATTTTTGTATACAAAACACACTGAATGCTTAGAATTAATTTTAAGTATAATGTTTGCTATAAGTATTTTCTTTGTTCTGCTTCCTTCTAGGTCGCAGAATTCCATCAACTGACACCAACCCCCCTTCTAGTGGTAAGGGCTTCAAACTCAGAAGACAGCCATCGGTGACAAAGCGCAGCTGCTGTTGACTGATCCCTTAGAAAATCAGACTTGTTTATACAGTAGGTGGTCTTGGAAGTTAATAGCTCGCGTTGGGTTTATATTATCAGTCTTAGATCTTTATCTGCTGGTGTTCATAAAACCAAGGTCCCACAAAAATGGACCAGTTCATCTGACATCTGTACACTTGCAGAAAAGACTGCAATCGTAATGTCAGCCTGTTTACTTACAAGAAGTGTAGTATCTCTTGCATTCAAAGGGAATCCATCATCACTTTTTTGGCCTTGCTTGAAAGGAAGGTGGCTATATGAATGGTAGAACTGAAATGTTTCATAGTTTTGTAATCAAGCCTTCGGGGGGGGGTTGTCAAAAGGGAAATGAGCACTTTTGTGGGACTTCAGGGTGGGAAGAGTCTGGAAGTTAGATGTCATTTCTTCCTTTTCTTCAGTGAGCCTTATTTTAAATTTAATTGTAGCTAATCCAAAGTATGATGGAACAGTTGATATGAGGTGGCTACAGAATAAGCAACTGAAGACAAATAATAGTTGAATCAGTCCATCCAGTCCCTAAATCCCATTTGCACTTTTTATTTAAAAATAATATGCGCCAGGGGTGGGGACACAAGCAACAGATCTTAAACCACAGACAATCTTTTTTTCATGCTGACTTCAATCACTTTAAGGCAAACTGATAAGCTTACAGGCATCTTTTTGTTCCTACAAGCTTTTAATGTTAAGATCTTGGTTGAAGATAACCTAGTTGTAGTTCTGACTAAATTAAGTGGTTACTGACTAAAAACAGATGCTGTAAACAGATGCTGCCAGTGGTTCTGGTAAGACCTAAAAGTTTTTTGGGAAAGCTTTTAATTGCTTGGCATGTGTGAAGTGTTCATTTTATATTTATGAGACCAGTGTTTAAAGTATTATAACTTATGTAAAAACAGTAAAAAATAATGCAGTCTTATACACTCCTTCCATTCCACAGCTATGGATAAACCCCTGGGGAATCTCCATCAGGTTTCCTGCGTTTTAGGTATTACTGTCACTGTGAGTTCATCCAGAGCAGACTGAAATTCTTTCTCTTTCAATAACACTTGAAAGGGCCAATAGAGAATGCTGTTGGTGCAGCATGAGGTCTGTCTGTTGAACAAGTTTTCATCTGTGGTGCACCCAGTCTTTCCTGTTTTGGGCACAAAAATACGAATAGGAAGTAACCTTAAGACGTGGTAATGTAGATCATTACCTCTTGGTTCCTGGACTTTTTCATCTGTGAGGGTGTAGCAAACCAGTGTTTAGCTTATTCTGCGTTGGTTCTCATAGGCTTTCAATTAAACTATAGGTTGACCATACCTGTTTGTGCTATTTTATTTATTTTTAATTTTTTTCCTTACCAGCACTAGTGAGAAACTTTGTACTTTTGAAGAAAAAGAGCTTAATAGACTTGAGTACATACTAAAATATGCTGTTTAGCAAAATGAGGTCATGTTGATGATGCTTGTTCTTTGTTTGTAATCTGGTTTTTTATCATCTCAAGTATTTTCTCTGAAAGAAATGTAGAAAAGTTTGTAAGAAATGAAAGGACTCTTACTTCAGATTCGTTTGTATTAGTGAAAATTCTTGCAGAGCTATTCTGGAACAAAACAGATGAACTATTACAGTGAGATTTTGAGTAGGTCTGTATGTCTTAATGAAATTTGGTGACTATATTTTTATCACACCTTTCACTTACCTGCATTGTCAGTTATGCCTTCTTTGCACAGTTGTACAGGCTACGTGCTTACAGAGAGCCCAAGAAGTGTATCTTCATCAAACGAAGGCTGTTTGAAGCCCCTTTGACACATTGGTCCTTAACAAAGCATCTCCTAGTAGAAACAGGTTTGTGTTTTCTGTTCAGCCTGGTGTATGGTATCTTTTTTCTGTCACTCAAAGCAAATAAATGATGAGCAGAAAACTTCAGTACTCCTATGAAATGCTTGATGGAAATATAATTAGTAAAGAAAGAACAGAGTAAGCAAGTGATAAAAATGGAGTTTAAAACTGTTTTTCGGTGAGATAAAAAAAATGGTTTAATAGTATTTATCCAAGATGTATTGACTTGAGAAGAAAATACTGAATTCTAGGCAAGACTGAGAGCTAGGCTAGTATTCAGATTATTGTAGTTCTCTCCAGTTAGGGGAGAGATCCATATATCTTAGCAAATCTTTATGAACAGCTTTCTGATCTATCCTCACTTACTTGCTGTACACAGAAAATAGACTTTAAACAAACCCCAACCAAAACACTAAAGAAGCAGCAACAATCTAGCCCTTCTCAGATGTAGCTAAGTCTTAATGCCTCAGACTCTTTCTGTTTTGTTACCAGTCTGAGTGAAATGCCAGCATATTTCATATCCTTTTTGCAGTTCTGATCTTGAATTACTGCAGTTAATGAAATAGCCAGTGTTTCAGATCATCCAAACTACAAATGCTGAAGTAGGGCTGCTTTTTAACACATGCCTATTTAAAATGACAGATTGTTGATGTAAGTTCTTTTGAGCCAAGATAACTGTTTATTGATCAGTTGGCCCTAGCTGATAGCTGGAATGCAGTCTTCCCTGGATGAGATGCACATGTTCATTGTTTCATTTTTGTTGGAGAAAAATAGTTTCTTCTGTATTAATAATTTGTTAGGCCATCTGCTTTCATCCTGCACTAGACTTGCTGAAATTGGTTGTATTTTGCCCTAACATAGCTTCTTTATTTGGAGATGCATTAGCCTTTGAGTGTTTGGCATTCCAGCTAAATTTTTACTAACATTTTTTCTGCTAAGCAGTTGTTGAAAAAAAAACCTCAGGACTGAAGTTTTATTCCACTATGCCTTTCTGTTTAATGAATGGAGCTCATCATAAAGATTAGACTTGCAGATATTTTCGAAGGGAATTAGTTGCTGCAAAGCAGGTTTGGAAGACTGAAGTATCATGTATGTTAAAATGTAACGAGGTGCATGTCATGTCATTGATCCAGAGCGTTAAACTGACAAAATAGAACACTCTTGGCTTCTAGACACAACCAGTTCTTTCCCATGGAAGCTACAGATCTGTGCAAAAATATCACTTGATAAATGTTTAGTTATTAAGCTTTGGAGCAACTTAAATGTGCTCCCCAGGTTTTGGAGGGTGTCTTCATCTGACTCTCTAAATTACAACAGTCTTTTAGCTGGCTTGCCAGGCTCTTCATCTGTGCTGTAGGTAGTTTTGTATTTTATATACATATTTTATATATGTGCTGAGAACTGGCATATAAATGCCAGCAGATGAATTCTGGAAGCTTATGTTTAATAACAGAAGCATCTAGTGGTCAAACTACTGAAAATTTTAAGAAGTGAAGTGCTTTGAGAAGTTCTAAGACAATTCTAACAACTTTTACTGTTGCCGAGAAGGTAAAGACTCCATTTATGTTACTAGGTCAGTGTTGGAAAAAAACAAATCATTGCACTTCAAATCCCTTCTGGCATGAGTGGACACTTCCTTTAAGTGCTGCAGGATCAGACAGTTAATAGTTTAGAGGGGCATTTTATGCAGACTTGAGTCTTTCATGTGTTGGTGTACGTAACGCCAATTTAATGCTACCAGCCTCTCAATAGAGATTACTTATATGCTTGGGAAGAGAGTAAGAGGAGAGGAGACAATGCCTACTTACTGATTTGGAATTCTAATCCTTCAACCTGGTTGAGAGGTGTGGGATTCATTGGGAGCAGTCTACATTCTTGGTTAAAGCTTCATTTTAATTGTCAAAAAATAATTCAGGCTGAATATCTTGAATGGTTTGCCTCAATAAAATTTTTTGTTATGATGTTAATCCTAAATTATTCCTTAACATTAGTGTTAATTTCCAGTATAACAAATTGAGTATTAGTTGGAAGCTTTATCAGTGATGTTGAATGACTTTCTTGTGAAACAGTCTTTAGTGTTTATTAAGGATGGTGTAGTCTATTTGTGGTGTGGTATGTCAGCAATCTGCAAAGACGATCTTGGAAATTGATGATTTACAGGACAGAAGCTAGTGTAGCTAGGCACCCTGTAGCAAACCTCACTTACAAGCAGCAATAGCTACACAGAACTAGAAAAAATCACCTCAAACATGAAGAGAATCTGAATAATTCACTGACTTAAACTTTTACACTGCCTATTCATTTTCTAAAAAGCTTCATGTATTTCTCTTAAACACTTTAAACCTCTAAAAAAAAAAGAGCCTCTTCTGTTCATGGACAAGAGAGAAGGACAAACCTTCTTAACTTTTTTAGCAGGAATTTGTTTTACTGACCTAAAAGTAGTTGTATGTCATGGTTCGGTTACCTGAAGCAGGAGAACTGTGTGCTTGGAACTAAACTTCTGAAAAATCTGCTCAAAATCTCTAAAGAAAACTGTTAAGATTTTATGTTCAGGTCACATTCCTAGTAATAGATCACAGCCCTGGTAATGGTAGGTGACAGAAGACTTACAGAAATAAGATGTTGGTTTGAATTACCAATCCAAGATAGAAGTATAGGTTCTAGTACTAAAAAAAGTCATGTCAGCTGTCCTTTTCAGGGTCGCATGGCTCCAGCTTGTCAAAGCAAATATGCTTGAAACCAACCACATCTTTGTTTCTCATACAAGAATTCAGGTGCCGAAACATATTTCCTTAAAATTATTAGGCCTTCTGACACCAATGCTCATTTCTGGAAAATCCCTTCTGGTATTTTGGAGTTCTCAGAAGCTTAAATGCAGACCCTGTATTAGTCAGCTAGAATCAGAAATGCATTACTTGGAAAAATCATCCCAGCATTACCAAACTTTATCCATGAAGTGTCACAAATAACAAATCTTTAAAAAGATATGAGTGTCCTGAAACCTGGGAGAACTGATGGGTTTAGTCTTTGACATATCAAAATTATCCTAGGGTCAGCTTTTTCCTCCTTCCCCCTCCCGTTTCCCCCCACCCCACTCTGAAGTTTTAACATAGTGATGTCAGAGTGTTCATGTTATAAACAGCTATTTAAAAATACTTTCAAAAGTTCTAGTGGCATAGAGCTATTTGGTGCTTTCTATTTTATGTGAAAAATCAAGACAGTAGGAGGATTTGTCCCTGAAAAATTGGGACAGCATTTGCTGGAACTGCTCTCATTCTAGAATAAAAACTTCTAAGAAGAAACAGTTTTGCTTTTCCCATTATATCATCCTGCAAGTTCAGGTTCTTTACATTTTTGTTTGAACACTAACAATTAATTTTATTCAAGGAGCTGATTACCTTTGTAAAGGTACTCTTCTAAGAAGGTTGGGTTTTTCTTTGCTTCATTTCTGTTAATTTTTTCACATGTATTATTGCACAAACCAACTGCTACTTGTTTAAATGTGGAAGGATGCAGACAACGTTTTCTGTCCTGCCCTTTATTTGTGTGAGTGTGATACTCCATCCAGTTGTTGCACTTGGATATGCTGTAACTCTGACACCTAGTTAGGTTCACTGCTATTTTTTTGCCTCACTTTTGCTGATGTTACAGTATGTATTTACTATTAAATCCATTATGTTTTCTTGACAATTTGTTCTTTGTTTCCTTATGGGATTTAGCCAAGAATAGGTGGTGAGTGTCTTTCTCTCCTCAAAGGTTCTAGAAGTATCTGTCACAGGGGCAAATATTTGTAAACACAAAGGTAATTCATTAGTACAGCCTTATGAAACTGTTATGAAAACATAGGAGCTGAGACATGTACCACTACTATGTTTTACCAGGTAACCAAGGCTAAAAGTACATTGACCTGGGGGAGCAAATCATTCTAAGGCTGTAGTAGCATGATGTAAACTCTTCTATATTTTAACTTCTTTTTTTGTACTTCATATTTCTGAATATTGTGTATTCAACATTGAGATTGTGATACAGTGAACTGATTTAAGACACAGAAATGGATCCCATTTCTGTAACTGTGAGACACTTAAGGCTTCCTGGCAATCTTCCCCCACCATCAGTACAATGAAGAGAAAAAGGAAATAATTCTGAAGGTTTCTTTTAAACAAGAAACTTTGAATTTGTGTATTCAGGGCACAAAAATAACCTGATATGCATATAGCTCTTGCAGTGTAATAAATGTTTGCCTGTAAAATTAAATGTGAAGGTTAACCTTTGTATCACCAATTCTTGTCCCTCTTAAGAATGTTCTGCCTTTTCATTGTAGGATTGGGTTAACCTGTTACAAAGGTTGAAAGGTCTGTGCCTTCTTATTATAGTATCTCTTATTAAAAAAACTTAAGCCGCTCAAAGTTACAGAGCATTTGCAGCACTGTAAACTGCACAAATTTACAACCATTGCTTCACTGCATGAAATGTAGTTGGATTACTAGTGATGAAATATCGTAGTGATGAATTCCCAAGCTTATGAATGTTTTGAGACTTTTTTTAGTCTTCTCTTGGGCTGGTCCTGAGAGTGTGTACAGGTTTGTCTGTATTGTCAGTTTGTAGATGCTAATGAGGAAAACCAGGCTTTTGTTCTCTCTTTTTTGTTTGAATTGTTACTCCCATATAGTGCATAGAATGCAAATAAAGACATTGATTTGGCATAATGTAAACAGCCTTTTCAGCTTAAGCATTCATAATAAACTTTTATAGTGTAATAACATGCTAAATCACTACCAGTCTGATGTATTGTGCAAAAAAAAGGTGTAAACATTTTATTAATAAAAAGCTTTGTTTATAAACGTGCTGGCTTTGTTTATAAATGCTTCCAAAGTTCTCAACATCTTAAAAAATAGTCTCTATAGCAATAGAATTATAGAAGAGGAATGTAAGCAATACCATGTCAAAAGCGAATCTAAGTGATGATTCCAATAGCTGTTTTCCTAAAGTACTGACTACTGGTCTTTCAGAAACTGAAAGCTTTTCCCTGGTTTATGTATACACAGACAAAGGCAGAAGACAGACTTGTACAAAGAAGGGATGGGGGGAAAACAGCAGAAAGAATGCAGCTTTTGTGTAATGCTTCCTTTCTTTGCAGCATGATGTCCGAGAAATTGCAGGCCACACACAGTCCTGTCAACCAGTGCAAGGCCTGACAAATTCTACTCAGGTCAAGTTATTTAATACATTGCTTTTAGCTTAGACTGCATGAAATGTAAAATTCTTGACTGCTTAGGCCAGGTTTCTGTCAATCAAAACTGTAAAGTGCTTTTAATATCTGCACAGTGTTGTGGGGGCCTGTCATGCTGGGATGGAATCCTTTCTTAGTTGTTAATACAGCCAGCTGGTTCGTAGCTTGCTTTTTTTAAACCACTGCTTTGGTGGTTATGTACAGCACAAAAATACAGAGTTGGCTATGGTTACCTCACTTGTCTCATGTGATGCTTGAAAGTTGTAGTTTTCTTGTTTCAGTGTGTGATGCAAGACTAACATGTACACTGAATAGTAACTGCCTTCAGAGCATAAATAAGCAAAAAAATAACCCTGTTTCTGATACTGCTAGTTCATCTGGAAATGTTGGATACGAGTTCCTACTAAGCAACTGGCTGCAGTTCATATGCACACATACTATCTTCTTTTCAACAGAGACCTGGAATAACTTAATTTATTGTCCAGTACCTGCTATTTTTAAGTTATCCTCTTAGATGTGTAAACTGCTTTTGAAGAGTGTCAAACGTGTTTGTATAAGGGGGTATGAATGTGCAGCAGCAGGCTCATAAGGGTAGACACAAGGAACGTGCTAGAATAGAGAAAACATTTACATGTGTTTGCATAGGGAATCTAGAGAACTAAATGCAAACCACCTAATTTGCACACACACAATATGAGAGAATGCTTTACTTGGATCAAGTCTTTTATAGCTTTTAAGGCAAAAGTTTTCTAACAGATGAAACTGTTCTTTAATATTGTTCCAGTAGAAAGCTTTCAGGGGCTCTTCAGAGTTTCCCTGTAGTATTCTTCTCTTCTCCTGCTAATCAAAAACCTACCCAGGCAACAAGTTGCCTTTGTTTTGTCGTGGCTGAATTAATAAACTGAGGGTTGTTTTGTGTCATGGATAAGGATGTAGTATTGCAAGTGGCATTCATGCATGCCCATTTCAGTGAATCTGAGTCACACAATATTAAATGTACACACGTTACTTACATATAGCAAAAATGTGACAACCTTCATTCATTAGACTTGATGAGTTTTCAACTTAAACAATGCTCTGGTTTATAAAAACTTCAGCCTGAGTGAAAATGTAGGTGAGTCCTTCAAGCAGGTAAGTTCAGAGCTGCCAATTGCAGTAAGATGATGCAACTTTGTGAACCCTTTAAGATGTGGCTCATCAAATGCTTAAGGGTGTACTTTGTACTTCTTTCAGGAGAACTTGGAAATGTCTGGGCAGCAACACTGAACACTGAAAGTTGTTTACTTTAAGGTTTGTTATTATGTATGACTGTTATGTTGTATAGAGATTCATCTGTCTTATTCCTCACTGTTGGTTTCCAATTAACTTGCAGTTATGTATTAAGCTTGTGTTTTCTACCAGTTACTGGACTGAGAACACTCAGTGAGACAATCTGTTTATAAAAATAAAACCTAAGAGATTGTAAAAGAAGATAACCTTTCCAGAATATCGACCAAAGAAATCTCTACTCCAAAGTGTAAGTGAACTCAATTCTCTTCTGATTTGAGATCTAATAAAATGTTGACATAATCCATAATTTATGCTATAAATTAACCCCCAAGTGGCAAAAATAATAAGCCAAGGATATCCTAGGCTCCAAATCTAAGTAACTTAAACAAGGTAGAGTAGCAGGGACCTGGGAAAAAAATCACCCCTTTATTACAGTATGTGGCCATCTTTTCTCCAACAGAGAAGGAATTCAAGGAATAATAACAGTACATTATTTAAGCATGTTGCCATACATTGCTGAAACTTCTAAAAATTAGTCCTGATGCATTCACTAGAAGGTGGTAACAGATTTCACTTGCATTATGCAAAACCAAGAGGTATACTAAACACCTGTGTGGCTTTGGTTTGTTTTGGCATGGAATGAAAGGCATCTCACAACAAAACCAAAAGACAAAACAGGATTGGAGGTGGTTAAGCAGCAAGCTGAAAAACAGGGATTATCATGGACGAGAGCAGCTGAAGTGTTGAGATGTGCAAGTCCTGCAGATGTGCTTAGAGTACTGAATGCCATCATACCATTTAGTGGTGTTAATGGTGACAGACACCTGGCATTTGCCATTGCTTTTATCAACAAATGAGAACCCTCTTGGTAACAAGTCCAGATCTTTTCAGCTACCTTATGCATTTTTGGCAATGGTGAAATAAAACAACATTCATGATACAAAGAAATTGTGCGGAGATGAGGTGCCATGCTGTACCACACAGACTGTGTTAGTGTCATAAGATGAATTTTCACAATGTTTTACTATTGCCATATTTTTATTCACCTCTTACCTGCTTGCTAATCAGCCCTGATTAGGACTTACTCAATATAACTGTGTGCTTTGATTTGCTCGGTGTTGACACACTTGCCTTTTATCTGTGCAAAGGCCATCTCCTCCCAAAGTCCTGTATGTCTAAGGTCCAGTTGCCTAATGAATAATTCCCAGTGTATATAAATTACCAGTTGTTACAACCAGCATGTTTGTGCTGGTAACACGGGTGTCCCAAACTCCTGCTTCACTGTTACCCCTGCTGACTTTGACAGGTTATGACAGTGCCTTATAAATCCTTGTGAACTTTTACAATGTTTGGAATGACCTGAAGAGAGAGGGGGGGAAAAAATAAACTTGTAGTGCTACTGTAACTACGCTGGCCTGAGGCTGGCTCTGAAGTAGTGCTTTCTCTTAGAACAACTGTGCGTTTAAAAATATTTTATATTGTGTTATGTGGAGTTAAAAGTAAATCCCAAACCAAACACCCCAAAAGTGTCACCCAAACCAAACAACCCGAAACTTTGGTTACAGTTTACTGAAGGGAGGAAGGGGAGGGAGGGGGAGAAATCACCGAGATGCCTAAAAGCCTGTTTTTATTTATGGAAAAGTCTGTCCCGCGGCTTGGTGACAGTTCCAGGGTTTCCTGGTCCCGCGATGCTCCGTTCCGCAGCCCCGTCCGTGCGGGGCGAGGAAGGGGAGGGAGGGGGAGAAATCACCGAGATGCCTAAAAGCCTGGTTTTATTTATGGAAAAGTCTGTCCCGCGGCTTGGTGACAGTTCCAGGGTTTCCTGGTCCCGCGATGCTCCGTTCCGCAGCCCCGTCCGTGCGGGGCCGCTCCGTGCGGGGCTCCCGGGCGCTCCGGGAGGGGCGGCGGCCGCT
>VZRW01009362.1:465731-508827 GCA_013398125.1 Aegotheles bennettii | reverse complement strand
GCGGCCGGGGCGGGGAGACCCGAACCGTGCGAGGAAAGCCCGGGCCGCTGGGGCAGCCCCGGTTCTGCTGCTGGTTCTGAACTCCAGCTCGATAAGCCATTTGGATAAATTAATCGGGAGTGCTCTGCCTGCACGAAAATCCGCCCTTTCTTTAAATAAAAACCTTGAATGGGTTTGAATTTTCGCTAGCGTTGGGATTCCTGCCCTGGAGCTGACAGCACCGCTGTAATTCAATATTCCGGGATTACAAACAAGCATTCGCAGGTTTATTTATGCTGCCGGAGTCAGAGGGGCTTTATGGCTCCGTCTGAATATCTGGCAAATAGGCCTTTTTTAAAAATAGTAATTTATTCACTGGCTTCTGGTAAAAATACTGCTCCTTTAAAAAGCTTTCATATGCATTTTCAAATGTAGGGGAAGTCTTTAGGTTTTTTTTCTTAGTAAATACATTATAAGTAATAGTATAAAGTGGGCTTATCAAAAAGCACGGTAATAAACATTGAGTGGAATGAATTTCTCTCTGTTGCAAGCTGAAGTGTCTGCATGTTGTTATGGCAGCAGTAGCAAACGTGCTGAAGAAGGAGACTATTGCTTTTTTAACAATCTTTAAGTATGATTAGATGAAAATCAGCTCTGGTTCGGAATAATAATCGCTTTCAACAAACAAGCAAATCCAAACTCAGGTGGGCAGAAAGTGGGGTGTTAATTGGCACTGGTTTGCCCATGAGACATAATTGTGATTCAGGGTTGGTGTGGGTTTTTTTCCCCACTTCATCACAGGTAGGTATAAACACAATCAAACTCTATTCTTTGTGGAAATAAAGATGTCAGGCTCCTTGTCCTTCAGTTGAGTTTCTAGGCTAAATAATCAGTAACGGTTGAAGTTAAATCAGCTAACTGTATGGGTTTTGGCTGCTGGATCGTTAGCCAGCAATGTATACTCCTTACAATGTAAAACGTTACTTGGCTAACTGCAGCTAATAAATGGCTTGGTTTAAAAGTATGCTTAAATATTAATGTTCAAACAGACTTAACGCCGTGCATAGCACTCATATGCCTTGGCAATAAATTGTGTCTTACAGTCCTCTCTAACAGGCAGTGCTGACCGCTGTCCTTCACTCGGGAAAGGCCAATTTGAAGTATTTATGGATTAAATTCTGCTCTAAGCATTTCTTGTTCTACTGGTTTTGTGACAGCATATTGCCTGCTAGTATGGCAGTAATGATTTTCTCACCTATGTAAATAGCTGTGTTTATTTCCAGAGCGTTGCTTTGCACCACAGGAGTAGATCCAAACTGACAGAGGTCAGCAGTGCTGCTAACTGGGGAGGTTGTGCTTCCTCGCTGGTGTGCGCTTGAAGGACCTGGTGCTTATTGTAGGGCAGCAACGTTGGTGAGGTAGGACTGTAAAACAAGTTTCAGAAACACTGGAAGTGGGTAAAGGTCTTAATCAAAATGCAGACAGGTAGAAAAAGAAAGCATCTAGCTCTGATGCTGGTGAAGTGCTCTGCGTAGTTCTGAAATATAAAATCTAGAGGAAGGTGTGGTGTTTGCAAAAATAGGCAGGGAGTAAGATACTGAAGTGAGGATTTCTTCTATAACGTGTGCCAGTCACCATGGGGTTGCAGATATCTCTCTTAGCCAGCACTTTTGCTTATAAAGGATTTTAAGACCTTTTTTAGGAAGCTCTTGCAGCCCCTTGGTTTGCAGTGAATCTTCTAAATTCGTTTGGCGCTCTGTTTCAAAATGCTGTGTGTGTTACTTGCTTGCAAAAATATCCAGGGAGTTTTTCGTGCTAGAATTTTTCCCAGCATGCGAACATGAGCAGGATTGTCTTTCACCCCTGCCTCGCATCTCCTACGCTGTAACACACATGCTCTGAAATAGCATCAGCATGTGCTGTGCTGAAATGCAGCTGGATGCTGGGGTGCCCGTTTCCTCGCCCTGCCCTTTGATGCCATGTGAAATGGGAGCTTTACTGCCTTGCCAGTGACTTCCTCCGCTTCTTGGTGGTTGCAGACTTGCAGTCTAGGTGAGAAAGCAGCAAACTAGAGGTTTATTGTTTGGACTTCATTGGTAATGAATGGTGAAGATGACCATTGTTGCCATATATGACAAAGTTTCCATTTATGTTTCCTTTTTTTTTTTTTAGGCTAGGAGATAGCATCCAACAATCTGCCAAGAAGTACAGTATTCAAGGGTCTGACGCAATTAAAATTTACATAAGGCTGTGTGATTCTTGGCCCCCTTTGTTAGGTGTGTTTTGATACAGTTTTTAATCCAAGTGCCACACTTGTGCTCGTGAGAGCTGAGCCTCATGCTCTTCACAGGGTGACTGCCCAGCATGGCTGACTTGTCACTTCAGAAAAATGTGCCCATTTGGAACAGGGATCATGTGTTTAATGTCAGCCAGTAAAATTTCAGAATGTAACTTAGTTTGGAACTTGCCTGGGTTTTTAGGTGTTTGAAATGCTCCTGCATTCTGTGCGGATGCATAGTGTCAGGGCAGTGGTGTTCAGAAGGCGCACACACAAAAGCGGAGGTGGCGTAGCCTGGGGTGCATTTCAGCATCGTTTGTAGAGGTTTGCTACAGGTTGGGCTGGACTCATGACTCAGCACTCTGTTGCAGTGCTCCCCAAGTGGCCAGCAGCAGTTTTGCCAAGTGCAGGATCAATTCCTCACAAAACTGCAAGTTGCTGCTGTTGGGCAGTGCTGGTTCCTGTCCCTGGGATGGGATTTTGCACCTGCACGTACACAATCTGTTACCGTGGGACTTTGCTTTCTGCAATGGCACGATAGTAAACCAGAACAGCCACTACTCTCCAGTCCTGCTGGTACCGATTCAGACCTGGCCTGAGGCCCAGCAGTGTTGTTCCCAAGCTGTCACCTGCCGCTGGCTCAGGTGAATCACCTGGGTCCATCGGAGCTGCAGTCCAAAGGTTGGGCCCTGCCCATGTAGGTGTGCTCAGTCCAGTGGTGCAGCTGTGGCACGGCCAGTGAAGTATTTTGTGTTCAGCCACAGCCCATGCACCTTGTGTAACCGGCGTTACTGCGGTTAGGTGGCCACCACTCCCAAGTAAGATAGAGCTCCTTCAGGGTGAGTCTGTATAAACCACAGCCAGACCTGTGCCTTGCAGTGCAGGTGTGCAAACCCTCCTGTATCTGACACGAGTATCCAGTTCTTGCCAGGTGCCAGGCTAAGGCTCTGTGAGCCAGCAGTCCAGTAACATTTCGGGGGCAAGATTAGTCTTTCCTAAACCTGCAGCTGTCAAGTTTCAGAAGAGAGGTTGAGGACATGGTCAGACATTGCAGCTAACAGATATAATTACATACCCATCGCTGTCGGGATCTGTCTGTAATGAGTGGAGCACTCCTGCACTTAAGGTATTTGGAGGGATTCGACTTTGTGTTTGTTCTCCTCTGTACTGGGTAAATAGGGATTTCTGGTCACTGCCACTGGAACAGGCTTTGTTTAAGAATGTAAAATACTGATAGTGTTGTGAGAAGTTGCCTGTTTAGTATAATTAATATGCACCTTTTAAGCTGAGTATTTACATGCTGTTTTCTTAGAGCCCTCCTGATATTCACAACATAATAGCAGTCAGCACTGAGATTTCTGTACTCCCTGGAGGCCGCTGTGTCAGTGGCTATCTACTTTGCTGCTGGAAAATGTACCAGTCCACGCTTCCCCTTGCCTAGCCTGATTTCTAGTAAAGCCTTTGTTAGATCAAATGTGTGTAAAACCTCACAGCTCTCTGCATATATGAATTTGATTATCAAGTTATACACTTAAAAAGAGGACATAGTATTTAAGTAACAGGCAGGCTTCCTAAATATAAACATTCTAGGTATGTGGCCCGGTTATCAGATAAAAATAGTAATTTTCTGGTGACAAATATTTGCAGTTCATTTTATGCTTGCTATTCTTGCAACTTGGCTAAAATCAATAGCTTATTCTAACTATCCAGTGTTTGGTACAGCTGTACAGACTGGCTGCATCTTGCTGAATTATTCTAATTTCACGTGAACCATTAGTTCTATAATTGCTTTGCATAGACTCTTCACTTTAAAAGAGCAGTGTTTGGGAGAGAAGAACTGGAGATGAAAGCAAGATAGTGATGCATTGTGAATGTCTCATGACGCATTCGTTTTTTGAAAGGTGGAGTAAGTTGAAGGTAGTGCTTCTGCTGAGCTCCCTTCATCTGCTGGTATCCTGTACACCAGAGGCATGACACGAACAGCTGCACTGGGAAAGTGGGGAGGAATTGTACATGTGGGGGCTAACAGAAATCTTAAACTTTGAATAGGATGGTTGGAGAGCCAGATAACAATTATTTGAGATGTGTGAAGCAGTCAAGGAGGTTTAGCTGCATTTTCTGTTAAATTTGAATAATATATTTAGGTCTTCCAAGACTATTTCCAAAAATCTCACAATCTGCTTGAAGGCTTTGGCCAATGTGTTTTATGGGTTAAGGGCTTTTGAATAATATTGTACTGCACAGATCTGAAGAATTGCAGTGAAAGTAACCAGCATTAATGGGATCAAAATGTTACTATTTCAAGGAAGGTCTAATGCAGCGATAAAGTCAGCATAAGCGACTATTATTTGGTGGTTACTTCTCTTAGTTTTATGGGATTTTGTGGGTTTTTGTGGATCAGCTGCTTGCCTTTATTTTAAGGGATAGAACACATACATTCATAATTTCCTGTTCCTTGGGAATCTCATGTTTGCTCACCAATTTTCAGCTCACTTTGATCTATGGAACCATTGCAATGATACGTGAAAAAGTTTTGTCAAGTTTGTTATTTAAAGCTCATCAGGGTGGCAAACTGCCAGCCTGATTTGGTGGATGGGATGTGTCCTCTATTCATCACTTCACAAAATGTATCTGACAACAAATTATATTGAAAATATATCCATAAACATAAGGTAAGGGGTGGCTGTCTTAGGTCCTCGGAGCATGGCTGTGATGTCAAAATAAAGACACAGGTAATGTATCATAGCGGGTGCAGGCTTGCACAGATGCTTAGCACTAAATTGTATTTACCAGCTGCTACCCTGCATGCCACGTGCAATGTCTCATCACCCGTGAAAGAGGAATATGAAGTAGAATTTTACACAGGAGTTTCTGATAGCTGCTTCTCATTGGAAATGAAATGATTGCCTTATTTTTCCTCATACCACAGGTTTTATAAATTAAAAACTTAGTAGTCATGCAATGCTTTATTTCTTTTAGAATAGGTTATCTACCTTTGAATGCAAGGCTGAACTTTGTTTAATTGCACTCTCATTTGGAATTAGGATTGTAAAAATTAGACTACAAACCTTAAAATAGATTGTCAGATCTGTTTTGAAACTCAGCTGGAAAAAAGGCATCATCACCATAGTGAGTGATCCAACTTTATCAGCTCAGGTCAGCTCACGTCTATGAAAAAATACTCAATTTTAAAAGAAGCTTAGTTTGCTGTATGCACCCATCTCTGTAAGGTTTTCATTGCATTAAATAAGTTTTGAATCAAATAAGCAACTTCTGCATGTGTCACAATGCAATTTTTGTAGGCAACTGGGTGACCGAGGCTTTGTCTTGTTTCTTGCTTTTGGAGTGCCTCAAACACAGCGTTCTGCCTAGCTGGAGACAATGTAGGAATCAAATGACCCTTGCTAATTCTGCCCACATCTTGCAGTCACACTCATTTTCTGCTATCTTGTTACCATATTGGTCTTATGTTTGTTCCCTGCAGGGAACAACTAATAACTACTGAATGCATTTCATAGTTGGTACAATAACAGCCTTTTTACTTTTTCTGTCAGTGTAGTTGCTTGGCTTTGAAAGCTTTATTGATGATGTTTGCAACAGTTTTGTTTGTGGTAACAGCTGTTGTTTCAGACTTAAATTTCATCTTTGTATGTGTGGGGAATGTGATCTTTAACATCATCATTGTGCTGCTGCAAGCTGTTTTTCTTTTTCTCTCCAAGTAAATCCTCACTGATTTGAGTGAGAATCTGGTTAGGTCAGGAACTCTTTCCCAGTTAGACCTCTTTCTCTTCTCCAAATGAAGGACTCTGGCACTGGTGTGACAGTTCCTACCACAATAACACTGAAGCCTCCTTCCATTGTCTTCCTGCATGATGATCTAAGGCAAAAAGGAAACCTATTTTACATGCATATATGAATATTTAAATACCAATTTAAACTAGGGGCAACACTCATACCAAGTCTTTACCTCTAGTGTTTGACCCAATATTTATTTGATATATAAATCCATACCTGCTTTACAGACCAAGAAGTCTGTTTTCTGGTATGTCTGGGATGTTGTTGAATCCAAAGCTTGGCCTGCTAGGCAACCTTTCATAACGAGGGATTTGTGCCATCAGTCTGAAACAGCTGTCACAGTCTTGCTGTCACTGAAAATGTATGCAAAGTGAATCACTATTGCCATGTTTAATTCAGTGCAGGATTAAAATGCACATGGATTGAAGTGATTGAGTGTTTACACTACCAAGACGATCCAGACTGAGAGTTGACTGAGTCTCTGCTTTCTGTATTATAGCTGTTCTGAAAATTGCTTACTTCAACTGTAATTCTTATGGCCTCAAAAACATGTGTACAAATTGGGTACTGCTGCTGCCTGCAGTACTTTATCCCACATTATTATAAATACTTTATGAAAATAATCTCTTCACTAAACTACTTTAGTGTCTAGTTCTCTGAGCTGTAAACGAAGTCCCTCATACCATGGTGCTATGGATTAAAGATTTTATCGTTCTAAATTTAATCCTGTTTTCTTGGTTGGTATCCACAAGGGGTGTAAAAAATAGAGAAGGGAGAGGTTTGCCTGGTGATCCAGTTACTTACGATGCAAATTATAAAATCATGTAGCTGTGGGGCTCGCTATGGAGCCAAATCTTGTGTTTTTGCAAACAATTTTAAAGACCTAATTCAAATTAGTTGTGCTTGTAGGAGGCATGTCAAATAACTGTGTAATTGTACTTTTTTTTCCCCCCATGACTGCTCCTCTTCGTCTAACCAGTTACTTATCCTTACTGGTGTTTCTACCATTTCTCACACGCAGGCGTTCAGTCTTCCCGTGTGCAGTTTCATGTTTGGACTGCCACTGTTGCTTGTTTATATTTGCAACTGCTGCTGCTTGTGATATGTGAATTAACAATACATTTTGCATCTTCTGAAAATATTTGCATGCATAATTTCCTCTGGCATGCAATGTCTTCTTTTCTGGCCTTCTTACATTTTTGCCTGATTAGGAGCAGAGTTAACTGGTGTCATGCAGTGGTGCAGATAACATTTACAGGAATTTAGGTTTGGAGAAATCCAGCTTCACGTTTGTATCTTGTTGTATGTCAGACAGTATAAGCTGTCAGGTGTTTTTTTTTTCCCCTCTGACTCTGAAAGCACAGTTAATGTGCTAGTTTTCAAGTGGGTCCTCAGAAATGTATCTTGCTAAATTCAGGATTGCTTCCTTATTTGTAGCTATAATTGGTTCCTTACTGCCTATTTAATTTATTTTAACTTGCTTGAAAAGCATCTACTCATTGTGCATACTGAAATCTCTAATTTTGCTTTTTTCTTCTGGTTTTTGCAATTTGTGCATAGTTTTGCACTTAAATTGCTGAGTTGCTATTCAAGTTACAATCAAATTTGTCTATTCGCACAGTATATAGGAGCATTAAATCAGAGTAGTTCAGTTGCTCCTTCCCTACTGTTTCAATGTGCATCTGAAATTAAATTAGTGATGAAATCAGACCAGGAAAAATTACTTCACAAGAAGTATAAGGAAAAGTGTAGTTTGGGATGGTGATTAAAACCACAACGCTTCTTCCAGGGAGATGCTTTACATTGACTTCAGTCTTCAGCTCTGTTCTTGCCAGGGCAGCTTGCACGTCAGGCCATCATCATGCTACACTGCGCTCTGCTGCTGCATCCCCACTTCTCCCTGGGGCCCCATGCTTTTTCAGTATCCTTTCAATACCCACCAGCAAGGAGGCTTCCAGCCATGTAGAATAAGTTGCTGTCTTTAGGTAGGTCTTGCTATATGATACTTATTGCAAGAGATGTAGCTACTATTTCCCTATCAAAAGAGAGTATGTCACTATTTTCAGAGTTGTTTTCATACCTGGAAAGAGTTGGTACATGTGATATTTGTGAGTGGAATGAACAAAGTAATAGGATATGTTTGGCATTTGGTTCTAAAAGGATATGAAAGCAGAGTGGAAACAGAGATACACCTCTAAAAGCTATCCAGCTCTGCTGTCAGTCTCTTCTTCATGCAATTGTGTGCAGAAAACTGCTTTAAGCTTAGGATGTAGAGATAACATTTCATGTTGTGCAATTTTGCTGGTGATGATGGCTGTAACTGATGCTTGGATGTAATAAAACTCTGAAGAAAAAGAAGTTGGAATAAACAAACGACACAGGTACCAAAATGATTTGAAGGGTGTATTCTTCCGTTTCTCTTGGCAAGCTTATGTGTGGCCTCACAGTTCTTAGGTGACAACAGTTATGTACTAATAGATACCCTGAAAATAGTCTTCAGTCTCATATTTGTTTTTTATCATTTTTCTTTCCCCACTAAGCATGAGGCAGGCTCTGGCAAAAATAATTTGTGCCAAAATAGGCCCGAGAAGGACACTGATTAATCTATCCAAATGGGATAATTTACTGCCAACCATGTTCCAACTCTGGTGTCTGGATCATGTAATTTTGTTGGTTTTCGATGTCTTTTTTTTTCTTCATTTTTCTCAGATAATTTTATTGATAACATATTTTTTAAAAAAATTACTCCACTGCGTCAGCTGTTGCATGGGGAGTGATTCAGATGGCACTTCTATTTTTGTAATAGGTTTTTCATCAAGGCTTCTACTGCTTGACGGCAGCAGTGGAAATGACCACTTCCCTTCTCTTGCTTTGCTTCAAGGGCTCTTTCAGGTCAGGCTAGTTGCAGTAAGAGTAAAGAAATTGATTCTGTGGGGATGGAGTTTTCTAGCTACTTCCATATAAAATGTGAGCTGAGGTAGAAAGGTTTATGAGTGGTTTAATCTTTTCTTAAAAATAATTACCAAATTCGGGTTGTTGGGACCTCTCAGTGAGTTACTTGTGAAATCAGATGTTTATGCAACACAGGCACTTTTCATTTCTCATTCTTCAACTTCTTTGATTTCAAAAGTTGCAGATGCTTACTTAATTATGAATGTCTCCAGAGCCAGGTGATGATGATGATTAAAACTTGGCATTATGGTACTTTCCGAAAGACTAATCTTCACAAGATTCTCCGTAATTAGATAAGTATTCTCCTGACTTCACGGAGAGGAAAACTATGCTTCTGTCCAAACATGCTTCTGTTTTGGAGTCACTATCAACTCTTAAGACTCTTAATAGGAGAAGATGAAGCCCTTAAGTGATTTGTCTAAAGACAAGTAAGATGGTGGGAGTGTTTGATTGGCTCTTGGGTGTTCTTGATTCACCGGCACCTGGCTGATAGCTTAAGATGTCTTGCTTGACATTTCAGCTTTTTCATTTTAGTGTTTGTCTCCAAAGGTCATCAACTTTACACTTCTTTTTGAAGTTTATATATACAGTAAGCCAAGTTCTACACCTGGTACTGAGCCCTCTTCCTCATCACTAGGGTTTTTATTTTGCCTCTGATAGACACCCTGAAAAATAAAATGGGAGGAATTGTGGGAATAGAATGAAATCACTTGGTACTGGCAGAAGCTTAGTAAAGAAACTGAGAAACTATTCAGAGGTGATGATAAGAAAAGTTATAAGTAGAAAGGCTGAAATACTCAGATGGAGAGATGACTGTTCTTGGGTGGTGGTGGTTTTGTCAGTGGTGCTAATACACTCTCACTTAGGACTCTGCAGTGGGTTCGTAGATGCACACCTCTAGCTTGAGGGGCTGACCAAGCAGGCAGGGAGGCACTTCACACCATGGGAGCAGGAGGTTTCATGGTGTGTGTGATGGGGAAGGGAACCTGAAGTATTGCATCCAACCCCCACCCCTTCCACTCATACGTGCAGGGTCAATGTGGCTCTTCCGCCGGATGAATTACTGCTCCATGTGGATATCTACTACTCAGGACACATTGCTGTGTAGGATTTGGGCTCTTGAGAATAACCACAAAACAATTCAAGTTTTCTCTTTATTGCTTTCCACCATCTCCCTTATTAAAGATTCCTTCGTTACCTTTCTATGGCTGATTAATGTGCCAGGTGATTAATGACTGATCTGACACATCGATGGGGTTAAACCCTGGTGAAATATGTCCTTCCCCTCCTATTGCATTCTGCTGCTTTCCACAAAGTACAAGAGTGGTCGTCTCACTGGCAGCTCTGCCTGTGTTTCTGCCCGATTCCAATTACCTTGCTTTTGGATTTGTGTCTGTGGTGCTGAGTTGGAGTGGCAAAGATTGTTGTTTAGGGAGAGATGATGAAAGTGCACCTAAAATATTCTGGGAATACCATGAGCAGCTTGATGAGGTGATTCTTAGTCTTGTTAATCAATGATTGCCAGTTTAACGTGACTCAACCCATTGTAACAAGTGCTGTTGCAGTGCTTTTGCTCTGAAAAGCACCAGTTCAGTAATATTTTTTACGAAATGTCTGGCCTTAAGTAGATGAGAATTTGCATTAGATTTAAGCACAACAAAAATCAGGCATGTGCCTTAATTACCTTCAACAGCTATGCCAACTCTGCAAGGAGAAGTGACTGCAGTGTTTATACCTGGATGTGCTGGCTTTAGCCTGCTAAATATGAGACCTTGTTGCCTTAATTTGGCAGAATGCTGTGCAGAAAGATGCAGTTTCCCTTATGCCAGTGTCTGAGTGCTGCTTGGTCTGGCTGAAAACTGATTCTCCTTTTTCTCTTCCCTGCTGCCCCCTCCCTGTCTTGTAAGTGGATTAATTTTCAGCCCGAGCAGCTCCTGGCTCCACTCTCAGCACAGCCAGATGAATGCTGTGCAGCTAGCACAAGCAATTGGTGGAGATGAGAGGCCAGACCCTTTCAGCAGTGAGACAGACTGATGCAGGAATGGAGTGGCCCTGGGTCTGTAACCTAACCAATGTGTGTGGATAATTATGAAGATGTAGTAGTATTTGCACGTACATATCTGCGTAGTACTGGCCCGGTTTGGTTTGAACCTTCCTGCCCAAGCCTGTGCATCAAAGCTTCACCTCTGCTGATACTTGCACTAACTTCTTTCACGTGCCAAACAGTGTATAGCAGTGTTCTTGCTGCATTGGAAATGTGTGTGTGTGGGGGGGTTGTTTATTTGCCGTGCTAAAGCACAGAATTTTGGTTAAGGTGAGAGTAATTGTATTCAGGTTTGGTACAGATGATGTAGCTGTGTACCATGGTTACTGTGGGTAGTGAGTGGCAAGAAACTTAGAACAAGTAGTGTGCTGATTGAAAAGTTACCAGCCTGGATTCACTGATACCATTATGGGCAATTTTTATTGCAGTGAGTTATTTAAAATTTAAATACAGTTGACACAATGTTCTTTTGACCCAATTCTCAGTATTATTACTAAAATGATCTGGGATATTATAATGCAGTACACTGCAGAATGGCACTCAATGGAAAGATTGATACAGAACGGGTGCTTGAGCAGGAAATGGAGCGTGGCAAATTCTGAGATAATGCTGTGGTCTTCAGACATGTAGGGTTGTGTGCACAGCTCCTGGGTGGAAAGCCACAGCTGTAGTTTTAAACCAACCCTGCTGAAAAGCGACCCAATGAAAAACCATCATACCTCTTACTGGTTGGTGTTGCATGGGTATATGAGGTGATGTTTTCTTGTCTTTAATAGCACTGATAGTTTGCATATCACTAGATGCTCAGTTTCCATTAACACAAGTTGACTTTGTTCTAACTGGCAGGAAAAAGTCATCGAGCCCGTGTGGAATATTCTCAACTTTCACCACCAAAATTGCTTTGCTGCATTCTTCCTTCTCGACTGCTTGCTCTCGTGACGACCCCATGTCAGATGACGCACGTACAGACCCCGAGTTTCCCATAACTCTGTCCTTGGGATGACACCAGTGGCATTTTTCTCATGATCTTTAAAAACATGGGAGAAAAACAGTTTTGTTTTGAAGAAGTGCAAATTGTCATTTGGAAAGCAACCCTGCCTTAATATAAGTTTCACTTATCTAGAGTATTAAGAACTATCAAAAATAGTTTGTTTGGTTTTTAATGTTATGAAGTATAGGTTGTTTTTTAAGAGTACAGCTTCTGTTAGGCAAAGGGTAGGAGTTGGTCTTCAATGCAGAGTCAGCTTGTTGCTTTTAACCCAAGTACCATCCAGATACACCAACCTGACTGATTATCATTGTGCTTACAGCCTAACTTAAGGGGTTAGGCATTATCCAAGTGTTGCATATACTCGTATAAATAGTCCATCCACTTACAGTGAGCACAAAGGCATTGGAGAGAAGTGTAGAGCCTTTTATCTTGCTGTATCTATGGGCATGATTCCAGAGATCCTAACACCTTGCATTGAAAAGTGAAGCTCCAGGGTAGATGTCTCATACGACTGTTAATACCCAAGTCAACCTTACCTGCAGTACACAAATTCAGACATTAGAAAGCAAAGGTGTATCTCCAGTACAGAATTAGCTTGTGTTTATGCTGGGGTCAGTCCCCTCACACACCCCAACCTCCCTCAAAGATGTCTAGCCCATGCTATAGCAATCTAACAACAGGTTATCGAGGTTTCACTTCAGCCTGAGTTGGCAGTCCATGGGCCTCACTATTAAGACAGGCCAACCAAATTGATAATATTTCCCTGCCATGCCCTTATTACACCTCAGTAAGACTCAGTTGACAGTTTATTTTTTTCTACACTTCAAAACACCTGTAATGGCACTTTAATCCTGCTCTGTTTTGCTTTGCTGCAGTATTGTAACAGCAGTGCCATAGGAGTATGCCTGTGCACAAGTTTGCTGAAAGCAGATGTCAGCCTTCTCGTACAGTTTTGCTGGCTGATCTGTAAAACCTATAATTTGGGGAAACTATCTAAAGGAACTGTTTAAAGTTCAGCGGATAGAAAAGAAGAGGAAACATCAGACAAGAAATGAATTTGGTCTGCTGAAAGGCTTTGCTGCCAAATATTTTGGTATGATTTCTGTTAGCAATAAGTAACTCCATTTGGAAATTATTTTACACATGGAATTGTTGTCGTATTACTATTACAAACAGCAGCTCTATGCTGGGGTGCCCAAATCCCACATGCATTCATGGATCAGCCAAGTAAAAACATGGTATTTCCCACAGGAAATCTATCCCAGCATGCAAACTAGTAAAGCACTATTGAGGTTGCAGCCACATGTATATGGCTTTGTACAGACAACTCTGTGCTGGAACAGCTCAAGCAGTAATTTTTTAGTAAAGGCACATCCTTAATGCTTAGGCATTGAGTGATTTCTTCTGAAATGTTAGGCTTCTCCCAGTTAGAGCTATCTTGAAGATCTGCTACTGTTTTTACACAGTGTTTGCTGGATTTTTCTAATAGTTTGGCTTAATTTCTTTAACTCGTGGCTGCTTCTGCCCAGTTATTTTCCATTAGGCTTAAAGTCTCTCTCCACATGCAGAACACAGAGAAAACTTGACAGCTGTGTTTCATTCTCTTTTGCATCTCAGTGTTTCACTACAGGTTTAGTGAAATCTTTGTCATGGGATCTGAACATTTTATTGCTTCCATTTTTTTGCTGCCAGGTTGCATTGTAAATGCAAAGCTAGCTTGGTCGGCATGGGCAGAAATGGTGCTACATTGTTGTCTCATTGGGGTTTTTTTTGTGTGTGTGGCTGTTTTGGGGTTTTTTCCCCTTCTAATTACTTAAATGGAATCAAGGATAAAGGTTGCAGTATGTAATAATTTTACAGCTGTATTAAATGTCATCTTAGAAGACAAATTTGTGTGATTAATTTGTAGAAAAGGAAGCAAATCATTTTAAGCCAACCATGCTGCAGGAGGAGGATTGTGGAATGTTGCCTGCTAGTGTTTTTATTATCATTATCATCATCATTCACACTTTTTAAATTCTAGGGCTGTCATTTCTGCAAGGAAATGTTCAATGCATTTTTTGACCGATTTGCTTTTACTCCTGAGGATAGATGAAGATACTTTATTCAGGCATAAAATTAATTACTTTTATGCAGAAGACCCTTGATCAAAGTGTGATTCTGCTTCATGTAATTTTACTTCTTTACCATCTGAACAAGCACTGCAGTTGCATGCAACCTGTCTGATTTATCAGTGTCTTGTAGAAAATCAGTAAGTAGCCTTTCCTCTAACCTAGGGGGTTTGGGCAGTTTCAGCTAGGTAGTGAGCCTGTGAGAGGTTTATGTGCTTGCACTTGGTGTTGCAGAACTTGATGGTGGTTTCGTTCTGGCTTTGCTAACACAGAAATCTTTGCCACTACTCTCAGCATCCAAGACTTTTCCTATTTCCTAGCTTGGGTGAGGTAGGCTATTTTAGGAAGATTTCTTCTGGTTTATCACTTTCAGTAGCCAAGAGAATTTAAAAACAAAAGACTTAGTAGGAAAAGGGGATGCACACTGAATGGTATGGCATTTCTGAATACCTGGTGGAATCCTGCTTCTGTGGAGGCACAGCCTGCATATGGAGATGAATCTGTAGTAGCCACTTTGTTATCATTCCCATTTATCATCTGTAACAGGTATATATGGTGTCTCTCTGTAAGCCTGAGTTTACTAGGATTCAATAGTTAGAATGGAGTAACTGTGATACAGCAGAGGATTTGGCATCATTTGAATGCCATGTTGTTGTGTTGGCACCAAGTGTAAGTGATTTCTCCCTTTTTGTTTTGCTATTAATGATCAACTTCAGCTGTTTGCTGGGAGTGTTGGAGCCTGCTGCACTGCAGAATGCTCAGGGGCCTCACTGCATCCTCAGCTTTGTGTGCATGAGCATCTGTACGTGCCACAGATGGAAATTGAACATCTAATTACTTTAAAAGATTTGTGAACAGAGATTTAGAGCCTGCTTAGCTGCTGCTGGAAAGTAATTTCTGTGTGATTTCAAGTCTGCTTTTGCTCTGCTCCTCAGGTCCTTTCACAGATGTTGTCACTACAAACCTGAAACTTGGGAATCCTACAGACAGAAATGTGTGCTTCAAAGTTAAGACCACAGCACCACGCAGATACTGTGTAAGGCCCAACAGTGGAATTATTGATGCAGGAACATCAATTAATGTTTCTGGTAAGTCATTCAAGAGTTGTTTTTTTTTTTAAATAGCTTCTTCTAATCATTATTTCTGGAAGACTTTGCAATCTGAAAGTATTTTGTTGAATGTTTGTAAAATCAAAATGTAAAAATCAAGACTTCAATTTTTTACTTAATAAAATGTAAAATGTTTAAACACCTCACCCTTGGAGACCTTGCTTCAACAAAATAAAAATTGATCCCAGAAATACTTTGTGTAGTAACATTAAGTAACTCTAATCCTGTAAGTCGTTTTGTGCATGCCTATGTTTGCACACTCATTGATCTGTTGTCTCTGGGATTTCTGTTGTGTCCAATTAAACATACGTGTGATTGCAGAACTGTGCCTCACTTGCAGTTAATCTGGAGAATGTCACAGTGAGGAAATAACTGGTGCAATGTGGTAGATGCAGGTGGGGCAGGCAAAGCACTTCTGCTTCAGGAGAAGGCTAGCACGTATCCAGTAAGCTCTGAAATGACTAATATGTAAATGAAAAAGCTATCTAGAGAGAAATAGAGGTTTTTAAAACTCGGGACAGTTCCCAAGTAAAGCTGTCTGTCATCTGTACTAGCTGTGGGCAAGCATATTAAATGCATAGAAATCAATGAAGTGATAATGAAAATTAGCATGGTTTCTAGCTACAAATTATCTTCATGCTATAAAGATGTGGATTCTTTTCATCTTTCAGATGAACATTCAAAATTAAAAGCCTGCTTCCTTTGCTGGCACATACCATGCTTTTTAAAACGTTGTCTTTATCTCAACGTTGTCTGTTTTCTTAAACTTCTGCTTACAATGACCCTTTGCTCTCCCTTGTGCAGAATATAGTATAGACAAGTGTTGTATGAACCATCTTATGTTATACTACCAGCATGCCTACCTCTTACTCACTTTTCCAGCCCGACTTCCCAGCGGCATACCAGATAGAATATGGATCTAGTCCAAGACTTGACTTAAAATATCCCATTATGAGAGATTGCTGTGCTAACCCTGAGCTAGTCTTTATTCTTGCTTACATAGCTTTGAAAAATTTCCCTTTTCTTTATAGTGATTTATGATTCAGTTAGTTTTGCAAATGGTTATGGTATATTTCCTTGCAAGCTCACATTTGTGTTCTACATATTTGCATGCTGATAATAACTTAGTAATAATAAATAATGATCCTAAATGGCCGGTCCTTGCATTAACATATTTTAAAATGCAAGTAGTACACATTCATTGTTCTTTAGGTAATGTATTAAGGTAAATTTATAGGTAGATGTGTTACAGAATTCTGGGGTTATAAATGTTAATTCTTTATTTCCTAAAACAATCTAAACTGAAGCTGTCTTGAATGTGTGCTGTGGTTGAGTTTCATTTTGTCGGAGCTGTATAATACTGCACTCCTGGTAGCTCCTTCAAACGATGCATGGGACCTGATTTTGAGCCTGAAGATGACAGTATCTTTGGTTCTGATTAGCAGAAGGGATCTTTCAGATAGGAGGGATCAAAGAGGGGACTTTCGTTACTTACAGAACAGAATTGTTTTCAGCTTCACGGAAAAGGGAGAGATGTGTTTAACCATTGTTTTTGAGTAGTGTTGCTTAAGAACCGAGGGCTGATTTTGGAGTTAATGAAGTGAAAAATAAATAGAATATGTTTCTTTGCCTATGAATAAGTTATTTTTCAGTGTTGTAATTCACGTCTTGCACAGGGCATAAAAATAGAACTTGAATTCCTCCAAACCTAGTGAAAATACTGCTGAGGAGAAATTATTGGAATATAATTAATTCAGTAATAACTTCTGGACACTTAAACTATTTGGTCTGTATTCACTATATGCAGTCTGTCCTCTTGAGAATTGCTGCCTGGCTTTAACACAGCTGCTTGGTAGCACTGCATGGGTACTGGCACCTTGTCTCTCCAAAAGTCAGTGCTTAAGTATGGTGGCATGAAGCTCTGGAAAAATTTATAAGATTCTTAGAATTTTACTGACTGTAGTCAGGTCAGCCTTATGTTCCTGGGGCTGTAGTAACCAGATACCTTTCTTAAACTCCTGTGAAACTGTGTAGTATTTTGTTGTAAGTGTATGAGGTGGTGTCCTGCTCTAGGATAGAGGCAGCAATCAGAACATTATTCCATTTTATTTCATAGTAGTAGGGTGGCTCATTTAAAACACGTGAAATGCCAGAAAAGCGAAGCTTTCTCTATTCTAGTGGAGTGTCAAATACTGACTTCTTGGGCCATATCACAACTTTTCCTAAATGTCTGCATTCAAGGCCCTGTCAGCATGCGATGCCAGGTTTGTAGCTTGTGTTTTCACCTGTTATGTAATGGCAATGTGATTTTAACAGCTGCGTTTATGTAAGTGTTGGGATGTGTGTGTGTGTGCTGGCACCTGATCTCCCTGCATCTGCTCTGAAATGCTTTGAAAAGCAGGGTATTTGCACATGTTCTGTTTATGTTAAACGCATCTTATTATAGCAAAGATACCTGATTTTGTGGCTTCCAAGAGGCTGAAATCTAAATAAAAGGCAGGAATGGGTTACAAAGGAGAAGTGAAAAAATACAAGCAGATGCTGGTGAGTCTGCAGATAGGTGTGTAATGGGGAGAGGGGGAGTACGGATGGTCCTAGCTGTTTGGTGTCCTGCTGAAAAGAGCAGCCTGAACACACTTCCTAAAAATGGGGAAAAGCTGGCATTACCCTTAGGTTGCTGCCAAATATCCTTGGGGGGGATTTTGAGTCTTTTGTAAACTTGCAAACTGCCTTTACAAAGTGAGGCATTGCCTTCAGGAGTTTGCTTTTGCAGCTGCTCTTCTCTCCAGTTGTGGTGGGTCTGCCCCTTTCCCTGAGACACTGATCGTGTCCCGTCCACTGCTGCAGCCCCTGGCTCTCCCAGGGCAGCATCACTGCTGCAGCTTTGTGTGAGCTCTGCAGTTTGTCTTATGATTACTGCCATTTGAGCCCCTGTCTCAATAAGGAATTTTACACAAACCTTGTTTGGTCCTGTTGGGGTGCCAATGATAGGTTCATTGTATTTATCTGTGAGCCATGGTAAAACTAACACTTGCCAAGTGGGCTGGCTCATTGTTCTGCCCTTTGATGGTGGTTAGGTCAGTTAAATCCTGGGGGAGGCAGAGGACTCAGGTTTAACAGGAATCAGTTTATTTTCTGCTGGCTCACTGCTCCCTACCTAATTCATTCTTTGGCTTAGCAACTGTACCAGTGCTCGAATGTCAGCACTAGCTGCTCCATGTAGTAACTTTCGTGGCACTCCCAGCTCTACTCCTTAGACGGTTTCTTTCCTTATGAAACTTAAGTTTAAATTCTGGTTTACGCTTCGTGGCGTGGACCTGGCGAACCTGCCAGGGGGGTTGTGGCAGCTTCCTGGTGGCCGATCCGATCCAACCCACGTGGTGCCCATAATTCACTAGATCTTGCAAAAACTCCCCCCACATGGTGACATGGACCTGCTCCCGTGGGAACTGTGTGGCAGCTGCAGCAGCATTCATTGCATGGACAGTTTGTATGCGATCTTGAGCATTGGCTACATAGGTTTTTAAACTATCCCAGAGGCCACAGATAAGGGGAATGAGCCTTGCTGAATCAGTAGGGGCTAACATTGGGGATTTCTGCTCTGAATTTCTCTTGCACATCACTTGAATGTAAGCTGCCTTTTGCAGGGACACAGCAAGATCTGAGAACTTTGCAGTTGTGATAACAAGAGGTTCAACTTGCTCTTTCTTGCAGGTCTGTGCTGCTGGCCCAATAAACCACCCATGCAGTTAGTGAGCAATTACGATTGCCTGGTGTAGTGGTTAAAAACACTCCAGGACCCCAGTAGCCTCATGCTTCTTCCTCCCTTAAGAAGGTTTGGTCCACTCCCATAAGGGAGACTCACCACATGTATTCCATCTGGGATTCCTCCAGCATGCTTTTCTTGTAGGTTAGCTGGTTCAGCAGGAGACCACAGGACAGTTCATACAGTAGTATGGATATCGACACTTCCCTCATTGGCAGTCTGTTTTTATTAACAACCAAATAGGTACAGGTTCTGGGGCAACAATCGTAACCAGAATCTTCTACTGATTCATCATTGCCATTGTCATGCCAGAGGTCCTCATCCCAGGTGTTGGGATCCGATCAGTGTACGAGTTTGCGGACTTGTTTAGCCGAGATTGAGGACAGCACTGGGTTTAGTGAGAGAATCAGTTTCTCCTGTAACTGTTTTTCTCACTTTCCAGCCAAGACCAATAGCATTTTAAGCTCCCTATTGTCTGTTTATAGATTTTGGTTTTCAATCATGAGGGTATCTATTCCTGTCCCTAGTTTCTCTGGATTCTCCTTTTCAAAAGACAATGAAGTCATAAGTACTTAATTTTCTGATTTTGAAGCAGTCTATTCTACATCTGCAGTTTTTTCAGGGGAAGGGCATTCTTTAATTTCCTTTTGCACACAAGACAAGCCCCCAGTACGGTACAAACAATTCCGTTGCCTCACTTGAACTTTTGCTTACTCCTGCATTGTTCTGTTTGCCCTACCACTTTGTCATCCTTCCAGTGTTTTTTCACCCAGAGGGGGAAAGGCGCAGTGCTCACCCGGAGAGGTGTCCCGGCGTGGTGGGGAGGAGGAGAACACAGCCTGGCGACTGAATTGGCTGTCTTTATGTTCTTCTGTCTTGAGTTTCTTCTCTCCCTACCTAAGGCTCTTCTCTCTCTGTCTTTTATCCCCCAAACTAGAGGGTTCCCACCCTCAGGTGCCATGTAGTGTGATTTGGGTGGGAAGAGAGTGCTGTAGTCATACACGTACAGCGTGTTCACTGTAATCTTGATTAGCACATGCAGCAGTGTCAACTTTAATATGTATTTCACAGGTAGTGAGGAACAGGTCTTCCTTCAGACAACATGGCCCTTTGGAGGAACAAAGTGATGCTTTCTTGTTATCTTGCAGTCCAGAGCAAGGGTCCTTGCCTCCACAAAGCCTCTTGCCTGGGCAGTGTCTGGTGCCAAACGACGCTCCCCTGGGTGGCACAAGATTGGCAAGATTAAGGGTTCTTTGTGTACAGGGCCTGGTTTTCCTTAAATTCCACAAGCATTTAACCATAAACTTCCAGCTATAAATTTGCAACAAACGTCCAGCAACTTATTTTTTAGAAGGTGTATACTTGTGCTTGATAAAACAAATACCATGAAACTCTTAAATTTGTGAAGGGAATTTCTATCCTGAGACTTGAACCTCAGGGTTTCAAATGTTTGGCTTTGCCTCTGTAGCTTTTCTCAGGAACCATCAGCAATACTGTGTGTACAACTAATCAAAGTGCCAGCTTGTTACTTCTGCCACAAGGATGGAGGAAGAAAAAAAGATGCTTTCTTTGAGGATTTTTCCCTCTGTCCCAGAAGATACATAAATTATCCTATTTACTACAAATCACTATTATTATTTTGCCATAGTTATGTAGAGAATATTGTACAGTGATCAGCATCTCCAAAATTCTCAGACAAAAATCTAGACTGAAGGATTCAGTTTCTCTTCTTTTAAATTTTTGTTTGGAAGTGAGGTTCCTGATCTCAGCTGCTGCGTTGGTCATAACGGGCACACAACTAGAAACCATTTTAATGTTTGTATTTCTCACTTCTGGTAACTATATCATCAGTGCATGACTATGCATCAGAGTGATGTTAACATAATGTGTTTTGGGGTTTTTCTTGCAGTGATGCTACAGCCTTTTGACTATGACCCTAATGAGAAGAGTAAACACAAGTTTATGGTTCAGTCTATGTTTGCTCCAGCTGATACTTCAGATATGGAAGCAGTAGTAAGTATTGAAATGAATTAAAACTGATTTCTTTCTGACTGTGTAATTTTGTAAGACTTTTTACTGCTTTGCCTAAGGGCTTTTTGTCACGGAATCACAGAATGGCTTGAGTTGGAAGAGACCTTAAAGGTCATCTAGTCCAAGCCCCCTGCCATGGGCTGGGTTATCCTCCACTAGACCAGGGTGCTCAGGGCCCCACCCAACCTGACCTTGAACGTTTCCAGGGATGAGGCATCCACCACCTCTTTGGGCAATCTGTGCCAGTGTTTCCCCACCCTCATGGTGAAAAACCTTCCTTATATCTAACCTAAATCTCCCCTCCTCCAGTTTAAACCCATTGCCCCTCGTCCTGTCACAACAGGCTAAAAGTCCCCATCTTTCTTATAGGACCCCTTTAGGTATTGAAAGGCAGCAGTGAGGTCTCCTCAGGGCTTTCTCTTCTCCAGGTTGAACAACCCCAAACACTCTGTCTTTCCTCGTAGGGCAGATGTTCCAGACCTCTGATCACTTTTGTTTCCCTTGAAAGTTTTGCCAGATTTCCATCTCTGTGCATAATAATGAACTAATATTGCCTCCATTGCCAATACAAGGTACAAAGTTACAGTCAGCTGCAGAAAAGCAGTGGTGAGCTGTGCGCTTCCAGCAGCGAGGGCTGAGTGCCAACACTGTGAGCACAGCAGCTCCAGTGAGAACCTGGCAGTCTCAGTGAGCAGAGGAGCAGGCCTCTGGTGTGGGACGACCAACGAGATGGACAGGACCTTCTCAGGAAGGCAGCCATGGTAGAAACCCCCTCCAAAACCTCACAACCTCTTGATTTATAGTGAGAGTGAGGTTTATGGTATGGAATACTGCAGTTGGCCAGCTTGGGTCAGCTGCCCTGGGCTTTGCTGCTCCTCTCCCACTGCACCTGCATGGTTCAAAACTGCCCTCGACCTGGGTCACTACGGTAACTTGCACACCAGAGCATCTTAGCTCTTTTGTTCCCACACAGTTGGGCTCTGCAGTCTCTCAATACTACAGTTTCTCTGAACAGAAGAATTATTTTAGAATTCTGTCCCAGCAAAACCAGGGCAATCTTCTTCTGAATAGGGTTTTAAGCTGCATCACTCTGCAGGTTTAAGAATTTCCTTTCTGAAAGAGTTTTATGGAACAATGTTTAATGGTCTCAAAATAAGATCCAGCGGGAGAAACAGCCATAGTAATAAAATGTCTGCATCACTAGAAAGATAAGCCAGTCTGCCTTTCTTTCTCACTCTTTAATTTTTATGAGTTATTTTATACCATGAAAATTGTTATTCTGCTGGCAAAGAATTTTATTTAGAACCTAGATAGCCCTTTCAGTTTTCCAGACCTCTCCAGACCAATATGATTTCTTTTCCTGTAACACTTGATCAGTTCTCAGTTTTGTTACCACTCTCAAAATCTCTTCCTATTCTGGATAAACAGGTGAGACAAATTACTTGACTACTATATAGCTTTCAACACTTCACAGACAGCCAAGGAGCTTGAAATAGAATTCTGACTTCAGTCACAGAAGAGGTGAAGTACAATTCAGCTATTTAGGATGAGTCAAATACTTCCTCAGGTTGCACAGGGGTTAGCTATAACTTGACACCTACTTGAGATATGCTGAGCAATACCGTGCTATCCGAAGTATGGTCAAAGTGAAGAGAAGCACGTGAGAACTCCAGGATGTAAATGCAGACACTTCTTGCTGTATATCACTGCTGTGAATCAAATCTTTTCACTTCAGGGCTACAGCTGATATCAAACAAAGATTTATAACTGTTAATCCTTATTAAAAATATTGGAAGGGAGCTTTTTTATGGTAGACTCCCTAGTTGAAGAGGAGGGAAGGATGAGAAGGGAAGCTATCCCTTTCTATATATAGCACATCTGTTATTGTTGATGCTGAAAAATAAAGTGATAGAAAACAAGGTGGGGGAAGAGCATTCCAGTCAGGAAGACGACTTCATGTGAAATTTGAAAAGCTTGAATAGGAATTCTGCTGAACAAAGACTTCAGGACTAACATTGTTACTGATTTAGGGGTTTGTTACCTTTCCCTTCCTTTGAATGCACCTTTTTTTTTTTTTTAACCAGGACCATAGCTCCCCCTATCTATGCTAATTACTCTCTCACAATTCCCAGTTCTCTCATAAATCACCTAAGTTTCAGACAATTTAGAATTATTTTCTTCATAGTATTTGTTCTCTCTTTACAATACCACTCAGTTACATATTTGGTTTCATCTTTCATCATATATATGGTTAATGCTAACATGATAAACACCTGTGGGGTTTTTCCTGAGTAAAATTACGTGATTTGTTTACATAATACACTGCATTTTCCATCTGCTTTATTATACTAATATGTTTAATATTAAATTAATGTTAAATTATTCCAGTGGAAAGAAGCAAAACCAGAAGAACTCATGGATTCGAAACTTAGGTGTGTGTTTGAGCTACCAGCGGAAAATGATAAGCCTGTGAGTATTTTCAGATGCATATTGAGTGTTCTAACTTAATACCACAGTAAGTCATGTAAAATACCATGTTTATACAGGCAGCTATATAAGCAAAAGGCAGAACCCTCTGTTTCACTGCCTGGGTGGTATCACACTTTGAAAACACAATGTAAGCTACTGAAAATCTTAGTGATGCTTAATGTTAATAACAGCTAATTTGAACAGTGTAAGGGCAAAACAAGCACAAAAATCTTTGAGTTTGTTTCAATAGTGAAAGATCAGCATCACAGAATGGCTTGAGTTGGCAGGGACCTTAAAGGTCATCTAGTCCAACCCCTCTGCCATGGGCAGGTAACTCCCCACTAGACCAGGTTGCTCAGGGCTCCATTCAACCTGACCTTGACTGTATCCAGGGATGGGGCATCCACCACCTCTCTGGGCAACCTGTGCCAGTGTTTCCCCACCCTCATGGTGAAAAATTTCTTCCTTATATCTAACCTAAATCTCCCCTCCTTCAGTTCAAAACCGTTACCCCTCGTCCTATTACAACAGGCTCTGCTAAAAAGCCTGTCCCCAGGCTATCTATTCAAAGGTAACGGGATAAAGAATGTTTCAAAAATATTTGAAAGATGCTGATTGATGGTTAGAAAGCTCAGAGTTTATACTGTAGCAGTTACAACTGTCACCAATGCAAATTTGCCTGTCCAGCATTCCCCTTTGCTTCCTTGATACAACGCCGATTCTAGCACATAAATTCATAGAAAGCTAATAAGGAGACACAAATGCAGCCAGGGATTACATTGCAACTAGCAGCTATAATATTGTAGGATTCTTTTTTATTAGGGTAATGAACTCATTAATTTCTAATGGAAGTACCTAGTGTCAAATGTAGAACAGATAATGGATTGAATGAACTGAAAAATGTTTCTTAGTATGCAGGCACTGAAGGTGCAATTATTCTGCCTCGCACTGGACAGCTGTAATTACAATTATGTATTGTTATAATGTCACTGTTGTATTCTCCCTGTGTCTGCTCTACCTGTTCCAGACAGCGAAAACATTTGCTCTAAAAGTAGGTGCATTTGTTTTAGGTCAGGGTACTTACTCTCTGTGATTCCAGTTTAGAGGTGTGATGAGAGGAGGGAAAAAAATCTGAATTAAATGAAATTTTAACAGCTATTCTGCTTAGTCCTAATTTTTTCTATAACCCCTAAATTTCATTAGGGCAAAACAAAGCACAAGTAGTAACAAGATCCTATTACTTTATTCATGTAAATAAAATCTTCATGTTAAGACTTTGATGGCAGTTTGGGTGTGGTTTGTTTTTTATGGGAGCCAGGCCCCTTGCGTTCTGAAGTGTAGAATATGGAAAGGATCCAAAGGCAGGAAAGAGAGGAGATTTGGAAGTCTGCAGCTTGTTTCCTAACTTGGGTAGCAAGTTCCTCCATCAACACAGAAATGCAGAAAGATGGAGAGGTGACAGCCAGCTTTGGGGACTGGAGAGAGAGGGAACTGCAGCAGACAGGTGGGTGGTTCCTAGCAATACCCTGGTTCCTGGAGTAGCTGCTTGTGTTCTGCTTGGGAATGGAAAGGTGAGGAGAGCCTCGAGACTCCATAAGCAGAGTAAGCAAATTCCCATTCATATTCTGCAACCTGGTCTAGGGATATTTCCTTTTCTATATATGCAACGACTAAAAAGTTGAGGTCATTCTGTCTGCAGTTATTGCTGCTGATCTATTGGGTTTTGTGAAACAGAAAGGGGAAGTAGATGTTACTGAAAGAAAAATGTTGTTTATTTCTTTTGATACAGGCACATTTCAGGTGTGCACAGACAATTTTACCTGATTCTCATCCTAAATATCAGGTGTGTGGTGTTAATAACTAACCAAAAATCACTCTGTCCTTTTTTTAACAGCATGACATAGAAATAAATAAAATTGTATCCACAACTGCAACAAAGACAGATTCCTCTGTAATGTCTAAATCATTAAGTTCTTCTTTGGATGACACTGAAGTTAAGAAAGTAATGGAAGACTATAAGAGGCTTCAAGTAGAAGTTCAGAGGTTGCGGGAGGAGAATAAACAGTTTAAGGTAAAGATACTTTTTTGTTTTTTTCAGATTGACCCCTTTCCTGAAAAGGAAGCCTTCCAACTTAAAGGTCTGGCTACCTGACCTTGGCCCAGTATTTTAATACTGTCTATAAATTGGAAGATAATTGATCTCTGTAAACTGAGAAAAAGTGCTGAAATCAATGCTTCCTTTGAAAGGAGTGTACAAGTCATGCAGTCAGAGAAACTGATTGGATAGCAATCCAAAGTATGAAGTCTCCCTCTTTTTTTTTCTTTTTCCACCTAATTTTCTCAGTCTGAATTAAGCTTTCAGTGTTGGATTTGGCCCTGCTTTCTCAAACCGATGGGAGCTTGAGGGCAGTGTTGTGCTGAGTGTTCTAGTAATTGCACCTATAATACGCAGTTGAAATGACCAAAGTAAGACAGATTAATAGGAAATATGCTTCCTGTCATATCCAGCACATCACTGTAAAACCAAGTTATTGAGAAGCCTGTATCACCGTGCTGGAAAAAATTTTACAGTAGCTTCATTTGTTGTCAGTGTCTAGTTTCACAGATAACAGCACCAGTGAAAATTTGGAATTTGTGATTATTGGACCATAATAAAAGGAACTCTGTTCTGTCAGCTCTGATGCTGCTTGGCTGGCTGATGCATGAAGAAATTATTTAAACATTTGTAAACCAGCTTTGTTTTGCACATGTAGATAAGATATGTATATAGTTGAGCCAGGACCTTATATTCTCCTTGTGTTCTTCTGCCAGTGTCTCACAATACTATAAGTACTGTATGATTTTCTTTTATTTTTTTTACAAATCAGTCTTGAGCAAACACTCTACAGGAGATACCTAGAATTGAACTGATATCTTACAGTAATACTTAAAACAGTGAGCTGTTTGTTCCCTTTGTGGAGTGTTAGAAACATCTGTAATGCATCAGAAAACAATGTTAAGTTGCTGGCAGCCACCAGGTGCTGCGAGTGTCAGGCTAGAGTCACTGTCAAAAGGAAGTTAAAATATTTTAATTAAAAATGTGTTGTTTCTAGCAGTAAAATTACTAGATAGGTAAACAAAATTTTATGGTTTACAAAAGTCGGTTGTCCCCATCCAGACTTACAACAGCTGTGAGCTATCAGGTAAAAGTCTGTGACTTTTAATAAATAAATAATTTTTTTAAAAAATGTTTTCCTCCAGAACGTTCGGTGCCCCTTCAGATTCAAAAGTGAGAAACACTGACAGATACTGAGCCTTTTAAATTTCACTTATCTGATAATTTTCAAGGCTGCAATAACTTTTAATACAATTTTATTTCTTGAATATTTTTTAATACGTAGATGGGAGGCTTTTGCTTCAGTATCTTAACACTTTTGCACTACAATACTGTATCACCTAAAGTCTAACACTGCTTCAGCTGTATCCAAGTGAGGTCACAGGAGCTCACCTTTCCTTCTCTTGTGCTCTGTTTGTGGAATGGAGTGTGCTAACACACAGCTGTGCTGCACAGCAGTTTCAGATCAAGATGTGGGGAACTTCATCTCCGCTTGCAATGGTAATATCTGGTGCTAGGATGTTGTTTTGTCTGATGGCTCATACATCTTTAAATCAAGAGAGCTGTCAAACTCATACCAAGAAAATACCCTAATTATTGCCATTAGTTTCATGTCAAAATGTCAGCTTTAATACGATGGGGGAAAATAGATTTCCATTCAAATGCTGGTAAAATGTGCTTGTGACATCTAACTAAGAGAATGATAAGTAAAATTGAGTTCAAGTTGTATGTTTTTCACAATCTATCTTAGTTTTATTGAAAAGCATTTTCCCCAACAGTACTTTATTTGCTTACAGACCAAGAAAAGCCTCTTCGTGCCATTCTCTCCATCATTGTTTTTGAGGTTCTGGAGCTCTTCTTACAGGCTTCCTCATTGCTTCCTTCCCATGTTACCTTAGTCAGCAGGAGAAAACTTCCAAGAGCGTGTGGTTTTTGCTCTGCTAGTCAAGTAGATACAGAATTCCTCCTTCCTCACTGCCCTTTCCTTCTCAGGATTATCTAGGAAATAGAGCTCTAAATTAGCTTTGACCTATTTTATTATGCCCACCTAAAATAAATACAAGGGGGAATATTTAAAGCTTTTTTTCATTAGAAATTATCAATGCACCTTCTTTTAGGAAGAAGATGGACTGCGGATGAGGAAGGCACCCCAGACAAACAACCCAATGTCTGCTTCTGCAGCTGTTGTCAAGGACGAAGGGCTCAGCTCCAGACTACTTGCTTTGGTGGTTTTGTTCTTTGTCTTTGGTGTAATTATAGGAAAAATAGCCTTGTAGAGGCAGCATGCTGGAAATTGTAAATTGGTTTGATGGTTCTGCCATATCATTGGATTAAATTTATTCATAACAATGTTTAAAAAAAAAAATTAATGTATGACATCTCACAGGTCTTGCCTTTAAATTACCCCTGCACAAATACTATGTAACATAATCTAGAAAGTTTAAAATGTACAATGGGTGACTAAATGAAAGAGAATATGCTTCAGTGATGAAGGGGGGGAGAAAAATCACGATTTAGCACTACAATGGAATATTGTATATGTCATTTTAAACATTCTTAGACCCTGGTACATGTTGCCTGGATTGCCTAATAATAAGAAAAAAAAAATAAAAAAGAGAAAAAAAAGAAAAAAAAAAACAAGGAAAAATAGAAGAAACTATTCCTCCACTGCTGGAGCTGGCCCTATTGGATGTTTGGAGCTGGGTTATGCAGGAGGTGTTGATAATTTCTGTAAAATATGTTAATCCACCATTCTGCTCATAAATTTAACAGTTTCTGTCCGTGTCTTCAACTCTGTGCAAGTTACCAATTTCTTGGCACTTAAATGAATAGTGAGAAGCTGAAAAGAATTGTATGTGGCAATGCTGAATGTGCTAGGCATCATGAAGAGGCGTACACTGATTGGTATGACGCTCATTTGGAATAAAGGTCAATGCCTTGTTCTCATAAAGGGACCAAGCTACATTGCTGTTGGTTCATTTAGTTGAATTAAAATGTTATTCAGAGATGTTTAATGCATATTTAACTTATTTAATGTATTTCATCTCATGTTTCCTTCTTGTCACAAAATTGACTAATACTATATGGTATGAAAAGGCACCTGTTTAAAGCCAGTGACTAGAACTAAAAATTTGCTGCTGTAATGATGCGAGAGTCTTCTGCCTCCTGGTGTTTTGGGCACTACACAATTGTTGGGAGTTTTGATCATTTGAGCATTGGAGAAACAGTGGTCAGGAAACTGTTTTTGTATGTAAATAAGTCTATCTAGGGGAAAAAATATTAGTAGTAAACTAGTCCTATGCCGTAAAAGACCAATCCTGTTTGACTATGTAGCATCTTAAACAAGAAAAAAAGAAAAAAAAAAAAAAGAAAAGAAAAATTAAATAAAGCCCCCAAATTAATGTTTCCTTTGTTACTTTTGTCATGTTCTCAGTTTTAGAGGTGGGGAGGAAACAGTATTCTATGTAAACTTAGTTTGTTTATGGCATAAGGAAACTTGCAGCCTTGTTTAAGGATGAATTTTTTTTTTTCCAGCCTAATTTTAAAATCAATCCAAACAACACCATCATGAGCCTGAAAACATAAGTGTTGTTCAAAGTAGCCATGCTGACTGCTGAGGTACAAGGTAACTTCCCATTTTTCAGTTCAGTTGGGTTCAGTGGTTAAGACATTGGTAGCACATTGAGACTAAGGTTAAGGTAATTTTGTTCCTAAGCATACTTTTAGTACAAAATACATAAATTCAGTTGTTTCAACATGTTGAACTTCAGTAGATGGAATAGTTTCTGAGCAGGTGAATTCCCATGTGTTCTTAGATGGTAGATCCAAAATCTATTGGTGACAAGTTTTTCTAACACCTTTCAGGATTAAGATATGTCTCTTAAAAGTGACTTCTTTCATTCCTTTATTGCTCCTGTGATTTCTTGAGAAAGCTGTTGGCTCTGCAGCCTGTCTGCTACACTTGTTGACCTTTATATTTGTTCCACTTGTGTTTCAAGGGTTTCCTGCTTTGCCAAGTGCAAATAAGTGAAATTTTATGTGAGGTTTGATAGGAAAATAGCAGGAAAAAATCTTGACTGTGTATGAACGCAACTGTGGAAATAATTCTAGGAGGTTGAACAGAGATGAGAGGTGTATCTTTAGCATTTTAAAATGGCAGTGCCTTGTCTGCTCAGGGTGGAAGTGACAATGCTGTTAAAATATGCCTGTAAAGGGCAGAGAAGATGGGAGATGAGCTGGAAAGAACAAAGCGGTGAGTTCAGTGTGACAAATTGGATAGAACTGGTCAAGGAAAAGGTACTTCCTGGGCAATAGAAGCTAATGAAAACTTTTACCTGGAACATTTTAAAAGAACCTTTTCAGAAAGACAAGGTTGTAAGTGATGTTGCAAAATTAGTTTTCTTGGCTTTGAGAATGTATTTGAGAAAACCTTTACTGAAGGGAGACTGAGCTATGCAGTATTTTTTTGAAAGGCATAAATATCTTTATCTCACTGAAAATGTCTTATTAGAAGAGCTGAACTCCTAATTTGCTTTTAAAAAAATCATTTTTGGAGACTCTTTTGTCCTGCTGAAAAACAGCCTCAAAAAAGTTTTGTTATTTACAAAAAATCACTGTCTTTGCAGGGTAAAGGGGGGAGAATCAAAGCTTTAAACTGATCTCTTGTGAGTATATCTGTAATAATGTTCCAGGCAAATTTTACACACAGTTACCCCTTTGCTGGCACAGGCAGCTCCCAGATGATGGAGAAAGCCAGTGCAATGTCTGTCCTCCTACCAGTGCTCAGTAGTACCTTCTTAGTGATCTGGGACAACTTGGAACTTAAAATCGTTTGTGAGCGAAGTCGTTCATGTTGTTTGTACTCCCAAGTTTATAAAGAGGTCCCAGAAAACACTGTCACGTTTTGTGAGATGCCATACAAACGTGTAAAGGAGCTTAGTAGTTAGTTAAGGATCTATTGGTAATGACTGTAGCCTGCAACTGGGGCTGACCCATACCACCAGTCCTACACAAGACTGTTAAATTAACTGCTTATCTTTTGGAATTTAACAAAATTCTGAGGTCTTTCCTAACAATTTCTGACAACAGCCTGAACAGACAGGAGCACTGAATTGTCTGGGTAAGGCTCTGCTTTTGCTGAGCTTAGAATAAAATAACTGATCAGTGGAATCCTTATCACTTGTCTGGTTGATTGGACCCTTCTTTCACAGGCAGTGGAAAGAAATCTAAGGATGTTTTTTCTTCCAGTGTTCCTAAAAGGCCAGTCTGTAGATACATTGCAAAAATAGATTGGATGGATTGTCTTAAGCCATCTGGATCTTTTGTAAGTTGTTCCTTACATGGTGACACCAGAGCAAATGTTTTCATGAAGTGTTCATAGAAAGTGAATTATTCTGGAGGGCATTGTATATCTCAGGAAGTTATGCATGAAACAGTTTCTAAGCAAGATTCTAAATAAGAGTCCTAGTACTAGGAAACAAATGCAAAATAGTTTCTACTGTTTTAATGTAGTTATCCACATCTTAAAGCAAATACTCCATGCATGAATGATCATAACTATTGCTCCACATTGGCAGTTGGCAGCTGTAAATGCACAACTGGAACAAGCCAGTCGCCCAGTTCAAGTTCCTGCTGAATAGCCTTAGGGATTGAAGAGCAAGATAAAATGATGTGTGTCGTGTTGAGGGGGATTGATGTACCATAATGTAACTTTCTAAAAAAGCAGGACTTTAATAACTTGATAGAGGTATTCCATGTTATTTTTTTGTGCTGAAATGCTGTTAGTGGGCTGAAGTTGGAACCCCACTTTGCAGGACCGCTAGAGTTTCTTCTCACCAGTAAACTATAAAGGGTTTTTATTCCCTGCACATGTAAACTTGGAATTCATACTATAATCTTGACTTGAGCAGTCAGCATATTTACATAGTGGTGTGCACATAAAAATGGATTATTAGTGTCTTAGGATACTTGATGTTGCAGCTGCCTAATGAAAGAAAACTATGTCATTCCTTTTCTCTAGAAAACGTGTGTGACACTTTAATCTCTTAATTGGAACACTTCCTTAATTCTTGGGCACAACTGTAGTATTTGTAAGGTTTTGAAACTATACTTCTCTTGCTCTACATGATGTCCTGAAATACCATATCCTGAGTTCTGTTTTCTGTATAAAGTAACTGAGAAAAAAAAACACAACCAAAAATTCCTCTGTTTGAAATTAAAGAACATGTAAAACAAGCACTCTGAACTCCATGTTTGTTGTGGCTGTGTTACAGCTGCAATAGTACTTCACGGCAGCACTAGAGCAGCTTGGGTTGGAGAGCTGCTTTTTCATTGTTTGAAAATAGGTTAAGCATCTGTTACTCAAATCCTCAAGTGACCAAGTTGAGAAGAGACAGGTGGAGAGTGAATTTCAGTGTAGATATTGGAGATTATTGGGGTTTTTGCATCAGAAACACTAATATAAAAAGAAAGTAATCTGTACAGGAGTGAGACTAGTTCAGTCCTGTGTGTGGAAGTTACTGTACTTTGTAATCAGATATAGGTCTACAAATTTAATTTACTAATTAGAAAATATTTGTATAAACCGATGTTCAGGCGTTCTAGAAAGCAGCAACTACTGAGCAAGGCTGTTTGCTCATACAATGAAAACTGTAGCAGTTCTCTAGATATACTTCATTAAAAGATGACAAGGGGATACAATGCTAGTATAAATCATCTGTTACAGTTAGATAAACAGGGGGATTTATTGTTCAAGCAGGGAAGTGCTGATCCTTTGACCATGTCCAATGAAGATTTCTTTATATTATGCTGACAGCTTCATGTATACTGAATCACTTTGTCTAATGGGTGTCAGTGCAGAAGTGACATTATTCATTGTGCTGTTATTAGCTTTTATTTTGATTAGCTTCAGAGAACAAAGTAATTGTGTGTTTCTACTACTCCAGCCTGCTTAACTATAAAATTTGTTTGTTTTATTAATGTGTTGATTTTTTTTTTACTGGATAAAAGTGGATTATTTTTAAAAATAACACAAGTAAGAGCTAGAAATCTCTTCCATGTAATACTCTAATAAGCATGCACTTGCACACTTCCAAAATTACTATCTACCTGTCACTTACTTTGCCGTTTCCTGTGGCTTCATTTCCTTTTACAGAATTGCTTTCACATTTCTACTTTGAAGAGTAAAACTTTAGAGAACTTTACTAAACTTCAGTTTAGATATTTTTGCCTCCCCGTCCAGGCTTAAGTTTGTCCCAAAGCTTCTGCATGAATGAAAATTACAAAAAGGAATGCTGAGTCTACGAGTACAGGAACAAGGCTGCTTTTCCTTGAAGCAAACTTGAACTTTGGATCTTTCCTCCTATGATCTGTCATTAGAAAATGGCCTTTTCCAGATGGCAAAACAAAAGAAGTTAAGAAAACAAATGAATTAAGAAGAATTAATTGAAACTGCATATTACGAGTTGACATTATACATCTGGCATTGCTGTTTGTGTTTCTGCATCAGTACATTTCATTCCCATTTAATAAGTTCCTAATTTTGTGATTTTCTTTTTTTCAAGATTTTGAAGTGCCTATGAGGAACTGAGGAACAGCCTGTAGTAAAGTATTGTTCCCAGTTAAGCTATACTTCATTTTTTTAATCAAATCTTTTTCTTCAGTGGATAAACTCACCAGATTAGAAAAGACTCTTGAACTCCCTCATGTTTGAGTTGGCAGAATTCCCACGCACAATTATCCACACACAACTACTTTTAAAAGACCTTTATTAAGGCTGTACGAAGTCAAGCACTCAGAAGTTAGGAAATGGCAAAACCAAGTTTGCACACTGTTAGTTCGGCTGCCCTTTGTGAGTGCATTGTGGGATCTGCTCAAGCCTGCAGTACCCGGTCAGAAAGTGAGCTAAGGCTGCCCAGAAGGTGTCTAAAACTGCTCGGCTTTGGGTGCCTGATCTTACATAATCTTAAGTTCTCTTCAGATACATATAACTAAGTTTTTAAAAGTTGAACTTAAAAACCAGCATCATGGTATTGTGTGTAACTCGTGTGTCAGGATTGAATCCTTTCTGTTCTGCCTAGGGACACCCATTTTTGACCTAAGCATCTGATGTAGTGGTGAGTAACTCCGAGCTGGAGCAGCAGGTTTTGTTTTCACATTTCACTGGCAGGCCACACACAAGTGTGATTGGAGCCAGGAATTTTTGCTTCAGTTCTGAGCCCAAAAGAGTGTTTCTGTGAAGGCTGCTGACTCCTCAGCCCAGTTTCTTTCCTGATCTCTTCTGCCTGAGCTGTCAAATCTCACTGCATTCCCTGACGCAGTCCTTTGGTTCAACCCAAGCAGTCCTTGTTCCTTCACTGCTCCTTGGGAAAGAAACCAGCTGAGCATCTTTAAATGGCTTTTCTTCTCCTCTGCTGCCTATTTATTTTCCATCTCAGTCTTTCTTCCCATTGCCCTTCCAGTCTTGTTATTCCCCAGCTCCCTGTCCCAGACTCGGGGCACAGAGTATGCTGGGCTGCATGGCAGAGCACTCCCTTGCCATGGCTAACTGCCCCCAGATGCCTTTTCCCATCTTAGAGAACCACTCACCTTTCTGCTTCCTCTTTGATCAAATTTGTTCCTTCTTCCTCTTCACTCTGTGTGGAGTTTGGAGCAATGAGTTATGCCAACCGTCTCCTTTCCGTCTCCAGCTTTTTTCTGCTGTTTCAATGCAGCATATTTATTTCTAGTAAAAAGCAGACTTTTATATTCCATGTGGACTCTTTATCAAATGAAGCACTAGCTCAATGCTGCTAATATATCCAAAAGTGTTTTAAACTTTGTGTGTTTTGTTTCAGCTCCATCATTTTTGGGGAAATCTAGAATGCAGAATACATTCTGAGGCATTTTAAACAAGGGGGCATGAAGGTAGCTAATTGGAAAAATAAGTTAATTGAGCTGTGAAGAGGTGATCAGACCCATGACTGTTTGTCTGGCAAACTCAGTTCATGCTTTAAATTTTTGTGCCTGCTAAGAGAAGCTGAAAATTGCAAAGGCAACTTGTCTGAGTAGCTTATGATACTAAAGAAAGTACAAAAAACTTCCATGCTCAGATTTTGTGCAAGAAGCTAGTTAAATTCAGTGTTTGAAAATTATTTTCCCCTACTTTTTGGAGTGATTAAAGACACTTAAACTTTTGAATAAGTGTATGGGGAAGAGTTTTCCCAGGCACATGTGCCTGTTGCCATTGACTTCCAGCTGGTACAGACCTGCCCATGCATCTCTTAGCCTGGTTTTTCATTACAGATACAATTAAAATACAATATGTTTATTTTACTGTTGAATTTAGTAGTCAGGACTAATGTTTGTTGTCTATGTCCCAGGCCTGTTTTTCCATGCAATGTTAAGATGTGAAACATGAAGTTGCTTGGTTTTGTCTTGTTTATGTCAGATAAAAAATGAATTGCAGAACTAGAAGTTGGAATCCTGATTACATTGGAGCTGGGCATGCAGCTATGCAGACTGCTGATAAACCTAACTGGTGCTTCCAAAGGGCATAGCTGAGCAAACTTCCTATCAAATCTGGTAGTGAAACAGAAATTGGATGGAAAACTGAATTAGAATTGGCAGCTATTAAATGGCCAAAACCCCGACAGTTCTGCAATCGAGAAGGGGGACAGTTTTGGCTAACGGCCCGTCCTGTTCCACTGATGAAATGAAGGGAAAAATTAGATGTAAAGTAATATAAAACAAATAAGAAAAAAAGGAAGTAGACAGCAATCAACTCAAAATGAGAGTTATTAAGTGTAGAAAATTAATAAGGAAAGTGATAGCCAAAGGAAAAGAAAAATGTATGGGTTGGAGCACTTGCAGAGTGTGTCAGAGCTAAAGTTCAGAGGAAATCTTTGCGGTAGGATAAGGACCATTACGAGATGCAGGTGGGGAAACTGCTAGTGATGCTAGAAGGTGATGTCATTCATTAGCAATGCCTGATATTAAAAATTAACATTTTAAAATTCAGTAGGTCTAGAAACCTTGTGTCAGTGCTTCTAAGGGAGATGCCTGGGGCAAGCTCTGCGCTGCGGATAAGGGTGGCAGTCAGGACAGGACAGCAAGTGAAGCGCTTGGCAAGCTCGACACCCCCAGGGAAGGGATGGAGAAGGAGATGAATGGTAATGAAGGAGCATGATGTAAGTCACTTCATTCTATCTTCCGTTTTTCAGTCTTTGGGATTAGAGTGAACAGAGTACATCTGGGCCCCTGCAAAGCTTGGTGTTTTCTGACAATCACCTTTAGAGGGTCGTTTGAAGGGAACCATAATGAAGGGGGAATCCTCATAGGTACTGCTGGGACCCAATAGGATTCAGTGGTTCCACATCACTGAAGATAGATATAAAATGACTACAGATAAAATGTCACCGTGACAAAAATATCCATACCCAGGACCAGAGTAAGTGTTCCGTGTGTTTCCAGTGTACTCCCAGGGTAAAAGACTAATGAGTAAGAATGTGTTCTTGTTTTTAATTACCGTTAGCAGTAAGTGATTATACTTCTGTATGTCTCAGCTGTGAGAGTTGGGAATTTTGGATGCAATTTGGATATTTACATTTTAAAAGAGAAGCTGAGTAATTGGAATGGATGCAAAAAAAAGATTCAAAAATTACTGTTGGAGTGTGAAAATGCCTTAGAGAGGGTGAGAGAGAAGCTCAGTTGGCTGAGTTTATCTACCAAATTGAGAATGTCTTGATTACAGTGCACAAGTACCTTCACGGGGAGAAAATACTGAACACTGCAGCTCTCTGATCTTAAAAAGAGCAACACAACAAGAATCACTGACTGGCAGTTGAAGCCAGGCAAATTCAAATTGGAAAAAGGCACAAATTCTTAAGAGAATAACTCTGTAATTTAGGAATGTTTCTCCAAAAACTGTGAACAGAACAATAAAAGTTATGATATTTATGCAAATAGCTTTTTCATGGCTCTTTTTTCTTTCAGAAGTATACTTAAATGGGGGGAAACAGGACAAAAAGGCTCCTGATGAGGCTTTCATAGGGAAGTTTAGTCAGCATAGCCCATCCGTGGTGTGAAGTGGAGCTGTGTCTAAGCACCCAGTGCTGCTGGAGCTGAGTGGTGGCTGTCCTGCCACGGGAGGCGGTGGGAGCTCTCTCAAGGGTTTGTTGCATTGTATGCAATGTTGTCTTGTAACATTTTATATCATGTTAATCCCATCATCACCTTGAAAAGATCTGTGAGCTTGGAGGAGTTTTTACACTGAGATACCTGAACACTTGCCAAGTTTAATACATTTCCATACTATGTAAATGAAAAAAAGTATCTGCACACAACTCGTTCTTGGGGGTAAGTGCAGGGCAGGAATTGCCTTCCCCTTCCTCTGCCCACCCTCCAAAGACAGCACAAGGCTGTTCCCGATTCTTGCCATGGGCATCTTTGGGTCCTGCAGAAATGTGTAGCTTTGATGATTTCAGTCACAGGAGCTTCTCCTCTCGGCTGCAGTGAGGGACTGCTCTGGCATGGTGATGGGAAGCAGGTCTGCTGCAGGAAAAGTTACGCTGCGTGTGTGGTAATGGAGGTGCAGCTGTGCTACCCCAGGCTTGCCCTGATCCATAGCATCATGTGGAAACATCCCAAAGGAGATGCCACATTCTCCAAGATGCACTTTTGGTTCTTCAGACATTTGCCCGTTGATCTCCACGCAGTAGCAGGCAACAAAACACAACAGCCCTTGGAAACAGGGAGATATTTCGCCTGCTGGACTAACCCTGGAGAAGTTTCCATTGATTGTAGAGGGAACTGAATGTGAGGTGGCCAAGCTTGACCACTTTGTGTATCATCTTAGAAGTGTGTTTCTGTGTGTGATTAATATTGATCATTCCTAGAAGATGTGAAGATGCTGACAACATTTATGTCACAATTGTATGCATTTAATAAGCATCTCATTTGAATTATTAGTTAATGTACAGATCCCCCGAAGGTATTTTTATGTTATAAAACCCATAATTTATCTAAGTACAAGCTGCAAGTTGGTAAATACAGCATTAAGAAGGTAGCTATTGCATAGCTGGTTTAACAAAATACCCTTTGTAAGATACATAGGCTTATTTGGGGAGGATTTAGCTACTGGGAGGAGGTGTTCTCCAAGTAAGTTATATGCTTCTTAGCTGCAGCAGAGAGAGAATATAATTTCTTAGTTTGTCCTTTTTGTCATTAGAAATCAGTGTGACCTGATTGTGCTGTCTGATCCGAGTATCTCCTCATCCCACTGTTCACTAGAGGCAGATCAGATACAGGAGTGAGGCTGGAAGTGACATTTTGATTGAAAGGAGAGCTGGTATGCCAGTGCACTTCCTAAAGAGGAGACAGTGAAAATACATGGCCTGAGATCTTCTGCTTCACTTGGTGCATGGTGAATGGGAGTCACGAGTGCCTGGCAGTGCCTTTGCCTGCTGGCCAAAGTGTGCAGTGACATGGAGACACCGCTGACATATCAAAGCACAGGCCACTGCTGCACTGGAAAAGCCAGAATAATGCAGCCAGGATGCAGTGTCTGCAAATAGGCAATGCTGAAGCCTTTTCCATCTACTCTATCTTCCTTTATGACCAGGGTCAGGCATAACAGTCTCTTGAGCTAATGCTCTGTGAGGGCTGCTTTTTGTGAATACCTAAGTGGAGGTTGTGTGTTGCATCCTTGTGTGCATACACACACACAGAGACTGCAGAAAACGTCTGTGACTGGGAAAGGCGTGAGTAGCGGTGCCCTTAGCAAGAGCACTTGCTGACTGTTTATCTACTGCTGACTGACTCTGCAAATTAAATTTGCAAGAACAGCAATAAGGAGTATGATGGGAGGGAACTTAACCTCAAAGAAACTCAGCGGCCGACACTTTGGATGTTTGAATTGCATCTGAATGAAGCCCTTGGTTAAATCTAAGCAATGTCAAAAGCTCAAAGCAGCGACTGTAACTGATGTTGCTTCCCCCCCCCCCCCCATATTGCTGAATTATCTGTTGCAATGTGCAGCACATCCATGTCACTGCATTAAATTTGTATGCAAAGAAGAGGGGAGATTAGGCAATAATGCCTCAGGACAAACAGTATGTAGCCGGGAATATCTTCTTGGCTTTGTTTGCTGTTGTTGGGTGTTCTAAAACATGCTTCCAAATCTGAGTAAAACTGATTCCAGATGTGCTCATTTGAAGGATATAAAAGTCACGCTAGCACCAAGACTATCTGCATTCTGTGCTGTACCTGAATAGATAACTAGTCCCATCCTAGAAACAGAAGTGCTAGAAACAATAAAAAGGCCACAGGCAAAGGTTTTAGTGCTTCATTCCCATTAGCATCCTTTCTTCCCAAGTATTTTAGACTAACATAGTTAGAGAATTCCTCTGACGCTCCAGCACACTGAACCAGAGGTGCCTGATAGGATGTGGGTCGCTTGTCTGGGCTGTCAGGACTGGATCCATCCGTGGGCCTCTCGCCAACGTACAGCAGGCTGCGGTCCTTCGTGTCATGCTCCGTTTTGAAAAGTTCGTACTCGGTGTGGGGCAGCTTGATACCCAAAGCCAAACATCCATTTGTGGGTGTTATATCCTGCTCCACACCAGCACTCCAGGAGCTTGTCAGCCCACAGCTTCCAGGTTCCGAGGAGTTCAGCATCATCACTGTCACCTGGTCCATTGGGGTCACCCGAGCTTGAGTGACTTTGAAAGCCAGCTCTGTCCCACCCCTCACTTTGGAGGAGGGGATGCCTTGGGTGTAATGCCCAGACGCATAGATGGTGAAGGTCGGCTGTTTGCACAGTGGGTCGGAGTAGTGGTAGTAGTAACCTTCCCAGGTGTGGTTGTTACCATGGAATATGAAGTACCTGGTAAGGAAAAGCACCGCAGGTCGGACCTCACAGTGGGTGCTCACCCAGCTGCCGCTGAGCTGCATTGACAGCTGAGCTCTGGTGGGTAGTATGGGTGGGTGGTGTTCATCAGCCCTGTATATAATCCCACAGGCTGGGCAGGGATGCACGTGGTGCTGCAGAAGACAAAAAGTAACGTTTTTGTAAACTGATAGGCAAAAAACCCTTTCAGAGTATTTTAAAAGCTGAAGGTCCCCTCCTGCACCAGGGTGTTCAACTGCAACGAATGTGGCCCAAGACATTCAAGCAGATTAAGTGAGATAAAGCACTGCTGCCCTGGCTCTTGCTATTCTGGTACCTGGGAAGGACGGAGATGTCTGTGCCCTGAGGCTGCCCTGTGCCAAGGCTGCTGAGGACAGGCTGCAGGGAGGAGAGGGCAAGGGCAGAGCTGCTCTAAGGGCAGGGAATGCTCCCTCAGGCCATCCGGGTTCTTCCCCCACAAGTTTTCTACCAACAGCTGCTGCGCATACCCGTGGGGCAGGATGAGGGTGCTGGGAGATGTCAGCTCCACCACCACATTTCTGCCCTGATTCAGAAAAAAATGATGCAGTCTTTTTGGCAATCAGAAGAACTGTGAAACATTTCCATGGGGAGGCTTGGGGCTGTGCCACACCACGCTGATGGAACCTCTCCAGGACAGCCAAAAGCACCACACGTTTCACTCCCCCCTCACTCTCTCCACCTGCCGGCAGGTGAGGTGAGTCGGGAGGGAGCCAGGGCTTTGCCAAGCACCCGAGACCAAGGAAAACGAGGACCTGACCGCAAAACGAGGACCTGACTTTTGCTTCTCTGCCTGTGCTTCGTGCAGAGCTCTGAATCAAACCAGTCCTGCAGCCGAACCAAGGCCAGGAGGGTTTTTTTGTGCAGCTTGGAACTTTTCCGTATACTTCATATATCACAACTGATTTAGTTTTAAATAACCAGGGTTTGACCATTGTATCATTTTCTAGAACACAAGCTAATCTTTACTGAACCATCGTACACAACGAGGTTAAATAACTCAGTAGTTAACTGTAGGGTGGGTAATTTACATGCAAGTTGATTGGAGTCTACTGTAATTTAGTCATTTTCAGCTTGCTTTACTGCTACTGTCACACTAATGAGTGCTGACAGTACACAGTACATTATGGCTAAATAATCCCAGAAGTTGGCAAATATATGCTCTCCTTAGACAGGAAATTCTTTGATAATGAAAGGTAATTTGGGGAGAATGGGTTTCTTTAAAACAGATATAAATTTAAGGGGAAAAGAGTGATATTTCCATAAAGAGGCTTAAAAAATAATTCCTAACATAGCTATGTAACCCTCACCAGCACAGGCAAATGGATGTTAGTTCACGGGGAAAAAAAAAAAAAGTAAAATCCTGTGCCCAGTAAAATTATCACTATAGGCATGGAGCCAAAAATCTTACTTGCTTAAACCAGTCGTGTGAAGTTACTTCTAACGCATGGCAGCTTCTAATTATCGCCAAGTGGTGACATCATGTGCTGGTCCATTGGAGAGCTGTTAGCTGATTAATTACAATGCTCTATTTAGAGAGTGAATTTCAGTATCTTTAGGTTTGGTTTTAAATTAACTTTTAAAAGTGTTTATGTTTACCATCTGGTTTTGCTCATATATATGGTTTTGGCCCAAGATAACACGAGTTTAACCAATTTGAGAAGGCTGCTTTGGAGGGGGAAGAGGAGTGTTGCTCTGTGCTTGTCAGAGCTCAGTTGGTGTAGTTTGGGGTGTGGGGAAATGTTGCTCTAAAAATAATTGGTTTTCAGTTAATTAAATTCTATCTGGTAAAGTTTTTTGCACCCCATCTCACTGCTCAATCATTTCTGAAAATATTAGCTATGATTAAGATAGAAATGTGCTTTCCTGGACATAAACTAACCTGCTGCAAAATAAAATAAAACCAAGTCTCCTACTTGGTTTTATTTACACTAAAGTGAAAGTTTGATTTCTGTGTAATAATTGTATTCAGGAAACTTCCTCTCTAATGGCATTACACGGAGGAGTAATGATTTAATAGCAGATGTTGCTTCCTCGCTCCTCTCTCAACCTGGAGGACACAACAAAGAGCAAAAGAAAGGGGAGGAAGACAAACAGCAGAGCAGGCAGCCCCTAACGATGTGCAGCCCAAAGCTTTCCCTGGCTTTGGTGCAGGAAACTGCATTTCCTAAGAAAACACAGAGCCAAAGAAAAGCCATTAACTCCAGGCCCATGCCAACACGGGCTTGTTTCTGATGTTGGTTTTGCTGAGCTTTCACCCAGCCCAGTCTTGCTCTCTTGGTAAGTGAGCCCTGTGTGCCTGGGAACCTGCACCTACAGCCCCACACCTAAACCCCCACACCTACAGCCCCGCACCTCCTCATCTGCGTGTCCTTAGCACAGGAGGGGACCGAGGGCAGGCAGTATTTTAGCAGAGAGGGAGTCACACGTGCTTGGCAAAGCCCATGGACCAGTGAGGGGACCGTGTAAAGACATCACCCTTACCAGAGCACTCTGCATGGGTCGCTGGTAACCGGTCGGTCGGTAGTGCAGCCTCTCGCCCCACTCCGTGTGAATGTCCCCCAGGTACAGCTCCTCCACCAGCTGGCTCCCGCTCTGCTGTGGCTGCAGCAGGGGCTGGTAGTGCTTCTCCACCCGCACCAGGCTCAGCTCGTGCATGGCGAAGCCCAGGGCGGCCGTGCAGTCGCGCTCGGTCTTGGCACTCAGCAGTTCGTAGAGGGCCCCTGGAGCCCACGTGCGTCCCGGGGGCAGGAACCCGCTGCAGCCCTTGCCAGAGGTCTGGTTGATCCAGGAGGCCACCTCCTGCATGGCTTTCTGGCTGTGAAAAACGATGCCCACCTTGTGGAGGTGGTAGTCCGCCTCGGTGGCCCCGCGGGTGATCCAGGAGGCCTGGCGCAGGCGGAGCTTGCCCTTGATGACCAGCGAGTAGGAGGGCTCGTGGCAGGAGGGGTCCCAGTAGTAGAACTGGAAAGCCTTGAAGAGGCGGTTGGCGTAGAAGAGGTAGGACCGGGTGAGGAACTCGGGTCCCGGCCTCACCTCACACCTGGGGAGGAAGTCAGACCTGAGCCACCCCCAGCGCCTGGCCCGGGGAGCACAGGGGACAGCCCTCCCCAGGGGCACCCGGGGTGCGGGACGAGGGACAGGCACGGGCGGGGGCAGCACTGTGGGCAAGAGCCTCCCACACCTGGTGGCCACCCTTGGGTGACTTGAAGATCTGGGCATCTGCTACCGAGATGTGATGGTTCCAGGTAAAGGATCCGGGACTTGGGGCCAGGGGCAGGGGCGTCACGGCTGCTCGGCCCATGGGAGCTGGGTGTGCTCAGCAACTGCACCCTGATGGGGAGAGCGGCAAGAGCCCCCCAGGGTGCTCGGGGGGACCCTCGGCAGCGGATCGAGGGGGGCAGGCTCGGCAGCTCCCCCCGGAGCCGGGCTGGGCGGGGGGGTCCGCCCGGGGGTGTTGGCGGGGCTTTGCGGGGGCCTTACCCGGTGGAGACCCAGCGCCCCTCCAGGCGGGGCGGCAGCCGCGCCGCGATCCCCGCGCCGTCCTGCAGGTGGCGAAGCTGCTGCCGGCAC
>VZRW01009362.1:454155-465396 GCA_013398125.1 Aegotheles bennettii | reverse complement strand
GGGCGGTTCGGGTCCCGCCCGGTGCTCGCACCGCCTGTCCGGGATGATTCCACGGACACCCAAGCGCCATCGCCCCGGAGAACCCCTCGGCTGCCCCGAGCAGGGGGCTGGAGGGGGCTGGAGAGTGACCCCCCCGGGCGGGGCAGCCAAGCGGCAGCCTCTGGGTTAAGGACACAGCTTTTTTATTTCCCTGTTTTCCCACTGAACGCAGCTCTTTCTTAGATGAAATCCTCAAATCACACCGAGTGCTCTTTGTTCACGTCCTCTCCCTCTCGCTATTGTTGGAGCCGTAACCGCGGCAGGGAATTACAGCCTGGGAACATCAGCCCTGCCTGTCCCCGCCATAAGGACAGTGGTTCTGTCACTTACCTCATTTCCCATGGCAGCGGATGTTATTGGCTTAGGGAATGTGTGAACACTCGCCTGAATCCTGAAGACCTTCGCATGCACACACACATATGGACATACATTCCTATATGTTACTCACTCTTAAGCAAACTCCTGCTGCACTCATCGTGAGTTTGCCTCAGTAAGAAACTTGGGACTTGCCTCTTTCTAACACAATGAAAGGAGCTCTCAGTGAAGCTCCTCCTGAAGTCTCAACCATGTTTCTGCTATCGTGTAGCTGCCCCCGTCGGGCAGGGGCCGGTGTTCAGCACAGCCCAGGGCTGCCGGGGTTTATGAGCCCAACCAGGGTTCACCCGCCCTAGCTGTGCTTCCCAGTTTGCCTGGTAGTGTGCTGGTAATCTTCAAGCCAACTTTTACTCACTATGTGCCAATGGTTAGGACACAGGTTGCTTTCCAGCCTGCCTATGAGCTGAAAGATCCAACACGTGTACTACAGAGTGAGGATGCTGAACGTCTGCACACCCTGTGCCTCAGGTCAAGGAGGTCAAGATCCAGTCATTGCTCCTCTTAGTCCCTGTGTGCCATGTACGTACTTCCATAGAATCTGAACCACCCCGTGATCTTTATAGGGAGATTTGTCTAAACCAGAGCCTTCACTGGGAAGAGAAACCCAAACCATCTGCCTGCACATGAGAGAAGTGACAGCTGAGATTGCAAAGGGCCCAAACCCACTTTGGAGACCTTCCTAACAAGAAAGGTTTGCCCATGCAGCTAGTGCATACAGATCTGCTGCAAACCATGGGCAAGACTATGAGCTGCTGAGCAACCTCAGCAAAATTTCCTGGCTCACAAGCTCAGGCTGTAACACAAATATAAACAGTCGGGGTGAGACACAGCTGGGGTCTACCAGGGAGGCTCCCCCAACTCCCACAGCCAACAGCCAATTTATTCTGAGATAGGAGCCTCTCATCCCTGGCATCCTGCACACACACAGGGTTAAACCCCTGTTAACAACCTTCAGCATCTAAGTTTGCCACAAATACAAGCCCTAGACCGAGTCAAATGAGAACTCAGTAACCAAGTCTGCTGTGCAACTCAGAGGCTCCCAAACACATGGCAAAGGAGAGAGATTTCCACTCAAAGAGTATTTCATTACTAATCTAGTAATATGTTACTTAAGACTTACATCTGATGGACAAATTCAGGCACTTCACTATGGTGCTGTCATTTGCAAAGGCTTTACACGTTACAGTAACAGGGTCTTTGAAATGTATTTGCATGGATTTAAGCAGGCAAACCCTGAAACTGCCACAAAGGGGATAAACACATGGAAAGCGAAGCCCCCGGCGAAGCAGAGCAGTAACAGACACAGTCTGCCTACCCAAAGGCCAGTGAAACTGGCCTTGGATTTTCTGTTACCTCACTCTGCACTGGAGCACATAACCTAGCTGGAAAGACACATTATTAGTGTTAGGGGCTCTTTTTGGAGCAGACTCACAATTGTACTGTTTTTATTGTCTTTAAGGGCTGGACGTGGCACGCAGGCAGAGGCAGCTCCTTCATAATCACTTGCACTAGTGCTTCCTAAAAAGCAGTTCCTGTGAGTCTTCATATGAAAATGGGGAAATAGTGGGTGACAAACCCCATTGCTATGGGTGAAACCTTTAATCTGGCAGCTGCCCCATGGGTGCCCATTTAGTAGAGCCCATTAGGAGCCGGGGTTCTGTGTCCTCATCCCAGTTCTGCCATGACTTTGCTCTGTGGCCTCGGGCAAATTTGTGGCCTTGGGCAAATTTACTCCTGTGTGCTCCTTACTCCCCTTTTTTTACTCACCTGCAGAATATGCCAAGTTTCATCTGACTGCCCAATCAAGAGGCCTAATTACTGGGAAAGCTTTTGGAGAGCCTTCAGTACAAGGACAGTCCAAACTGAATTACACTTAAAGCAAATTATCCTAGAGAATAGGGTAAACTAAAAAATTACTGTATTTGTACTAGAGGCAACAGACTGTAAGGGACAGATTTGCTCTTGCTCATAACCACAGAGAGACTCTAGAGGTGTTGGTGTAGTCTGTAGCTATGCTGAAATAGCAGCACAGAATATAGCCCCATTCTCAACCCACTAACTGTGCTCTGTGTGTGTTTATTGCAGCAGAAGCTTCAATATTTGACTGAACCCTTATTGCTACTTTTGGCAGAAACACTGAAAGTCTACATTGTTTGAGAGCACAGACACTTTGGCAACGCAGTCACTACATTTTGACACATTCAGTAGGAAAGGGAATTTTCATAATCAGGATCAAACTCCATGGGAAAAAAAAGAAAGAGAAAAAAAAGAAAAAAAGAAAAAGCCTCCAGAATGTAAATATTTGACATGATGGGAATTCCTAGGGATTTTGTCTTATTTAACCATACGCAAGACTCCAAGCTGGATGCATCCTCAAACCAAAAGTTATTGGCTTGTGTCCAAATTTTGTGGCTGCTTTTCTCTCTCAAATACTCCAGCCCAGCCCCACCAGATCCAAACATCCTTTCAAGATGGAAAAGCTCAGTTCCAGACCTAAAAATCTGTAGTTATGGCACATGTCTCTTCCAAGAGCAGCATAAAGTGGCTGTCATTCATATGTCACTCTGTTATTCAGCCCCTGGTGAAGCACATCAGAGCAGCTCCTCTATCCATCTTGAGAGACACAAATTAACTGCTTTATAGAGCTCTCGGGCAGGAGGAAGGAATTATTCACAATTCATCTTCGAGGCAAGAATACTCATTCATGGGAGAATCTAAAAAAATCCCCAACTGTGATCTCTTCCACTCGCTCGTTATCCCGTCTGTCTGTATCAATTAATCACAAGTGTTTCCAGAGAGCTCCCCAGTACAGCAGCTAGACAAAACAGTATCTTTTTCCAGCTTTCCGGTGTGTGCTGCATCCAAAGTCCTGGCCCAAAGTCTCCGAGTGATAGGGCTGCACAAGCACTCAGGCAATTAGGAAAGCCAGTAACGAGGAACAGCAGCCGATCACTGCAATCAGCAGAAACTGGATCAAGCCTTGAGACAGCAGCAGTAGCTCATACTGACCCAGCTGTTCCATACGCTTATCTGTATAAGCAACTTTGAGAAAAATCAGACCCACGGCATCAAATGATAGAAAAGCAGAACTGGAAATTCTTCACAAACTAAATTGTTGGTAAAATTAAGAAGGAAGATTCCTAGGCAATGGCCAAGCCTGACAATGAGAGCCTGCCAGTGGGGTTGTGCTACATAACTGCTGTGTGCTCCAGATTCCGACCCACTTCTTGCTTTTAAAGGAAAAAAATGCCAACCAGGACAGAAATACTATAACAAGCCTTGTTGAGAACAAATCTTGTTTGTGTCCCTCCAAGCAGATTAACTTTGGAAAAAAGCAAAGTTGAGTCACACATCTGTTTTTTTATAAATTGAGGAGAAAATGCACACATTACAGTTTGCACCAAATTAGTTACTGTAGATCAGCTCTTCTCCAGAGCTCGATTGCTTAATCTGTTACATGTTATTGCCTCCTATAGCCAGAATTTATTATTCCCATTTATAATTCTAATGTTTCAGTTAGTCACCCATTCACAGGGATAAGATCAGCACCTGAAGTCATGGTGCATTACACATTTCTTCATTTAGAGATGACATAAAACCTTTGATATTTTCTGAGGAATGTTCAGACTGGAATTAAATGGATGATAAGAAACCTAACAATATATTCTACATAAGTGAATTATATTTATCCACACAGACTTCATTAACAGAGCAAAATAGTGTTTCTTTAGCATTTTTCTCTCCCGAGAGCATGCAGAACGGATTTTGGGTTAGCCACTAAAGGAATAGGCATTCTTTTGAAAGCAAAGAAAATGTTTGTATTTAGTAAATCAATTTTCCTTGCATCTGTGTGAAGATTAAGTTAGTGGGGGTTTTAATTCACTCAGAATAAGGCATTCCCAAGAGAACAATTCTGTGGGAAGAGATACATTTTATGTTATAATATTATAAAGTTATAAAACTTAAATATAACCCACTGAGGGTGGAAAACTGTATCACAGCAGAACTTCGCCTATCTGCAAACTGAACCCAGTTCAGGATAGGATTTAAGCACATGCTTAAGTCTAATTGGTTTCAGTGAAACTTAAGCATGTGCTTGAAATTAAGCCAGTGCATGAGCATTTTCCCTGATTAGTAATGCCTCCCTGAACTGAAGCCAGAATGTGGTCAAGTGGTTGAGGGAGGATGCCAGCGCTTTCGCTGGAGTACTCTTTGGCTTCTGGAAAAGTATTTCTATTATTCATCTCTTTTCTTATTTGTCTGTAAAATGGATATAATTATATAGAGCTGTTTCCCCAGTCTGATGCTCAGTTCGTGCTGTTTGTAAAATGCTTCAAATTCACTAGATGTTTCTCAGTTATTCTTTTAAGGATGGCACAATAAATGCATTACATTAGCTATCACTGCAAACAGTGAGCACTGCATCTGGAGAACAAAGGGATGCAAAGGAGAAACAGGGTACGGGGTATTCTCAGATGGAGTGAGCTAAGCAAGACATGTAAGCTGACACAGAGGATTTGGGGTGACAAATAAAAGCACTAGAGGAGGATGTGAGTGCATCTTCCCAGGAGATCTCCTACAGTTAATGTTGATCAAAACACCATGCTCCTCAGTTAGACAACAGAGCTTTACTCACCACATACTCGCTGTCCTGACAGATACAAGAACTATTTCACCTTGTGTTTCTCCCTCCCACCTCCCAAAAGATGTTGAGCAGGCTCAGAAAGAGGAGTTGTATGGTTTTTTTCCACAGGTAAATTGGTCAGTGTCAAAAGATTTACCAGAGAACAGCTGATCATCCCATGTGGCCAATAGCCCCACCAGGCCCAGCCACTGTGGTCAGCTCAGCAATCACCAGCACTTAGCTCAGAGCCCTGCTGGGCTCGTCCAGGGAAGTGGGCGGGAGTGCTGAGAATGGGGTCTTGCTGTGAGCCAAAATCAGAGAAATCACAGGGCTCCCCTGCAACAATTCACAACCTCCAGGGTAGAGCCTGTAGGGAGAGGGATGGTTAATCAGGAGAGGTAAGAACCAATGAGGTAATTGCTACATGCCTTCTTTTTCAGCATCAGCAAGCACTGAAAAAAGCAAATGGGTACAGGATACACTAACACATCATGGCTTGTGTTAAACTCTGATCAGCTTTGCCACAGAAGTTTGGCACAGAGAAATATGTAACCAAAAAGCAAAAGAAACTGAAGAAAAGAAGGGCAACGCTAGAGCTTTTTTCTTTCAACACTGGTGAAAGTTTAAATTTTAGTTTGGTGAGATAGGTGAGACCATAGTGAGATGATCTCCTATCCCCTGGGTACCTGGACAGTAGGAGATCAGTGAGAAGACACGGAGAAAAGCATTTCTTTTCAAAAACAAAAGAAACCAATTCAGTCCAAGGCTGAACAATATCCAGGAGTACAACTGGGACTCAGACAAATTCTAACCAGAATTCATATTCTTATCAAATGGGAAATATTACATCTGTCTTCCTCAATTTAGATGTGATGGAAACTCAGTAGAAAATACAGCACATGGTTTTGAAATTAACAGCATACCATCATTTCAACTTCATAGACCATCCATGCAGTTTTGGCAATTCCCTTGAACCCCTGCAGAGACATTTTATTAGTGGCTATCGTGGCTATTTTTAACAGTGATGGCTAAGTGCATTTTTACCCAGAGTGCTTTGAAGAGCAGAACCAGTAATCAGGCCATGGCTTGGCTATAAAATGCCAACCTCATTTCGAACATCTAAATCACTCACGTGGACCACTGAGTGCAGAGAGGACCACCCACCACATAATATCAACATAAATACAGAGCTTACCCAAAGCAAAATGAGCAACTGGAACTGGTGGGAGTTAAGAGTAGAACAACAAAAAAAATTATTAGGGGGTGGGAGGGATTGAGTTACGAAGCAAGATTAACAGAGCAGAGTACATGTAGCCTGGCTGAGTAACAGCTAGGGCAAGATGGACATGATAACAGCCTATAAATATTCACAAAGCATAAACACCAAGGAAGGGAAAGAATTCCTTGCAGTGAATAAAGAAGTTCTGTTGAGAGTGAATGAAGAGAGGAAAAAATGTGGCTTGTATATCAGGGTGAACTTCTCGAGGCGCTATCTAGTAGGCAGCGCAAGTCCACTTGCTTGGCAGGATTTTGAGAGATTGAACAAAGCATTAGTACAGCAGGGAATAACCCTCTCTTGGCAGGGAGTCGGCAGAATGCTCTGAGTAGCCTTTCAGTCTCCCACTGCCATGGAGCCGTCCCAGTTCCCTGCTCCCACGGGAGACAGCTGCTCTCCTGTGTAAGCACATTGTTTGCCACCCTGCTCATTCAAATCCCTGGCTCCCATGGGACTGGAAATATGGGCTGGATGCACAAAGGCAATGAAGTGTGTAAAGACATAAGCGACTGCAATAGGTACTAAACTGCTGGACACAGCTGGAAGCCCCAGTAGGTCCCTGCAATGTCAAGTACTCACCATTGAAAATCTAAGTCCAGGAAATCAGATTATAAACCCACAAAAGCAAGAATGATCCTTTTGTTCTCTGCTTATTTAGCACCTAACACAACAGGAGTCTTGGCGCTGCTGTAAGGATACCGCTTATAATAATAAAAATAGGATCTAATAGTATCTAATATTCTGAGGCTACTTGGCTCCTGTGAAGCCAAGGATGAGAAGGGCACTCAAAAGCAGTCATAGCGGAAGGTATCCTCAGAAAAAAAAGCTCTGCAGAAAGGTAGTAAACTGATACCTAGCCCGCACCAGAAATACGCACACATGTTTAACTTAGAATCACAACTGACCACAGAAAAAGGTTACTTGTTCAGCTGAAGCACAGAATTAAAGTTACTTCTAACATGTGTTTTGGGGTCTGGGTGTGGTTTCTAGATAGCCTGAAATTTCAGTCTACTGTTTTGCCTGTCAACGTTAGCCAAGTTTTGATGTGTTCCAGTTCTCTTAAACACTGACGACAGATGCTAAAATCAAAGTTGACATTCAACCTACGCACTGCATAATCTAATAATGGGACTCGTGCTACTCAAAACTAACAAAATTTAGGAGCTTTCCTGCAGCAAAACTTAGTTGTCATTTATATTTTCATCCTCCTTTTCCAGTGAGTCTAACTGGAAAAAACAATTTTTTCTCTGAGGAAGCTTCTCTGAAAAGCTTTAAAAATACCGTGTCATTGTGGTTTTGTACCGACAGGGGAGAAGAGACACTTAAAAGCCATAACCTGCCAGCATCCAGCACTTGTGGATATGGTAGGAGTGTGAACAAGGTGAATCCAATTGTCTCAGTGGGGAGCTGGGTGTACACATTGATCTCAGAGTACAGGGTGAAAGACGGCTTCCAAGGATCTTGGTCTTCAACTTAACAGGGCCAAAATGTCACACATTTGTCAGTGTTTCTTACTAACTCAGTAGAAACTATAGGGGACTTCTTCAGTGATCAACCAAAGGGATATATTCTAGTTTAAAGCACTATTTTAAAAACTAAACTCAAGCACATCTCTTCAAACACTCAGTGGTGGCTTCTCCTGTTGATTTATGTACCATCACACCAATTGTAAGTCGAGAGCTGTTGTTGCACCCATCCAAATGTCTATCTAACAGCGCCTCAGGAGCCGAGTTTCATTGCAGCATTCTCAGTTTCAGCTGAATTCAAACTGTGATGATTTAATAAGCTATTCACTGAAAATGAGAAAACATCAGTATGAAATACATGATTATTGCACCATCACCCTGCTAAAACTCAAAAATCATGATGGATTTCAACCCTCTTGTCACTTAACACTCGGGAGCTTTGGCATTTCAAAGAGGCATCAGTGTTTCTTTCCTAATACACAGAAACAACTTTCCTAATACTGCATTTTAGAGCATGAAACTTTTAAACTCCTTAAAGAACAAAGAAACCCCAACAACACAGATTGCAGGTTACTAACCCTTCAGATCCTACACAACCTAAACTAGGCAGAGAAGGAGCTGTTGTATGAAACATATTTTCAGTTTTTGGCAGCACTCTTAGCCTACAGAAGAAGGGTTACACATTAAAATCCTTACATTCTCACTACCAGTTTCTTGGTGTTATTATATCTGAGATGCATCAACTTAAAATGATGAAGTTAGAAACTTTCTTTTTTTCACAGTTCTGTCTTGCTCAGCAGGTAAATAAGAAAACCAAGGGAATTGCCTAACAGCTCCGTATAGGTGCTTCCTCATTTTGAGGTTGATTTTAGCAGTGATTGTATCTCATGCATGAAAGCATTGTCTTTATAGATGACACATGCTATGTTGTGGGGAAACACAGGATCCCACTGAAAGCAAAACCTCTTTCCAAACTTTGTTCTGCCAGATGCAGCCTCCCCTAGCATTGGATTCCAGCTTTGGTTTTCTTCACAGCAATTTCTGGCTTTTGAAAATCTCCTTACTCAACAATTTGTGCTTGTGGGGAAAATATAGAAACCACACGGTTTTTTTTTCACTTGTGCTTTTTTTTACATCTCAGCCCTGTTTTTATCTATATCCATATACTTTGAAACATGGCTAGCCTATAATTATGGAAAGAACAAATAGAGTCGTATCACACGATCTGGCATAATACATTAGTTGTTGACTTTTTGGCCAGCTTGAGAAATAAAGAATAAAAACCACCAACTTGGTAAAAATAAATTAGCTAAGAAAACATTGCCCAAACACATATTTGAACCAAACACATCGATATTAATTTAATAGTAAGTACATATATATGCATGTGTAAATACACACCTCTCTATACTGAATGTGTTACTATCATTTATGGGATTCTCTTCCTAATCTCATTAATAAATGCAACTGCTGATCTTATCTTACCCCAAGAATGTAATTTTCAAACTTAAAATAAACATTGAAAGCAAGAATAGAAATTATATGTTAAAGCCATGTAGGAGCAGCTACACATGAAAAATATCAGTGTGATGTTACTGGAATGTGAAGATTTTAATGAAAGCTTAGGTAAAACTCAGCAAGTCTCTGGGGAGATTTCCAGGAATGAGTGATTCTTTACTGAAGGAGACTCCAAAATCAGATTCACTTACCTAACTAAAGTGCTTTTTCAACTAATTATGCACTGGTGTCATGCTCATGCTGATGTTCAGTTCATACAGAATGCCAGTCTTGCTCCCAGTGAAGTCACTGGCAAACCTTGCCTTGATTTTAATGAGTTCTGGATCTGTCTTAGTTATTTAAATGTATGTTTCAAGGTCCAGTCTCTGTTCTTACTGAAATCAATGGAAATTCTCTCTGGGTTCAAATTAGATTGTACTAAAATAAATTATATGAAGATTTAAGAAATAAGTATTCTAATTAGACTTGAGTGAGTAATCTGACATAATGCAGTATAACAGATCTCTGAGCACAGAAACTTGAGCCAATAAAATATACAGAGAGGGAAAAATATATTCTTTAACCTGTTAAGCCTTATCTTTAGGGAACAACATATGGCAAAGACCCCATATAAGGAGAACAGAGAAGTAACTCCATAGAAGTGAATTGCTTAGAGATTTCTTTCTGTAGCCTGGTCCTTTACACTTAATGCAAATAATGCCCAATAGCTGTCACTACACAACTCCTTTGCAATGATCACAAACCTAGCCCTGAGCTGGAGAGGCAAGTCAGGCTGCTGTTTTGCTGCCCAAAACCTCAGATGAGTAAACTAAGTGGTAGAAAGGAAGCTCACAGCAGGAAACCCAGGTGTCTGGACTCCCAGTGTCCAGACTGCACAGGGGCCTCCAGGGCACTCTCCCACCCTTCCTTTCACCTGCCCCTTCTGTTCAGGGGTGCAGACTCTCAGCCAAGGGTCTCCCTTGCATTTCCTAGAAAAAGACTGTCCAAGTATGGAGGAGCCTCCCTCAGGCTCTGCTCCTTGTTGTAAACAGAAATAAATTTGCCTTTTTTTCCCAGCACACTTGTCTTTGTTCTCCCATCTGGTCTCTTAAGGCAGAACCTTTTCTTCTGAAACTGCTCCAAGAACTGTGGGGTTCAAAGATGCCTTTTGGAAAGGAGCTGCAGAGATGCTGCCTGTGGTGCTCTGAAGGTCTCTGCACAGCTGGGGCTCGGTGGCATGGCCCCAGAGCAGGAGACCACTTGTGAAGTTGTCCCTTGCTGGGCCAGGTGCTGGAGCCTCCCAAGGATATTTCCCAGTTCTCAGTGAAACACCGGGAACCACCTCTGGGTCTGAACCAGCTCCAGCGCTCCCCGTGCTCCATCCAGGAGCAAGCTGCGATGGCCCAGGGGAAGCCCAGCGGGGTTTCTGGGGGGGAACACGGGGACCCTCAGCACTCTGGCAGCCTCGGGGGGGGGCAGAGGTTGAGCCCCAGCCCAGCACCGCCTCGGGTAGCTCAGCCCCGACCGCCAGCCCTCCGGCACCTCCACACGCTGCTCCGAGCGGGCACGGGAGAGGCTTCGGGGAGCCGCTCGGCGGGGGGTGCCCCCTCCCCGGCTCCACAGCTCGGCAGCATCCCCGGGGCTCCGGGCTCCCTGCGGGGCTCTCCTCGCCCGCCCCGTTCCCGGGCAAGCAGCGGTGGATGGTGCCGGGCAGCTCGGAGCACGCCCGGGGGNCCAGGTGCCTCCTGCCGGGGGCAGGACCCCGAACCAGAGCCGGCCCCGCGGACACCGCCGTGCGCCCCCGGTGCCATCCCCTCGCACCCTCCTGCACCGTCCTGGCCGCTCCTGTGCACCCTCTCTGCACTCTCCGTGCACCCCTCACAGTTTGCTCGCATCCTCTTTGCCCTTTCGTTTCGCTCTTCTTGCTCACCCTTTGCTCACCCCTTGCTCACCCCTTGCTCACC
>VZRW01009362.1:373822-453611 GCA_013398125.1 Aegotheles bennettii | reverse complement strand
AAAAAAACAACAAAAAAAATCTGTATTTTAAAATAAAACCCCACAACCCACCCCGCCTGCGCCGCGCAGCGCGTCCCCCCGGCTGCTGATAGCTCTAATGGAGCTTGGCAGCCACAGGTTCCAGTTGCCAGAAGAGGTGGAGACTCCGCCGCCTGCGCCCCACATGCGGCCGCGCATCCACACGCGGGGGAGGAGGCGGCTGCCCCGCCGCGCCGGTGCCTCGGGGACCCGCACTTTCCCCTCAGGGACCGGCACCCCCGCCTCGGGGACCGGCACTTTCCCCTCAGGGACCGGCACCCCCGCCTCGGGAACCGGCACTTTTACCTCAGGGGCCAGCACTTTCCCCTCAGGGCCCGCCACTTTCCCCTCAGGGCCTGGCACCTCGCCCCCGGGACCAGCCCCGCCGCCCGCCCTGGCCATGGGGCGCGATGGCTGCCTGTGCCTCCCTGTGCCTCAGGGGCCCAGCGGCAGCCGTGGCGGTGTCACCCCACCCCCAGCACTCCCACTCGTGGCCATGGGGCTGCCCCAGCTTCCCTGAAGCCTTGGAGGCTGCCGTGGGGACCCGGGCCAGCTCTCCTCAGCGTGGCTCTGTGAGGGGATCATCCCCGTGTCCCCACGGCCTGGCCCTCCTGCAGGCCATGGCGCCCTCTGACCCTGTTGCTCTCCTTTATCTCCAGCCTCGGCTGCCAGGGTCAACAAAAGAATGGGGCCTAAAGCCCTTGGAAAGCTTCTCAACATCCCACGCTGAAAAAGCAGGACTCTGAAGTACCTGCCTCAGGCAGGACTCACCCGGGGCCCTGGTGCTCGTGCCAGCCCTTCCCATTGCCCAAACAAGGGCCCCGGGACAGAGCTGCGATTGATAAAGGGCTCATAATCAGCTCTTGGCACAAAGCTGAGCACAAATCTGAACCCAGACGTGTCCAGGACACAACAACGCTTCTCCTTGTCTGCATTGATGATTAGCAATGAACTGGAACCCAGGAGCTGGCTGGAGGTGGAGCTGGCCCCGTTCACTGCCATCAGTGACACACCGTGTGTGACACCGGAGTGACACCGGAGCGGGCTGTCTGCGGAGGAGGTGAGGGGAAGAGCCCCTGCCATGGTGGCTCTGACATCTAACACTTGTGCCACTGTCGGCACCAAAGGTCGAGGTTTAGTGCCATTTTCCAGCCTGGAAATCTGGGTCTGGTTTTTGCAAATGAAGCAAAGAAATAAAAATACACATCTGTCCCCAGCAGGACCCTGCCCAGTCACTTTTCCCAGTGAAACTGGCTGTTTCAGTGGGGAAAGGGAAACTAGGGGAAGAAAAGCTGGTCTGTGAGTTTACAGCAGTGATCCCGTTGGTTGCAATGAGAAGGGTCGAGGCCTCTGGTCACTTATGTGCTGAGCAGAGGCTGCAGGGAGGTCTCGGTGCAGTGGGTTTATTACTTCATCAAAAATAACACGTAACGTCTTTAATGAGAAGTGGGACAAACTTATCTGTCATGGGTGCATAAAGAATTAAAGTTTAATGATACTTGCCAAGATAAAAATAACAAAGTCCATTTGTAATCCAGGCACTCCTTTTTCTAGCTGATGTTTTTATCTCTTTTTTATTCCTCGAATTCCCCAAACCAGTCATTCTCGGTAAATGTCCAAACCACTGTGGTTTTATTATATTTACAAATACATAAATTATCAAATGCATAGGCAAAAAAGTTGTCCTTTATAATGATGTTAGAGGGAAAGGAATAATTTTGCAAGAAGTTACCTTTATAAAGCAGGACATATTCTTTTCAGAGACAGTCAGCTGAGACATGGAAAACTGATGGTACAGGTAATCTTCTACTGGCAACAAACTTCAGTTTTAGCTATGCACTTCTCATATGACATTTGCAACTTATAACACTAATCTCCTTTCTTTTGGAGTATTTTAAGAGCATTTGTTTGAGGGAGGGAACAAAACCAAAGCAGAATAGTTTTTACACAGGTGTTTGAAAATTTTAATAATCATATGCAAACTATCAGGAGCTTTTATCACATATCAGACTAACAGAGCATAGAGATAGATTTCATTCACTGGCCTCTTTCATCCCTGTGTGTCCCAAGGGACCTTATCAAAGTAACCAAGTCATAAGCACTTTTTCTTTGGAAGAACTCCTCTTGTCACCATTGTGTTGCAAAGCTGCCTGAGCACAGCGATGCAGCTGTTTTGCAGCACGCTGCCCCGGGAGGATGAGAAGAGTGCCACAGCCTGTTAGAAATACCAGGAGGATTTAGGCAGGCAATCACGTCTTCCAACCTGGAAGTCTGCCAGGGCATCAGGCTTAAATTCTCAACTCGTGTAAAAATTGCTGGGTAATCTTCAGCTCCTGCAGAGGACCAGCAATGTAAAAATGCCTATAATTTTTATTATCAAATAATTACAGACTACCTGCTGGGCAAAGCACGTGGAGGGAGACAAATGGTTGCAAATAGCCCATAATTTCAGCAGGACTATGTGTCCTGATTTATGCATTCAAAATTAATATAAGTTGTTCCTATTCTGATTCAGGAGCACTTTACTTATGGTGCTGTAAATACTAACACAGCTGCAGGGTAACTGGGAACCAGACCAAGGTGTTTTTACATTAGCTATGCTTCACTTGCCTGGCACCTTGGGTAATATTCATTCCTGTGCAAAACAGGTACAGAATATTTGAACTCAGAATCATTCACTCTTGTCAGCAACACAGGGCAATGAGTTGCCTAGCCCCCGAAGGCCAAATATTTTCTCTTCCCCTTGCCAGAGAAGCAAGGATAGGCAACCACACGTGAAGGCAGCAGGCCAGGAAACCAAAGATTAATAAGGCATCAGCTTTGAAAATACTGTTAGTCTGAAGAAACGGATCCTCTGAGTAGATACTCGGGTCCCCAAAAAGCAATGTCCATAAGCCAAAGCAATTCTGCGTCCAAAGTTCAGTCTCTAAAGGGTAATACCAAGGGATATAATGTTTGCAGAGCTGGAAATACTGGGTGACCTGAAAGTGATGATTATGTGCATTTACAACTAATATTTACCTTGTAGAACCACTTGCACTCTATTTCGGTTTCAAGGGAGTATTTTATTGGACTATGGGAATTAGTGTGCCTTAGCAGCTTTCTAGGATAGCCTCTATGTTTAGGCAGAAGACTACTGCAAAAGTGTTAGTGAAAGTACAATATTAAAAAAGACCTTTCTTAGCATTCAGGCTGTTTTCATCCAGGTAATTTCAACTGCTATGGATGGTCACCTGTAAAATGTTGTTCTGCATCAGGATAGAGTTTAAAGGCACAGCCACAATCTCTCAGTGCCTGCGAATGTCTTCCAATCTATGGCTTCTTTTGTCAAGTCTCAGCCAAGAACAGATGGAATTGAATGATAAATCCCTGTCTTGGGGGGCTTGTGGGTCTCGGGTTAGGTGTCCCTCATGTCAAGAACTTCTTTGAATCTTTGAATCTCACTGGGAAACTCTGGAGGGAGCTATATACATTTAACACTTTTTGACTCACCAACAGATGGACCATGATGTGGTGTTGGCAGGTGGGGACAGAAAAAAGATATTAAAAAGCTATAAAAAATAAACAAACTTGGGTAGGATTCTTGAATTTCTGAAAAAAAAAAAAAAGTACAAAAATTTTGCAGATTCTATTTCTTTCACTCTTAAATAAAAACAATTAGTATGCACAGAGGATTCTTCATCAGAAATGCAACATATAGAGACCTTATTCATGGCATTTTAGTTGTCTTTATCAGCCACCCGAGGTGAGCACCTTCTGATAGTGGGGCAGTGAAAGAACTACCACGTGGCTTTAGCCTGTTACTTTGTGCTATTCACTGAGCAGTAACGTTTAAAAAAATATTGCAGAGTCATACGGTGCAAACCCAGTGCACTTTACAGAGTAACAATAGGAAAAAGTGAATAAACCTTCCAGGGTACCTGGCTCAGTGTATGTATTTATATGCTAAAAAGCACTGGAGTATTATTTGCATGCTTAGCTGGAGTTTGTCCTTTCTAGAGAAGTCTGGACTGCTACCTGTTATACTTGGCTCATGATGATTTAAATAAGAATTTATAGACCCTAAACCATCTGCAAAATGTCCCAGCTCTTCAAGGCCAATGTAAATGCAATGAGGGGGGAAAACCACAGAAAGAAAAGGTTAACAAGGTTTCTCATTGCCTCCCCCTTGGCACATTTTATAATTAACTTTGTAATGTCTGAGAGCAAAGGTTTGACGCAGATAAAGCTCCCACATCTTTGGAGATAATTGCAACAGTTTGTGTAGCACATTACACCAGAAACAACTCTGGTTTCATTGCACTGCGACTTGTTGGGAATACGTGCGCTGCAGGGCACTGTGGAGTGCTGGCTTCTCCTCGCAACATGAAAGCAGCTTGCTGTGATTTATATCATCATGGTAATCAGGAATGCGCATTAATTCAAGGTCCCTTTTGGGGCTAGAGGAAGAAGAAAGAATCAAAAATGAGCCAACTTTCTATCTTGTGCAAGGTGCCACTGTTTTCCAAAGTGTGAAGGAATTAAGTGTGTCATTAGTTTTCACAGACACTTTAAAAGGCAGCTAGAGGAGAGAGCTCACTGCATGCTACAGTGAGACCCTCGGGCAACAGAACCTTCTTCTACCCCTGGACCCTATCAGCATTAAGAAAATTTAAAATTTAAATAGATCTTGAAACTCTAGCCCACGTTTTCTTATGAATGACAGATCCTTCCTGCCCTCAGTCCACCACATTTCTCCAAGCTTGAAAACTGACGCTTCCTTCTTAACAGCAAAAAGTGGGAAGACGTTTGTGGTCTGGTGGTTACACCATGGGGTTGGAAAGCAGAAAAAGTGTTGTTTCACATTTGGGCCAAGTTTCTTGTTCACCACGGACTTGATCCTGCCAGATACTGAGCACCCATTGATTTTTCAAGGCCAAGCCCGCACACAATTCATGTGAGTCCAAGTTCTTGTTCCAAAGCAAAAACTGGGCCTGTATTCAAAAAAATTGGTGCTGATTCTGTGGTTATGCTGCTTCCTTCACAATCCCAGCAGCCCAGCATTAATTTCCATTCTCCCTTCTAGTGGCCTGAGAGCTGGGACAGTCAAACTCCAACACTTGACACCTCCAAAGCCCTGATTCCTCATTAAAATTTCATTTTATTCCTCTCTAGGGTTTAGCTTTTTCAGATCAGTGGGAGGTCCTGTTCTCTTCTGTTGCTGCCCTTACCCAGGAAGGGAGAATAACAACAATATGGAAAGAAATCATTTTATTCATATGAATTGCAAAATCACCACTAGCTCTGATTTCCCCTGGAGGAGCAGCTACTATACATACAGACATAGTCTATACTGAGACTGGTTTCTTTAGGGCAACATGTGGCTTAGAAACAACAAGCAAGCATAATCATATATCTAGTTTGATTGCTGTGCAAGTAATAAAAAATTTCTCAAGGTTTATTAGTGTTCACCCATTAGAACTGTAGCAATTTAGGTGTTGGCATCTTATAAATGCCTTAGATGAGTCATTTTATGTATGTTTTCCATAGACCTTGTGGTGACTGTGAACTAAATCTAAGGTTCTGCAAAAAATAACCAAGAAAAGCAGGTCTATTGTCAGTGACTCCATGGGGATCCTCGAATCCTAAAAGACTGGAAGCCACTGCTGAGATCAATGGATGGATTATTTAGGTTGGATATGGCCCCTTTTTTTGCATCCTTATATGTAACCCAGTTATCAGTGTAAGATTTCAATGTAAGAAATGCCAATTGCACCACTTCATGCAGAAAACTGCACAGATTTGGCTGACTCCTAAGGTCTGTGGCTCCAAGCGTGGCCTCTGCCATTCTGCAGAGACAGAGAAAATAAGAGGGAACTTGGGCCATCAATAGAGAAAGGTAAAATAACTGTATCTTTGTTCAGTGACTATAGTAACCATAAGCAGCTGTTAAAACAGATTGGAGCATGTTATAAATCCAAGCCTTTCTGTGGTCCGTAGTCCTGGGCTGTTATAACAAGGCTTGTTTTCTCCTCGTTAAAACAATCATTTACTCTTTACGTTTAGGAAGATAAATGTTCTCAAGGCAAATAATGATATCAGCAAAGATAAATTACAAAAGCCAGCAGCCAAATTCGTGCTCCTGTGAGGAATGCATCATAAATTGTTGCAGCAGATACATGTCTGTTCTAGAAGCAATGTCAGTGTGCACCTGCTCATGACTTGAGACCAGCCCCTTGCATGTTATATTCCTGAGAAGCATGAGAATAATCTTTACAGGAGTCTGCAAATAGCAGCCAAGACTGGTGCCCTAATCAGGAAAGCACTTAATCACTTATTAAATTCTTGCTCTACCCAAAAAGTATTTATGGATAAGAGCTTTAGTTCAAGACTTACAGTATCCTTATATGCCTATAACATTATTCCACCATGTGCATTTTTTCTGGTTTATACATGTGCACTTTCCCTGTCACTGTTCAAAACTATCACAAAATGTTTTCAAAGTTCTTTTTTTAAAGGGAGAAGGAAACGATGGAATAAGGGCTGTCTTTTGAGTGCCTTGGATTATATAGCACACTTTCATCTGTGTGTGCCCCATGGGTACCTGGCTGTAGCTTATGCTTTCCAGTATGTCTTACTGCACAAACCCTCCTTGCTGCCGCGTAACAACCACCAACTGTCCCAAACTGCTAAGCTATTAACCAAACAAACTCTGCTAAATATTGCCATGTGTAAGTGTACTACTATTTTTCTAATTGCTAAAAACATGTCCTTCCTGCATTCAATAGCTTCTAGAAGAGATTGTTAACATCTGGGTATTGAGCACAATAGAGGCTTTAAACTTAAAGGAACATTGTCCAGGTTAGCCAGTGAATTTGGCCATATGTATTTTTTTAGAGATGGTTCTTTTCATGTTATCCATGTTACAGTGAAAACCATGAATCAATGACTCTCGTGAGGGTTGAGTCAGCAGAGAGCATAGTTCATGATAAAAAGAATAGACCTGAGAGAAGGTGGATTGGACAGGTGATGATGGATTAGAACTGCTTTTTGACTGGATGTACAGCTTTCTACTGGTGGAATGAGATGTGGGGAGAACAAAACCTCTCTTGGTATTTTCAGATGTGGTTGTGGGATAGCTGTGAGCCTTATGACCCAAAAAGTCCCGATTGTTCCCAGACATTTAGGGATCAGGTGTGAAGAGTACTCTGGACTGCGTTTTGCCTGTGGCTTCAGTGGTGAGAGAGTCCATCTTACATATGGCTATAATAATTTTGAAAACCTAATTTTATTTTTCACCACTAATTGCAAAAGGCCTTTTCCTCCTGCTTTTTACTTGCTGTGGAGGACAAGTCATTTTTATTTTTGTTTCTAGACAGCTTCAATTCCTGCAGTTGTGAACTGGTTTGCTGTTACACAGTATTTGTATTTTAAACATGAAAAACAGATGTCTAGACCCAGTAGTGTTGGGCAGAGAGATTTCTTTGGTATTTGAACTATAAATATGGAAAATTTCCCTTCATCTTATATTTTGTAAAGCTTTGTTTTCACAAAAGTATCTAATCTTAAATCAAACTGTGTCTCTGTTTAGCTATACCAGTGCTTTGGAGCCAATACAGTCTATCACATCAGTGACAGTTTAGGTATTCCAAAAATAAGATTATTATAAATCTGAACTCTGTACCCATATGCCCCAAAACCTTAGGGATACTCTGCATTTACAGAAGCAAGATTTAAACCTTAGTATCTCAGTGAGTTGCACGTGTGCCCTAAACAATGATATTGTCAGGCTCTAGAATCAAGCTTTCACAGAAAGAGGTGACTTCTTCTGTGACATTCACTGCCAGCCTTTCCCTTCTTCTGCATCACCACTGCAGTATCACAGCAGACAGTTGCCTGATTGCATGGATGCTAAGAAATCACAGCTACAAGAACACTGGAACCACCTCACGATGCCAACAGCAGGAGCCTGCAGCCACAGATGTGCTGCAGAGCAAGAGGGGAGACAGAGACCTGCACCAAGAACCCAGCTCTGCAAGTTGCTGCCCAGCCTGAAACGCAAAGCAGACAGGGGGACCTTTGATCCTCTGAAGACAGAAAGTGCAATTGCTTCTTTTCACTTAGATGCATGACTGGTGTTACATTTCCTGAGCTGGACAAGGGTGGTCCAGATGTCCATGACAGATTTTTGCATAAGCACTTTACATTTTTGTTTTTCTAGCTGTTTGCTCTTCTTCCCTACTTAAAAAAAACCTCTTCATACACAGTTGCTGTTGTTGAAATCACTGCCCTAAAAAAGAAGTTACATCAGCCTTTAGCCTTCAATAGTTTATTGGATCTCTGGTTGCTAGTGGGGAAAACAGACAAAATTAAGCAGACAGCAAAAACTGTGGGACAGCTATTTACGCAGATTTTGGGTAATTTTTTCTTTCAAACAAGTTGAAAGTTTCAAACAAGTACAGCTATATGCTGGAAAAAATATGCCAAGTTTTACCCAATCTACTCACGAGTCAAATAATTGGACATATGAACCAATTATTCAACTGCCTGGAACATTATTTTTTATGGACCAGGTTCCAAATTATTCAGACAATCTGCAAGAAGTCAAAATGCAATAAAAATGTCATGATTCTGTCTCTGTCTTTATTCTCCTACATGTTATGTGTCCACTCCATAATTATTATGTACACAGAGGTCCCAGTTCTATACACAGAGAGCTGCACAGGATCCTTACAGAGGAGAAACAGATTAAGGACTAGTTGCATACCTCTAGGTTTCTGTAGAAAATGGGCTGGTCTAAAATGTGATCCCTTCAGTGTTCACTAAAGAAATCAGAATGTCCTGAATGTGTTTGCTGCATAGTATGGAAAAGATTGCTGTTCAAGCACAGTGCTTTCTGCCCAGATGTACAAGGCACAACGTGATCGATAGAACTTTTGATTATGGAAGACAATGCAACAACATGGATCATGGAAGAAGCTTTTTTCTGTGGGTTTTTATTTAGTAAAAATCTCAGTGTCTTAAGGTGTATGGTCTGAAGGCGTGACCTGAAAGTGAAAATTGGTCCTCCTTGGGTGTTGGTCTCCTCTCCCAACTAACAAGCAATAGAACAAGAGGAAATGGCCTCAGGTTGTGCCAGGGGAGGTTTAGACTGGATATTAGGAAAAATTTCTTCACTGAAAGCTCTGTCAGGAACTGAAACAGGCTGCCCAGGGAAGTGATGGAGTCACCATCCCAGGAGGTGTATAAAAGACGTGGAGATGTGGTGCTGAGGGACGTGGTTTAGTGGTGGATTTGGCAGTCTTAGGTTTATGGTTGGACTTGATGATCTTAAAGGTCTTTTTCAACTAAAACGATTCTATGATTGTCATTAAATAAATAAGAGTTGCTGGGTGTGTAGCCATACACTCCCTTTAAAAATACCATTCTTTATCCTGGCAGTACCACCTTACCTAATGCATCATTATGCTCAGTAGTGACGTATTTCCTTCTGCATTTTTGACAGGATTATTTGTTGTTATTTCTCATTATTTCTCTTTGTAAGGCTTCTAAATAAAGGACAACAGAATAGAATGGCCTTCATAAATCTCACCAAAGCCTTTGAAATGAAAGGTTATGATTATGCACAGAAATATTTACCTTTTCTGGGCATCTCCAGGACAAGGACTTGCACAATCTAAGGCTCACTGAGTTCAGTGCAAAGTTTGCTGTTTGATTCAGGGGGCTATGGTCAGCCCTGTGTGCCTGCAAGATACTTATTTCTCTGACAATAAAAATAAGCTAAAACAGCGTCTGAGCCACTTCTGAGTTTGCTTTCATATTCCAGGAATATGAAACATAAGTTTTCATTCGCTTATTTTTTGATGAATGCATTGGGCATCAACTTTTTTTGGTCACTTCTAAACTTTAATCAAGGAGAAATGACCCCCCAATGGGCATTTTAATCTTGTTTCTATGTTTTTAAAGGAAATTAAATGTTAATTGCTGCTAGGTAAGTTCATCTAAAACAGCGATTTTCAATTCATCCCACAAACAGTAAGAAAATAAAGATAATTGTGTGGCATTTCCTGCTGAATAAAGGGAGCAAGGACTTTTTTTCCCAAATAATATTTTTAAAATAAAGTATTTTTAAAGATTACTGTTATTGTATATTTTTAAATGTCTGTTACTTTCAAATGCCCAGCTAAGTCGACTGCAGTAATTGTTAGGTAAATATTTCTCTCCCTGTCTCAGAGGTGACTGTGTAAGACCTATGACTTTGTTTAAGGAGGGATTAAAAACTAACAAGAAATTGCCATTGCATATTCAATAGCAGTCTGAAAATATAAAGTCCAGCTGCAGCAGTGGACTCAGTATGTGACATCCATGCTGCTCCATTGTGCATAGCTTGAGTCTATTGAAGGAAATAAGCAGACATTTGTTATAGCACAGCCTATTATCACCTTGCAAGTCAAGACCATTGATTTGGGGATCTCACCACTTGTACTTGCCCTTTCATTATGTTTTGGGACTGGTCCTCAAATGTTCTGACTACACCAGCCCAGGAAGTTAGGAGTTTCAAAAGATGTTGCATGCTGGCTGCTCTGAAATCAAGGCATCCCAAAACACACACAAACTGGGACCCACGCATCTGGATTTCCAACAGTGCACCCCGCAACTATCCAAATTTTAGGATTGAGCTCTTGTGTTGGCAAATATTTAAACCTTAAAAATGGCTTTGGACTAAAATTTCTGTAAGTTTTACCACTAAAAACAGCTCTGTAAGCAGCAAGCAAAATCCTTATGGTTTCGAATACTACTTTTTGATCTTTTTGACAAAAGTATTGGCATTATTCTATGAAGCAAAGAAGAAGCTCTGAAGATCGCATCTTCCACATCATTTCAATCATAAGAAGAAAAAAAAATAAATTGAAAAATGTCTCTATTATATAATCTACACATTAACAGGTGGAAAAACAGCAACATAATTTAGCTTTCGACACAGAAATGTCTTCCTTGGAGCCAAGCAAATTCATTCTGTTGTTTAATCTGAACAGTTGCCAATTTTCTGTCTGTAACGGGAATCCAGTGGAAACTCTGGGAGAGAAAGCATTGAAGATAACTGCCACTCTTGGTACAGAAGCTTTGTCTAAGCAAATTTCATAGGGCCTAGCAGAGCACAGTCTTAGGGACCGGTCTCAGGTCAGCAGTAACATTGCCCTAGGAAGGAGTGTGTTGGTTTGCTTTTTGTCTGCTGGAGTAAGAGGGTGACTTACCTAAGTAAGTAAAATTACCATTATTAATTAAGACTTGAGCACAAACATAAGTTCAGGTCCTCCAAACTCACTCACTGTCACATGCACAGGCACACGCGTGCCCACTCGGTGCTACCATCCTGGCCACATTCTGGACCAAACATTTCTATGATGCTCTGCAGCCACTCCGTCATGTGGTCCTTAACTGAAGCTGATGCTCATTTTTCTCTGTCTCTGGCAATGACAAGAGAATCCACCCTCAATGGTCCTGATTTTTTCCTATTTTGAAGAAACATTGGATTGCAATAAAAATACCCCAGGACTAAAGAAAACTGCTCACAGGAAAGCGAAATGTGCAGAAAGGGCCTGTGGGAGTGGAGGATGGGTTTCCATTGGGTCAATATGCCCATTTAAAATCCAGATGGGGTCAAAATTAATATTTTTTTCTAAATTTCACAGATGTTATTTTATTAATAGGAAACCCTGAGATCTTCAAAGGAGGCAGGGAGCTAAGCTAGCAGTGTCATTGAATTTTAATGATAGATGTCTTCCTTAGGGTCTTCTATAATCCCAGCTTCAATGTGTTGTTTCATGCAAAGCTAGAAAGCTTGATTCTGAGCAATGATTAAAAGTCTTCTAATTCCAAGAAAAATGAGATTAAAACAGAGTTCCTCTTTATTAGACTAAAGCTACTAAACCTGAAGCTTCCTTATAGAAATTACTTTACATTTTTTATTGTTAGTTCCTCACTCTGAATAAAAAGCTATCAAGTGGGGTAAATACAATGTTAAATGTGCTAACAATAACGTTTTCAATCTAATCAATCTGTCTGTCACTACAGCAAACATAATTATTTTAATGGAGTGCCAAGATAAGTTAGAAACTGAAAGTAATCTGAAAATTTCTCTAACTGCCTGTTAATGGTGGACTTTCCTTCATTTTCTCCTTTGAAAACATTCCAAGCGTGTTCAGAACTTGACTGAAATATATCCTTAAATATTACCCAAGAATGACTTTTGTGTTGGCTGGTTTAAATGAAAAAAAAAAAATAAAACAAGAACAAAACAAAACCAAAATGAAACAAAAAACCAAACCAAACCAAACCCAACAAAAAAGCCTTCTAAAAATTGCTGTAGTCTTTCCATTTGCAAACATGGTGAAAAAAAATCTGGAACTTACTTCTCCTTTGTTTGAATCAATTATATTTTATTAGGTTACTGGAGATTGAACAGACATTGATCTTTTTGCCCTCAGTATAAAATCAGAACAAAAATAGGAAAATAAAAAAAATACAGGAGGGGAAACTTGTAAAACAAATTAGTTGGGCAGTGAGATAATAGTAAAACAAAATGCTTCTGATACCAAAGTTACATGGCCATAACAAGGACTCTGCAGTAACATAATTTCATTGGAAGGATTGGCACAAATAAAAAATCAGTAAATATTTTTAAAGCTTTCTTTCCTATAGGGTAAGAGATGAAGCATATAGAAAGATACATGAAAAACAGAGTAGTGTTCCTGTTGGTAACCGATATCCCACTTTTCTTTTGAGCTGGCTGCAACTGGGGCAGGCTGTCCCAGCTCTGCTGCTCAGAAATCCCAGGATCAGTCCTCTGGGGACAGGGTGCAATGCAGAGCATTGAACTCAGGGGTCTGCACCATATGACAGTCACAGTCTGATGGGCACATTATATTTTAGCACTTCCACAATAACCTGCCTCATCAGGGCGTCAAGACCACACAGTTTGTGCTTAGAAATTCCTGCCAGTGCAAACCTCCTGTCCCAGCTCCTCTGAAAGCCCACACGCTGCCAGTGCACCAGGCTTTCCCCTGGAGCTTGATCCTGCAGGAGCTGCCCCATCCTGGGGCACCATAGCACAGGCAGCTCTGGCAGAGCCTCCCTGCACCACAGCCGGCCAAACATTTCTTATTTCTCTCCTCACGACAGGTATTCGCCTCTGCTTGTGGTTTGCTGCTTGCTTACCCTCAGTGAGCCATTTGCAGGATAGAGGGATTTTCCAGTAGATTTAAATACCTTGGAAATGCTCTGTCGTGCTTGGAAAAGGACCTCTGTGTGCCTGCCATGTCATGATGACAAACAGCAAGGAATCCTCTCACACCATTTGTGCCTCTAAATGCCAGCCACGCTGCACTGCCCACTGAGAGATGCCAGTGCCAGCCTCTGCTGGAAAACACCTCAGCAATTTGCAGGGGGATCACAGAAATCCCGAGAGTTCCTGAGCAGGAGGCATCACTGCCAGAGCCACTGTGGCATGAGTGAGAGCCCCATGCCATGGCATTGCTCTGGGCAGGAATTTTGCAGCCATCCTCTCTTTCTCTGCCCCTGGCACACAGTGTGCTGTTGAGACACATGGTTATTGCAGCCTGCAGTATGTTTTGAATGTTGCTACTGCCATCAGCCTCTCAGAAGCAGGCTCCCTCTTAAGCCCCTTGCTGTCATGCCTTAAATCATCAGTCTGCCATCATCCCAGTGCTTCATCCCAGCTTCTAAGATGTATTGGCAGTGACAACGTTGATTCTCAGTGCAAAGCTTACAAAAAGTGCCTGTTTACGTAGGTTTCTAATACATAATACTATAAACCGTGCCTGTTTCTGTGTTTTCCTCCTAGTGAGCAACTGAGTTTCAGCAATCAGAGGAAAATGGGCCAGGGTAATTCCCCTCCACCCTAGTTGCTCTTACCTGTCATGTTACTAAAAAATGCTTTCAACACAGCAGCCCTAGGACAGCTATAGCCACGTGAAGCTCAGCTGTATGAATAGTTCCCAGGGCTCCTTTTCATACAGCTTTTTCCTTTCACTTTGTTTTTCAAAGAGGAAGGATTTCTCTGTGGAGAGAAATTTCATTGCATTTCTTTGTGAAGAGAGTTTCACCTAAGGTTTTCAGTAAATTGAGAGGCCAGGAAAAAATACGATGCACCTGGTGTTGAGGATTTTCTCAGTGCAGTCTGAGTGGGAAAGCAGCTGAGGCCCTCCAGGTGAGGGCAGTTCTGCTGTGTGCTCTTTTACATGGCAAGACTACACCAGGTTGTTCAACATCACCTGAAGAAGAAAAAAATAGAAAGGAGGGAAGTCTAGGTACTCCAGCACCGAACTGTGGTGCAAGAGGAATTCAGGCTTTGATCTGGTGTTTGGAAAACCCAGGCTTGATTCTCCCATTGCTTCAGTGTAGCTGCAATATAGACACTAGGAGCTACACTCACCTGGGAGCAGATACTCGGTAATTGTCCTCATTTATGTCTGTCTCTCAGTTCTTTTCTTTCAGAAAGCTATGTGAAGTCCAGTCTCAGTTCAGGCAGAGCTCCTCTCCCTGTCTCACTGGATAGAAAGCATATAGCACTTTGTGCTGTATAGGAGTACAAGCAGTGCCGCCTGCACATCGCAGTGGTGAGCTGGACAATATCCCAGACACTAATGTAGAACTTTTAATCTTAATGCAGTAAACATGTTTTTCCCTAAAGATAGCCTAGTCTACCAAATAACCTTGCTTATTGAAATAATCCCCTGGCTTTTTATTAAGTGTTCTGTTCCAATGTATGTGTACATACATGGACAGACACATTCAGAAAACCAGTATGGACCCAATAAAACGTTTTTGCAGACACTTTGAACTGCAATTGGAAAGGAAGCATTTCCAGTCATCTTAAGTACTTACTTTTCCTTTCTGGCATATTTAACCAGGTGAGAATTTGAGGCAGGTGCCCTCCAGTGACCACTGCTATTATTTACTGAATTTTGTAAAAGTAATTTTTTTTGCATTAGTGTGTAATGTGTGTTTGTGCACACATCTATGGAAGCTGAAAAAAAAGTAGATTCCAATGATAAATTCTTAACCCAAATTGCTGTAGTACTCCAATATTATCCAATTATAGAAAAAGCTATGTTTAATTTGGAAAGAAGAGGTACCAGTTATATGATGAGTTATGGGGATTTAATTACAGAACAAGATTCTTGTTAAATTGGTATTACATAGTGTGTGAGTAAAAGTTATTAGAATTTAATAACCTGGACTTCCTGCATTTTTCAGTTCTCCTATTTATTGAGAAAAGTGATCTCTTTGCTTCAGGGACACAAAACCAGTGTCAGGGATTTAGGAACTGGAAATAAAAAGGAGAGGACAAGCAAGTGGAATGACTGGGGAGCCACCATCCTCCTAAATAAACCACAGTCAAAAAGAATGCAACCGCACTGCCTCCGCTTGCTCTATTTTCAAGAACAAACTTTGTTCCTAGAAACTTTCCATTCATGTATCAGCTAATCTACTGAGCAAAACACTTGACAATAAAGAATATAGCTTTTGTGGGAGGAGTATTCTGGACAAAATTTTACCTGTCCTGTAGAAAGCTGGGCTGGCTTGCTCCCCTCCTGCTTCTGGCCTGGGTGATGGAGCCAGAGGATGATGGCACATCATTGCCAGCCCCCTTTCCTTAGATGTGAGAACACCACCAGAATCAGCATGGGCTATACATTTTAAATTTTCTTTTCATGCACAAGCATGACAGGCTCTGCCTTGAAATCCGCCCCTGTTGTTTCCAAAGCTTAGAAAAATGCAGCTCAGAATCGAGGCTTTGGAGTTGTCCCATCTCACTGGGCTTGGCAAGGTGACTTGTTGCCATATGCCAGACGCAGGGACCCCATTGCACATGCTGGTTCATGCAGAGCTTTCACGGGCTAACAGGGAGCCTAAACACGGGATGTGCCAAAGTCAGTGCAAACCATAATCTCCCACTGCTGTGAAGAATCAAATCCTCTTTTAAAAATGCAGCTGTTGCTGGTCTGTATGACAGAGATGGGAGAAGACAGTGCAGTGCAGTGTTTGTGTCAGCTATTGCAGAAGTGTGATAAACATGCTGTCAGTCCTACAGCTCTATCCCTTTGCTGATTCAAGATCAGTTTGTGAGTTTCTTCTGGGACCAGATGGTTGCAAGGCAACCAAACGAATGCCAGCTACATATAAATGTCAAATGTTCAAACCATTGCTTGTCAACATACACAGGGTGTGCAGCCAGCAGTGCTGCAGAGCACAAAGCCAGAGACAGGCAGCAGGTCTTGTTTAGCCAAAGGAATACAGAACTCAGGAAAATTCTGATTCTAGTAAAGATACTTGCTGAAAATAAATCAGCTCCTTACAACAAAAATATGACCAGGTCTCTGTGTCATGAGATAGCCTGCAATATATGTCATGAAAGTGAGTCCTGTCAGATTTAATTACTTTTTTCTTGCAGCTTTAAACAGAGCCGGCTTCAGAGTGAAGGCAGCTCCTTATTAAAAGCTAAATATAAAAGATGAGATTACTAACCACAAGGAATTTACTGACAGAGACAATATCTAATGCTGTGCAATATCCTGTGCAATCATGCAATATCTGTGATATCTGCAGCATTCCAGAGAATTATATTTTGGCATTAATTAGCCATAATTATTGTAGTCAGATAGAACCTAACTGCGAGGCCTTTGCAGTGTTGGAGAGCACACTGCAGTGGGTTACATTAGCAGATAAGATGTACTACTTTATTCCAGATCAAAGTATTCTGCCCAGTAGTTCTGCCATTTTAGGCCAAATCCCATGAACTTGTGTGGGGTCAGATTTTGGACTTTGGCTGCTTTCTGTATGTTCTGACAGAGATGAATGCAATTTTATAATGAACTACTCAAAATCTTGCCAAACAAACTCAATAATAAAAGGATTTCCCCGCTGTCAGAAATTAGGTATTTAGATGATTTGTGATGAGTACAACCTTTTCTAATAAGGGCTGGATATATTTTCTTTAAAGTTGCACTTCATTCATTTGCTAGAAATCCAGGAAACATTTGAATCGAGTTAGAACCAAACAGTGCAAGGGTTGGAATGTGGTTATCATCATGTCATGCACACGGCAAAGACTCAGGCAGAATCCACTCCCTCCAGAATGTTCCCATCAATATTATGGGTGTGAGAAGGAGCCCGCAGCCATCTGGCCTTTATTAGCTGTGTTTTCAAGCTTGATATACACGAGGAAGAAGTCTGAGAGACAGTCTGTTACAGTCAAAGATTTGCATCAAATGCCCAGTCTCTGGATGAGTGATCCCAGGAAACTACCTGCTAATGGATGTAACATGGTGTTTTGCACCAAGGATGCTGCTGGACTGATAAGTTTTAAAATATAGTTTATGGTCATCTCCCTTTTTAACATTAAACAGTGCATACCATCCATTTCAGAGCCTTTATCACTGTTCATTTATCTCTGCAAGACTTAGCAAGATCAAGTCTTTTGGTAAAATCTATGTCATTCTAAAATTTGTTTCTCACAGGCTGTTGCAAAGTTGTTTGTCCTCGCAGTACATCAAGTTTTATTGCCTTCAGTTGCAACTGCACAGCAGTGTAATATGATTAGATCCCGTAAAAGAGTCAGCAGCATCTCACTGCACCTCTGTGAACCTTCTGAGGTGAAGTGGTGCCTCATACGTGTGTGTTCAACAGCCCAGACAGTGAGCGAGTGCCTTTACGTGAACACTGGACTCCTCCATCCTGAAAACTGTGACCAGGATGGGTGAAAATCCATATTAGCCTTGACCTCATAAAACCTCTGCACTCCAAATTCCTGCTGACTTCAGTGGGCAGTTGAGTGTGGGAGGTTGGCAAGACAGAGGTTGGGGTTTCATTGCAGGAACCATTAAGGAACATCTCGCTGTACACCCCAAAAAGTCTTCTAAGGCCTTAATTAGAGCAAGGCACCGTCTGGGTCCGTGGTTACAGGGCCTGCAGAGATTTATGTGGAGTCCTCAGAGAACAGGCAGTCACTCCATCATGGCAGTTCCCTGGGTTTGTTCTCCACAGTGGTTTGCACAGCATGTGGGGAAATGGCTAGCAAATCCATCAGCACGTTTTGGAAAACCCCTACTCCAGCCCCAGACAGGATGGTCGCAGGTCTGTAATTACCAGCGTAAATATGGTCCTGGTTCCTCCCTGGACAAAGCATGAGCTTGCAAAGTCCTGGGTCAAAAAATGACATTTCTCTTATCATATTGAAAACTGCAGTTGTTCCTAAAAAAGCAAATAAAAAGTACCTATTCTAAGGTTGGTGTGTAACATAAATCAGAACTAATCCAACGGAGACTGTTAACATAAAGCTGCTTTTTCTTACCAAACTGAAACATGTGACTAAAAAATGAAATGGTAAAAGCAGAACTGTTGCTATCAACTATTTTAAATGAGATTTCACTGTTATCAATGAGACTTTACAAAATGTTTTGGACTTCTTTTCCCTGCCTATTCTCAGACCCTTGATCTATTAATATTTATTACCCATATTTTCACACTCGGAAGACTAGGTTGCTCCCTACTGTTAGTGAGTTATTATAACTTTGAATTTCCTATCAGGGTTGTGCTGTCAGGCTGGCTTTTGCCAGCTCCATGGTTAGCACAGGGATGGGAAGATACAGGCTTTATTCTTATGCATGGCTTGGGTTCGTAATCTTCAGCTTCAGATTTTTGGCTGTGAAGTGGGAGACAACGTGTGCAGTTTTATTCATCCAGATGTCAGATTTTCTTTCAGATGCTCAGCTGAAAAGTCAAGAAATCAGGATGACTTTTTAATCATTCACCTTGGTGCAGCAGGATGCTTGCTACAAAAGGCTGAGAGTCCATTTGTCTGTGCATCCTGCTGGCCTGTGGTGGACACCAGTGTGCACTGAATTGCCTTTATCATGGTGCTTCAGCTTCTGCCGAGGAGCAGGATCTGAACCAGCATGCAAATGTAGCATTTCTACAGTCAGAAGTGCAGAGCCTGTTTTGGGACATTGAAAGCAAAAAGAAGCTGCTGTGCTCACCAGAAGGGAAGCTGTCTTTCTAGAAGTTGTCCTTCTGTTTCTTCTTCCTCCTAGGACTAGCAGATAAAAGGAGCCAGAGTCACAAAACCCACCAGTGATTTCCACGGAAGATTCTTGAAGACAATTTTCATACTAAAAAAATGAAGAAATGGGACTAAAGATTTTTCTCAGTTCTCAGAAAGGTGGGACTCTGTTGAGAAAAGCACTTTTTTCCTTAAAATAATACTACCAACTGAAATTTTCTTCACTAAAAACCAATGTTGACAGGATCCCTTCCCAGCCTCCCACATTCCAGGGTCAGCACCTCCTTTCCAGTGCCTTGAGGAACCCCCAATGCAAAGATGCCAGGTGCTGGGCACCAGTGGCAGGGCAGCAAAGCTGGGCCATGCTGGGGAGACAGGGCTCCTCCTCATCCCCCCTGCTCATTCCAAAAGGCCAGAATGGGGGCACGTGCAAGGGGGCTGCTGGGGGGCACACAGAGGTGCTTTATCACTCTGCCGTCTCTCTCGACTGCTGCCTTCTCGCTGATAAATCCTCCTCACTTTGTCCTTGTGCTCAGCGAAAGGCTTTTCAGATTGCCTGCACAGTTAATTTTATCTCTGTCTCCGGTCTCCTCATTCCTCTTCCCACACAAAACGAGCAGCCTGACAGCAGAAAGCTGATCAGGAGGAGAGCCAGGAGCGGTGCGTGCCAGCGGTCTGTAGCGTGCAAACAGCCACCGCCTGAGCTGTGTCAAAGCACCTCCGTTCACTGCAGGGAAAAAATTTTTTTCGATGCCCCAAACAGATACTGGAGACAAGACAGCACTTACAAACTTCATTATCTGTCAGAGAGAGACAGAAGATGGTGATAAGGGAAAGAGGTGGGGTGAGAAGTGCTCTGTTGATGTTGGTAGTGAAGAGGTGAGCAAGGAGGCTCCTGGGTGGCCTTGGGGCAGCCACCGTTGCAGCTCTTGGCTCTCTGATAGAGGCAAGGCTTGCATCTCCTCAGCACAGCAGCACGTATGGAAAGCACCCAGGGGATTGCTAAGCATGAGCCGGGAGCAAAAGATTTACTTTGTTTACCAAAGTAAGTGAAGTCAGCTAATGTAGAGGCCCAGCCCAGTTCAGCCTGCCAGGAAAAAGACTCAAGAGAAAAGAGTGGGGACTGGGACAAGGACTGTGGCCCTGGCCTGTGTCTGCTCCTTGCTGTGATGGTGCAAAAGGCTTATTCATTAATTTTGTCTCCTCAGTGCTTAGCCACTGTCCTTACTGAAGGAGAAGGGGTCAAGCCATCTTAACATGAGGTCAGCCTATAGATGAGCCTGGGAAGCTCTGCTTTATCCCATTCTCGTGAAGTCTGGCAGGTCCACATCAGTGCCCCGTGGCTTGGTGAAGTCTGTATTGCAAGACAGCCACCACTGTGAGTCACAGGCTCACTGATGCAGTGCCAGGCCAGCGCCATACCCGGTGTCTCCAGCACGGGTTCCCATGGGAGAAACCATGGACGTGATCCCTGAGCAGGGATTTGCTCAGCAGACACTCGCTGACAGAAATTGTATTCCCCAGAGGGAACTGGGCTGACTCATGCTCAAAATTTTAATACAGCATTTGGGATGGGCAGTGTTCCTGCTCTGAGTCACGCCAAGCCATTCCTCTTTACGACTGGGAAGATGCTACCACAGGGTTTCAGCTGAATGCTGCGGTGCAGAGGATTTCACAGTTTTCACAGGGCCTTTATGGAGGTCACTTTGTTCTCAAGAGGATCCAAGTCCTTTCACAGCTGCAGCCATTGCCATGGCATGCTCCAGGAGTTAAGTTTTGCACAGAAAAGGCTCAAAGCAGTCACTTAGCAATTGCAAGTAAATATGTAATTGGAGCTCAACACTCCAAGGCATCAGGAGCCAACATCACCACCCTCCTAGGTCATGCTTGCATTTAAAGACCCCAGGGAGATCCTTGATGTCCTTATTGCAGTCCCAGATGAAGGCTGAGCCTCTCTCTCTCTCTCTGAAGACAGCAGCTGCTCTACCCATGCTAGTGGAGAAACTGCTGTGGAGCTGGGCTGCTCAGGAGGACCCCAGCAGGCTGCATGGAGCTCCGGCCAAGAATAATATTACAGTACAATGTAGTGAGTTTGTTTTTCACAAGGTTCTCCTAGCTTCCATGGGCTGGGCGCATGACTCAAAATTAATGGAATGCAATAATTAATTTCACTTGTCAAGCCAGCATGGCTCTATCTTCTGTGCTGAAAGTAGTGTTGCATCACACTGGGTCTCCGTTTAGGGTGGAATCCTGGAGGAAATTGTACATGGAGAAGTCATGAGCAGGCCTAACCTGGGATAGAGACAGCATATCTAAGAGGGTTACTTTTATGCCTGATAGTTTCCTTTTAATTAAATGTGAGTGTGCCTAAGAAAATAGAACTTTAGGTCAGGGTTTTTGGATGGAAAAACAAATGACTGGGTCACATGTCATGTTTCACAGAGGGAAGAAGCATTACAAGGGATTTTTTTTTTATTCAGAGTGTAGAGATAGCTGATTTTCCATGTTTTTTCAGATAAACCCTTTAAGTGCAAATACCCAACGTATATAAGCAAATGGTCTCCTTCCCTCAACAGCACCTTAACTGAACCACTGGTAGTATTTCAGGGTGTCCTCAGACCTGTGGGGAGCATCACATGGTCCCACGTGAGCTAAGGGGTAATGCAAACCCTGGGTCTGCTCTCCTGCACCTGCTTTTCCTCGCTCTCCCTCTTATAAAACCCATCTGGATCGCCATGTAGAGGACCCACCCTGGGCTCAGATGTAATCTGGACACCTGAGCTCACAAAAAAAGCAAAGACTTAATACCTGGGTCTCAGTGGCTATACTGCAGATTTCCCAGCCAGAGCAGAGAAGCACCAATAACACAGTGGTGAGCCACAGTCTCCAAGAAAGTATCGCTTCCCTCTCTGTAGCAGCAGGGAGAGGTTGGAAGGGTTGGAGTTGTACAGGCCACCATCACAATTACTGGTGTTTCTGGATGAATGTTTTCATTAGTGCTGTGCAAAGTTGTGTTCTTTGGGAGAAAAAACCCAACCCAAACCTCCTCAGAAACTGCTTAAGACATGTGACGCAGGAAAGATTAATGACAGGAATGAATATAGTGCAGTTTCTCAGACTGAGGCCATGGCTTGGTCCAGCTGCACTAAAATGCGGGCTCAGATGTGTCTTGAGGGCTCTGGGAACCCACTTTCTGCACAGTGGGGTCACAGCATGTCTGCAGTTTCTCTGTCCGCAGCATGTGCATGCCAGTGCCAGAGCAGGTGAGGCACTGGCTTGTGTCACTTGCACACTTTCCTCGCACTTTCAGGACAGATTTAGGCTTTTTTCTTTTGGCCAAGTCCATCCTTCACTCCTAGGAATGAAAATTATATTCCAGACCAATTTGGTTTTCCCTCCCTTTATTGCTGAAAATTGTTTTGCTTCAAGAGTGAAGAATCATGAAACCCAGACTTGGAAAAGTTATTTTCTTTGAAGGAATCCATCTTACAGCAGCGAGATTTCTGCATTAGTAGTTGTTTGTGTCCCTCATCTGTTGCACTGAGTCAAGCCTTTGGGCTCTGACAAACCAGAGAGTCACCGAGAAGGAGATCAGGGTGATCTCTGGTGTCCTGGAAATCACAGGCAACACTGCTTCACTGCAAGAGTTCTAGCTTGTATTTGATAATTTTTTAATTCTTTCCTTTTTAATCAAAGATTTATACTTAGGAAGATCTGTTCCAAATCAACCTCAGCAAAGAGCAATTGCATTATGAGAAACTGATCCCTTTATTCTCAGTCACTCAGGGAAAAATATGTCCATTGCTATATTTGGTCCAACACAAGTGTAAGTTACTAAACTGATCATATAAAGTTGCACAGTCGCTAACTTTCTGCTTGGCTTTATGAATTTCCTGTTGTTTAACCACCTATGCTTTAGTGTGGCATTATTCCTTCCAGGGAAATGCTGTGATCCACTTTATTAAAATCTCTGCATACCTCGGGAATTCAGCTTCTTTCAGATAATTTATCAAGCAAATGTGGATTTTTTTTTATCATCCTTTTAAATTTTGTGCTAATTTTGACCCCAATTTAAGATTATTGATGTTGAGATTCACCCTTTACAGACCTTGAAATTCCAGGTTCACAAAAACCGTTTGATCTCTAGAAACTGATTTCAGTCCTTGAAAGGCTAGCACACGCCATGGGGTCATATTTATTTTATGAGATGATTTTTTCCTAGTGAGATCAGTTAATGGAGCAGCCAGTGTTGCAAAATGTGGAATAAATTTCCAATAATATATCACAATACCCCAAAAATATCTCACCTGCCTGTCAGTAATAGGTGCATTTTAATAGCTTGCATTTTACATATCTCTGGTTTCATAACTCCCATGCCCTACTGTATCTCACACATATATATATATATATAAAATAGTTTCCTGCTTTCTTACTGAACACTGGGGAATTAAAAGTCAACTCTGCTTCCCTGAGTTGCTGAAAGATTGCTTTCAGGTGCTATAGGAGTTCTTCCCAGAGTTTACTATAAATCAAGACAGCATCCACACAGGCCACTGCATACCCCAAATGTTTGCATAGCAGCAGGCTAGTTACTTGAAAGACACTAAGAAGCAACCCACACAAACCACAGCTTTATACTGAAAAAAATCCAGTAAGCACTGAAAATTTTATTGTGGTCTTGGAAGATTCTGCTCTAGGTGTTGCCAGTATCTATTACAGAAATCCAGAAAGCTGTTTTTTCCCTTGGCCCAGACATCAGCTGGTACCCAAGGCATTTACACAACTTGCTGGAATAATTTTTTAGCCTTGGTGCTGCAGTACTAAATGATTTAGTGCCAAGCCCCTACATGGCCATCAGATTGAGATCTTCTTCTGAAATGTTGCCTTCTGTTGCCAGCAGTCCCTGGTTTCCAGCCTAGTTATCCCATCCCTGAACACACTGGAATTTCAGGAAAATGAGCATGGCAATTTACAAGCTAGTGTTAGATGCTGGCTGCAGCAGAACTGTTAAAAACTGTATACTGGATCCGTATTGCACTTAAATCCACTGGAAACCTTCACTGCTTTCACTAGCAGCATGAGTAACACCCTTTGCCCACCACACTCAGGCAGGAGAACCCAGCTTGCACCCAAGGAGGAAAGCTCTCCACAGCCCAGGTGCAGGCAGAGTCAAACACTGCTCTTGTTCACACATTTCTCACTAATTTGATGTTGCAACAATGGTATTTTTCTCCCAATAAAGTTTGAAAAATGCTAGGACACTCCTAGGCAGGTGATGCATGTACATGTTGAGGGGGTGGGGAGAGGATAGGGGAGTGTGGACATTCACACTGTCCAATTTTAGATGTCTAATTCAATGAAGGTCTGGCCTGATTACATAGTCAGAGACTCGCCTTCTGATGAAGGTTACTCAGAATTCCTAAATTAGGAGCCTGCTGCTCACCATGAGCTGGGCAGGCAGTGTCAGCCTGGAGTCAGACAGTGTTTGTACATCCTAGACATGTTAGTTCGTTTGACTCTCTCTCCACTGTGACATATTAAAATACACCCTTCTTATTTTGTCTCAAAAAAGGCTTTATTGGCTTAGCCTTATGCCCCACTTTAACTTTTCCTTCCCATTTGTTATTTGTGAAGAGTCAGCCCTGATTAAAACCAGCCCCATCTTTTATTCTGTGTGATGGCTGTTGCTTCCTCTCCATGGATTTCTTCCACAGGATTCAGAGTTTCCTCAGCCCGGCACGTAGCAAGCCAGCATGCAAAGCAGGCCAGAGAACGAGATTTCCTTTGTAGCTTTGCTTTAGTTTTCCTTCTGTTTGATTTCCAGGAGAGAGATTTTATGTTGCCTGTTTTTTAATATTTGAAAAAATACTCAGAGCCTGGCTTGCTCGGTCAGGGTGCCGGGCAGCCCAGCAAGGCACTTCTTAACTCTTACTGGTCTTGCACCACTGTTAGACATTTTAGCAGAAGTTTTGTGGTCTTTCACCTTTCCTCACCTTCCCACTCTGGTATAAAGTGATCATGGATGAACTAATATTAATTTTCTCTACTATTTCAATCACAAAAAGTACTTGCTCACATTCTGAGCACTGTGATGCCAGAGATTAAAATGACCAAAACAAAAGTGCATTTCCAGCCCCTCAGCTATTTACCAGTAATTGTAAAAATGCCCCACACTCTCCCATGGGTTTTGAGGAGCTGAGATTAGACTGGAGGTGTCCCAGACACCAGTTCAGTGCTGCCCTCCCTCATGGCCAGCAGACGATGGGAACCCAGTTAAACTGTGTTGACCAACTCATTATTTTCAATTGTCTCTACATTATTCTGGTCTCTTAAACCAGTGTGTGCATGGGGTGTGGGGATGTCAGATACAGAAATAATTAAACATCTGCCTCTTGACTCCACTGCTCATCACACTGAAAAAGTCCTCTCTTCAGCCATGGCAATCTTCCATGAGTCTAAAGAGGTAGGAGTTGTACACTGGCTATAGTGTACCAGCAAGAGTTTCCTGATGTTTTGAGCAATTCCTTTTAAAATTATGCATAGTAAACCCAGGCTGTAACCCTAAGTCATGCCAAAACAATCTCCCCCTTCTAGATTTATAGTTTGCCCAGCTTTCTACCACTGCCACCCAGGTGGTACTTCACCCTACTACAGAAAAACACCTATAATTTTATTTCTTTGAAAAACATGTGAAAGTTTTGGCTCAAAGGCTGGGTGGGAAAAAAGTACATTTCTTAGTGGTTTATTGCCCTTAGGAAAACATACTTCAGTTATGAAGTATTCCCCCCTGAAAACTTACTTGACATTTTGTCGAGAAAATAGTAACATTTCTAAAAAGTTAGCCAAACTACTTAATATCATAGCTGTAAAGCAAAGACCTATAGAAATGCCAGTGTGTGGATAAGGCTAGTGACCTGGATTGGTTTTATTGCACCTTTATGAGTATGCACTTCTGCTAAGGGACCCATCCTGTGAAGGTTTACCCACAGTATCAGCAGTTGCTCCTATAAGAGAAGCCGTGTGGATGGTTCCCTGCAGGATACCATTGCTGTCTTGCCAAGGGGCACTTTCACAGTCTGCATAAGGCTGGAGGGTAAGAAAAGTTTGGGCATCATGGTGAAGCTCCTGAGGGGCTGGACTGGGTCCCTGGAGGTTCAGGCAGGCTCTTTTTAATGCAGACCCTTTTCAGCAGACAAACCTTAGCACAGAACAGCTTTTCTCTATATCTTGGGAACATCAAACCACTCCAAATCCTCTGACCTTCACCATCTTGGGCTCCCAGATATATGCCATAAGCAGCTCAAAATGGTACAATGACACACTTCTGTCAGTGTTCACTTGCATTCTAAAGAAATAAGCCTGGCTTAACTCAAATGAGTCTGTCGATCTCTTCAGCTTGAGTGAAATACTGGCTCTGCTGAAATCAATGGAATTTTTGCTATTCAAGTATACGGGACCAGAATTTCACTCCTTATCTCTCTGCTTTTCAGTCTCAGAGCAAGAACACACCATAATGTAAAACCCTGTCTCAGCTGCCACCACTTCAGGCACATCTCAGATGCCCCCGACATACATTCATAGCTGCAGTACCGTGAGGCACATCCAAACTTTGCAGTTGCTTTCATTTTTCAGGAGCAAGAGAGTTAAAAGTTGCGCCTGAATAAAGCTGAACTGCAAGAAAGTTCAGACCCATGCTGGGATGTGAACTTTATGTCTCTAGTCCATTTCTAGTTTCGCTGTAAACAATTTCAGAATGTGATTAGATTTTAGGGGAAACTTGTAATAGAGCTGTAATAAGATATGATGTAATAGGTAATAATAATAATATATAGCAGCTGTTAAGTAAAGCTTTTTCTGCATTTATCCCAGAAGGATACAGGGAGTCAGCTGCAACTTCATATTTTGAAAGAGGGAATATTAAACACTAGGACCATGATGCAATGATGTTATTGTAAATGCTAACAGGAAAGCCCAAAGTGTGAGAGTTAAGACCAGCAGAAGATGCACGCAAGCAGCTGCTCTGACGTAAATTCCCTCAAGTTTGGTTCACTTTCTTTAATTTAACTCAGAGTTAATACACTGGTCTCACAGATACTATTTTTGATAGGTTCCGGGCTGCTGAGAACAGTGGGATTTTTGCTCTTGCTTTCCACTGTGGCCCGAACAAACCCGCAGAGCGCAGCTAAAGAGATTAATGTGAGGTGTCTCTCCAAATGCCTGTCTGAAGCAGTGTCACTCAGCTTCAAGCAACACCCTATACTCAGTTCATGCCTTTGAAAGAAAAGAAATATAAAGTCAACAAGAGTTAGGACTGGAACGTCAACTTCAAAACGGAATTTCCTGGCGTTTTTAGCAGTGTGCCATAACTTAAGTGTTAACTAATATTGCTCCGTGTATTTAATCTCCATGTGTTGAAGGAAAAAGATCTTTCATGGAAAGACTAGAACAGATAAACCTATATTTAGCCTTCTATAAACACCTCCTAGGGTCACGTTTCTTAAACGCAGAGGCCAGGGTTTGCACAGAGAAAGCGTATGAACACGGGCACAGTTACATTTGCCTCAAGAAATGAGTGTTTCTGTGGATGATGGACAGAGCTTATTATAAATTAGGCAATGTATTAAAATAAATCTTCTAATTGTTGGCCATAGCAAGAAATGATCCAACTGGGGAGAAAAGGAAGTACTTTTTTTTAGGTCATTAACCTGGCAGAAGGTTTCCAGGGTGAAGTAACTGAGCAGCAACATCAAGCAGATGGAGGGGCTGATTCTGCTGTACACAGCTCTTCTCCTCCACCTGCCTTTGGCAGACAGCAGTGCCAAACTTCTGCCTGCTCTGAGCTCTTCCAACCCATTTCTGACATCAGCTTTGCTTTCCGCATAACTCATTTGGTTTCTGCAGCCCAGGAGGGAGCTCTGAGTCCCATCCTTCCTGCCAATGATAGGGGCAGTTGGGACCTCTTGGTGAGATGAGGAGCCCAGTTCAGCATCTGCAGATGCAATGAAATGGTGAGGTTTTTTTCCTTCCAAAGTTAAGGACATGCCGGGATACTCGTGGTGTCAGTGTTAGAGAAGAGAAACAGAACCAAGTGTCCCATTACACTGGCTCTCAGCTGTGTTTGGGAACAACCACTATGTGAGAGGCACTGCCTACTGCCTGCTCTAAGTAATCCAGGCTTGATCCAAAGCCCCAAACCATCTGCCCTGCCAACAAAAGCATGTTAAATAACTTACCAGAAAGTACATTAAAACAGTCTCCTGTCCTTGGTATTATTTTGGTATTTTGCTGCCTGTGCAATGTTACCACATTGTGCTTGCTGCTCAACTGTATTTTTAGCATAATAAAACTAGAAAAACAGTCATCCTTTCACCTGGATCTCAGAAACGGATTAATTTTTAATGTTTTAAGATGTCCTGAATTTAAACTGGGATTTGATTTTTCTTAGATTTGTCTCTAAAATTGAGGGAAATTTTCAATATGATTTGCAAACTTTTTTTACTGTCTTTTAAGAACTGAATGTCTTTGCGTCATGGTACATTGCCAACTTCAGGGAGAAAAAAAGAAGCATTGGTAAGGCTGCTGATGAATCCAAAAGAATTTGAGAGTGATTAACTTCAAACAAAGAAGCTAGGCTGTTTTAATGATCAGATTGTTATCTGAGTTGAATGCATTTAAATGTGTATTTTACAGTCTGCTGGTCAAGTCATAGAAGTGCTATAAACCTTAAAAGAAAAACTGAAGGTTAATAGGTCAGAAATCAGCCTCAGAATTTTATGGGTCAGGAAACAGCAGGTTTTATTCTTTTCAAGGTGCCCTGCAAGACAAGCTGGACACAGGTCAGAGAGTTGCATGCTGTGTGAGGATGCTTTTCAGCAGTCACCTTACAGGGAGGGAGGATCACGTCACACGGTCTGGGCTGTCCCACTGAGGAGAACAATGATGCCAAGCAGCGTCACCAGCAAATGTCTGGTGTCATCTCCCAGTGACACAACACTCTCTTGACCCTGGCTTGGGGGCATTTCGTCCTTTGAAATCTCTGTCAAAAACCACAGTGGTGTTCAATGCAGAGAAAATGCCACTCCACTGCCTCTGTGTATACCTGAGCTTCATGACAGTGTAACTGAGCACGTTTCCCATCTGCAGCAGAGCTGCTACATTTTCCCTTTTGAAACAGGGAATGTTGTTCTCCTGCAATTGTTGTATTTATTTTATGAGTTGTACTAGGAATGTTGTGTGGCACTCTCTTGGCTGCTTTTGCCTATGATTTACAGTAGTTATAAACATTCCAAAGTACACATGTAAGTTAAATGATACATTAATATTATAAAGTTACAATTCTGGTATAAATGTGTCATCAGTTTGAAAATTCAGTTTTTCCTTTGCCCAGCTTTGTGATTAGGCTGACTGGACTCAGCTAAATGCAAAAGCACACGAATTCAGTGTGCCTCTGTGTCCCCAAAGTAAAATGCTGTGAAGACAAGAAGAAAAAGATATTCCATTGAGCTGAAACAGTTTGGAATATTTAACCACTTACATGCATTATTATCATATTCTTCAATAAATAGAGCAAGAGAGAAAAAAAGTAATAGAACCTCATGCCCATGACAGGAAGACAAATTAGGCTCTCGGCAATAGCCTCCAAGGTCCAGCTCTTCCTGTGGGTTCATGCCACTGAAGTCATTTCTGCAGTGCCAGAAACCACAGAGCTGGACTCACAGCTAGGAAGGGTACGTCTGCACCGACGGCCCTTCCAGACCCGGGCACACGCTGCCATGGCTCCAAGTAGGTCGGATCCAAGCCAAGCCCACAAGCCAATGCCTGGTCGTTGCTGGCCTGAGTGCAAAGTGCCCCTGGGACTCTTGTGCAGACGTACCCCTCTGCTTTGCCTTTGTCCATCAGGGCATTCCAGCCCCGCTGCTTGCAGCAGCAATGGCACCATTGGACTTTCCTTCCCCACTTACCTCCACTTTTCACTTTATGAAAAAAAGCATTTACACGTCCTAGGAGAATGATCCGGACTAGGATTTTCACAGGAGGATTTTCACAAAGTTTAGAGATATCTCCATCTCCTGTATTTGCAGAATAATTGCCACAGCAGCAGTGAAGCACAGCGAAATCAGACGATTAGTTCAAGATCACTCAGGATATCAATATCACTGGGAGGAATGAAACCTAACGCTTAAGATCTACACACCCAGACTCTAACACCAACATACAGAAACTCAGCTGGCAGGTATTCTGTAAAATATAATCTGGCTATGCAAATAAGACTAAGAATAGTCACTTACATAATGAATGCAATAGAATAAATTTAGATGGAAAAGACTATCAAAGGAGAAGGAAATTTGTGGCATTAGGAATTTACAGGATCAGTCTCAAAGCCAGGTGGAGATAGGTTATGTGGAAGGAGATGAAGTGACTGTATTTATATCCATCCAGCTGTATATCACTAATCTGAAGAGCCCCCAGGAATGCTCATTTTCAGAAAATTATATATTAATGAACTATTTAATAAAAGGAGGTGACCTACTTCTTTACACTCCATCACAACTCTGTTTCAGCCTGATTAAGGTGACTAGTTCAGCTGCTTCAGGGGCAGGGGGAATGTCCCTAAATCCCTGAAAGTGTCACCTGCATTGCCTTAATGGTCAGTCATTCCATAAGAAAAGTTTTTCTCCTTTGTAAGCCATTTCTGAGGAAACAGCTTAGCCTCCAGAAATGTGGCTCTTGAGAAACATTTCTCCTCCTGCTAGAGCCAGCGAAGGGAGCTGGCTGAGCTATCAGATCAAACAAGCCTACCACAGAGCAGCTCCACTTTTCATTGTTGCAATATGAAAACATTTTATGATGTCTCATAACTCATGCAAGAGGCTCTGATAATGGTCACGTCAGCCCCCACATTTCACACTGCGTTTAAAAATACGGCCTGTTTATCTCCCACATGGGCTGCAGCCTGCCATCAGATTTACATTTGAAAACCCTCAGCACCCGCATGCAGCCTCAGAGACTGCCTGGTGAAAAGCACCCTCACATGATACAAACCCCTCACCCTCCACCTTGTAATTCAAGTTTTAGAATTTAATATTTTTTCTCTCTGGGTTTGGAGACAAACTGAGCCAAATCCATGCTCACTGTCATTTTAGAAAATGCATTTAAGATATTTTTCACATCCCTTTCAGCCTGTATCCTCTGCAAACTGTGGGTGAACAGGGTGAGTGTGTGGCTGGATGGGGCAGAGCCAGTCTGTCTGTGCTAAGGGTTCCCATGTCTGCTTCATTTTATTGTGTTTTGGAGCATTTAACATTTTACCTACAGTCCAAGTCTTACAAGTGTGAGAGAATCTCTGCTCTCATCAGTAAAAAATAGCTTTGTAGCCCATAGGATTACACTGAGAATCTCCAATATGCAGCTGAGATGTGTCTTAAGGCAAATGCAGTGAACCTCAAGTATGCATTTAAACAAACATACAGATAAAATTAAAATACCGTAATGAGTTCTAAGCCAATTTCACAATTATGCTGCCTGAGTAACAAAACTGAATTGCTTGGAGTTGGCAGTAACATATGAACTTTTATTTGGGTCTGTGCTCTCTATATTACATTACTCTATTAGCTCCTTAAATAGCAAAATGAAGTATAACTTAGCATTCAGCAGTAAATCCTTTCCTTTTTCTGTGTCCTATGCTGCAGTAGCAGAGTTTAAGTGAATATAATTTTTGACAATGACAGTAAATGCAAGATACTGCCTGACAGTAAAAATGAGGTGGTGTTTCAGTTAACCATTCCTTTCCTAATGCAGAGTATTAAATGTCAACCAGAGGCATTAGCCAGTGGTTTAAATGAGCCTGTTGATGATGTTAAATATTCCGGGGGTGTTTTCCTGCCGTGTTTGTGTAGCCGTTGGGCAGTTGACAAGTAGTTTTGCAGAGCATAACGGTTGCACTGTATCACACCAGAGCCTGCAGAGAGCCAGGCGTTGCAATAGTAGGGATAGGGGCTTCAAGCAGGCCAGCACATCTTGTTCAAAGTGTGGAGTTAGGTGTGTTTATCATTAATTCATGTGTATTCAGGGTGTGCAACCTCCTCCCATGTCCCCAGCTGGCCCATTGCCCCCAGTCCACACCATGCCTGTACCACCTCCAATGCTGCCTCTACCTCCTTGCTTGCTGAAGCTCACTGCCCACTGCACAGCATCTCTTTAATCTTTGTAAACTGAGTGCCTGGCCAGAACAAACTCTGCATGCCAGAACGTGTTTGGGAGGGATGGCAGGGACGAGCAGTGAGAGGCTGCATGGCAGAGGAACCGGTGTAGGGGCCTCAGAGGTTAATTTCTGGTCGGGCACCTTCTTTCACAAGGCAGAACAGGCAACAGAGAACTATTACAACCCCTTGGAGGTTTTTCCATTGATTATGGCACTGGTTTAACCTGTATTCTCAGGCTTAAAATCACAGAAAACCATCTCAATGTGACCTGAATTTCAGCCCTGAAATGTCTCCTTGTGCGGAGTTCCTGGCCAAGGGTTGCTTTCTGAGTGTGATTTCAGGCAGGAGGGCAGGTTGCTCTGCCTGGATGCAGGGAACAACAGGCTTTCATGAAAAGCTTATCCTGAAAAAAAATACTGTATATTGTATTTGGAAGCACATGGGGGGTTATCCACACAAGCCAAGTGTTATGTTTTCCAATTGTCCAATAAAATAGATTTACATAGCAGCAAGGAAGAAATAAGGCATTTTATAAGACTATTCCTAACCTCCATGAACTGAGACATCTTGATTTAAAACTGCTCAGTGCCCAGCAAGAGGAAATAGTTTAGACTATATGTGAAAAGAGAATAATGGCTCCATCAGGTAGTCTGTCAGCCTGTGTAAATAGGACCAGGCTGGTGTGTAGGAAAGCAGGGTGAATGATCTACTCTCCCAGGAAAGGACTTCAGTAAGGCATTTAATGAAACTAGAACAGACTTATTGTTCTATGGGACTGTACAGCAATTCCCCTGGGTCCCTTTGAAAATCACAGTCTGAGTAGACACAACAGGAAAAATAAAGGCTGTATTTGCAGGGGAAAAGTTGAGTTCCAAAGCATTTACAGGCTCAGTCTAAGGCCTTTCAGAAGTACAAGCTGAATACATATTTCTTAAAATTTAGCACCTTATCTACAGGAACATCTCCCAGTGCAGTAGTAGAAGAAGAAAATGTACCATTTGACAGTTACACCTCACCCTGTGCAAAATCTTACTGAATTTATTTTTCAAGATGTCTCTTTCTGCTTTATTTCAGGCAAAACTCCCACTGCCAAAAGACTTCAATGCAAAACGAAGTTTTACGAACATAAAGACCAAGGTCGATTGAAAATCAGGAATCATTCATGGAAAATTAGCAGATGTGACACACGCAGAGTGAAATCTGCATTATGAATTGCCTCCAACTGGCAAGGGCCAAACCAACGGGACAGCTTTATTATATCTCTCAGGACTGCAGCATAATTTTCTCTGACAGAGTACCTGTTCACCATCCAAGCTAAGCAGAAACTCTTTCTGGGGGTCTGCTCTGGGGCTGCCTACTGCACCAGGATCTATGAAAAATATCAGGACAAAAACAAGCAGGAGGGATTTTTTGCTTTGTTGTGTGCAAGGAAGAAATAGGCCTTGAACCAGTAAGAGCTTCCATGTGCTGAGGTGTCGTGTCAGACTCTGTAATTCTCTGTCCAGATGCACATGCGACTCCTATTAATGTCAGCTGGAGCTATACATGCCACAGCAGAGGAACAGAACCACAGATGGTAATGCACGACCAGGCTCATGTGTTCCCAGATACTGTCATGCCTCAGGTATATCCCAGGCACCACGTCAGGGCTGAGCTCTTCCTACACCTCCACCATCTCTCCAGAGCTCCTTCACTTTGTTTGACTTTTTAACCAAAATCCTGGCCAAAATGGATTGGAGCTTTTCTAGGGACAGTGAAAATGCCTGGGCAAGACTATTCATGATCTCTGGGCTCTGGTGCATCTCCTCTGTCATCCCCTTCCCAAAAAAGGAAAACCCAGTTGCTGAGGGCAGGAAGAAGCTCCTTGTACAGGTACCAGGTGAGCAAGGAGGACCAGGCATGGAGTAGCTGATGGAAGGTACTGGCCTCACAATTTAACAAAGTCTCTGTTGATTTTGGTGGGGGTTGGAGCCATGTCCAGGTGAATGAAGGTCCCCAGGGTGCACCATCCCCACTGTAGGTTCCAATAGGGCCACACTCATGCTGGATTATTCGACAGCAGGCAGCAGTGGTCACCATATAAATGAGAGGTGTTTTTTGAAAGGAAAGCACAGAGAGGTTCATTGCAGGGCTGTGGCAGGAGGAGTGTTGAAGGGTGGATTTGGGGGAGGCTGCACAATGTGCAGGGCAGAGCCAGGCCCAGGCACAGGGAAGGGGATGCTTTTGCTCCTGCAACATGGGACAGTGATGGAATGTGACCTGGAAAACAGGCAGTGATGCATGGAAGGTGTGGCATGGGAAGGTACTGCAGTCTGCACGCTCTGCTAAATCAACATATGGATTCAATGTCAATAGATGAAAGGCCACATGTCTGGGGAGGACCAATAAAAATGTAAATTATACTTTGGATGGAAATGTTCATGAGGAAACTAAAGAGGAAACAGGCCTGCTGGCAACAGTAGCTGCAGAGCAGTCAAATAAAGCTGGAGATTATAAGGGTGGGGGACTGGGTTACAAAGCAAAGGAGATAACTGCTCCCCTCATCTGGCCACATCAGGAATTCTGTAATCCATGTTATGCAATTTGCTTTATAAATTACACTGGGAAAGAGATTCAAAAGGAAAAAAAGTCCTTGTGATAGGAGAGGTGCTGCTCAGCCTAGCAGTTTTGAGCAAGGCAAAAGGCAATCCCCTCCTAACATAGGATAAGACCACCTGAAGGGCTTATCCAAGGGGGCAGTCGAAGAGGTGCTCTGCCTTCAGGATGGACACCACCACTTCCCTCAGGCAGGGCTGCCTTTGGCTGCTATTTGTGTGAAAGGAAATGGTGAGAAAATATATTGCCAAAGCATTGCAAACAGACAAGACATAAACTTTCCCAGAATAAGAGATGTGGCTCCTATCAAGCACTCATGGGCACAGGGCTGGCTGAGTAGGCATACGTGTGCTGGCAGGGATGCCCTCACCTCTCCAGGCAGCAGCCATGTGCTCAGGGTGATGAAATTCAGCAGTAAGCAGCAGGGACTGCAGGAGGTGGACTTGGTGATGCCTCAAGGGTAAATGTTCTTGCAGGCGTCTTCAGAAGCAGTGAGTTCCTTGGGATGAGGGAGGATTTAGTCAGGCTAACAAGTCCCTGTACTTTTCTGTGCTCACATCTGGTAATTGCAGGGCCTGCAGTCTCAGCAAGAACCATCTTCTGCCTCTTTTTCCTCACATAAGCAGCAAATGGGGTCATGGATGGGAAGTGCCAAAAGTAATCTTTCAATCTCTTGGGTTTTTTTATATGAAAAATGTATTACATTTTTCTAAAAGGAAAAAAAAAAAAAAAGAGACAAAGAAAAATGACTTTGTCTGGAACCAAAAATTAAAAACCCCAAAGCTTTCCTTGTGAATCAAGCTAGGAGTGACTTGGATAAACACATCTATTGACTTTAAAATATAATACTTTTCTTCAGAAGGAATGAATGACACAAAGGGTGTGAGTTCTTTTAGGCAAAGCTGTGTATCTCAGAAAGCTATGTACATTGCCTTAACCTGGATTCACCTTTTTATCTCTACAGTATTTATCTTCTTTGCATTATGTTCTTCTTCACATTAGCCCTTCTGCCATAATCTCACAAAAGGATTTGCAAGAATGCAGGTTTTATTGTCCGCAGTTTTGCTTTGACCTTTATGCAACTTCATTTCCAATTATATCTTTCTAACTTTCTGTATTCTTTCTTCTTCCTTCTCATTTCATCTTCTCTTCTTAATGATTCCTCTGATGGTTTTGAAACTTTTTTCCTGTTAGTTTTCAATAGATAAAACCTCTAGGACCTCTCTGCAGATGAATGTTGGCTTTTGCTCAGTATGAACCAAGTCTTAGTCTAGAAGCCTGAATTTGTACCTTTTCTATTTGTAAAACATCAGTAGTAGAGTTTCTCACTATATTGAACAAAGATTCGCTTTACAGAACCACATGGTGTCAATGTCCATACATTTGATTTATTCATAAACCTATTGGAGGAGGCTTTGTTCTTACCAGGAACTGCTGATGTGCAGTAATAACTACACGGCTGTTCCTCTCCCTCAGCCTCAGCATGAGGAGGGATTACTACTTCTTTATGGTGTTTTACTTCACTCCCCTGGTGTCAGGAGATGTGGGGAATGTGGCCAATGGCCTCATCACTCTGCAGAAGTATTTGCTAAAATGCATGATGGAGAGAAGCTCAAAGTGTATGGGCTTAGTTTGTAACCCAAAGGATGGCTACAAAGAGGCTTTGGCACAGCTCTGCAATCAAGGAGGAAGGCTTGGGGATCTTGCAAAAGTACTGTAGTGACTGAGATACAGGCAGGGACCATAATGCCTCAGAACCATTGCATTTAAGCTAACATGGTCCACAGAGCTGAGGAGCTCTGTGCTTGATGTCTCATACTAAGAAAAAAAAGTCATTGTGCAATCAGCCACTGTGAAAATGAGCGTGGTCATAACTGATCCAAGGATGGTTTTTTCCATGTGAAACCTGATTAAAAGTTGGAATTTAGTACAGAGGAAGCCTTTGTGGTCAAGAATTAAGCTATGTTCAGCAACCACAAAGGATAATAAACTTGTCCAGAGTTACAATGGTTCTTTAAATCCTAGAGGTATTTTTAAACCTAATGCTTCTGAGCTGAGACCAACCTTCAACCATTCCAGATTAAGAAGTGTCTTGAGCAGGCAAACCTCCTGCCCCAGCATCTTAGGCGCTTCATACCAGCACAGGCTGGCAACTGCACAGGGACCAGGACAGATTTTATCAGTAGTGAACATCCTGAAATGAAGATGCCTACACGAATGCTAAGCTCCTTTAAAGAGCTTAGCCCAACCCAGAAGGAGAAAGAAAGGCTTCTCCAAGGTACGGTTATTTCTTCAGGCTGTATTGGGTAGCTGCCAGCTTTATTCACAAAACTCTTGTTTTCCTCCTTCTGTAATTGCAGTGGGCAGAAAGCCACTTCACAGAAAAGAACTGGCACATCCTGGAGCTCCATCCACCCGCCTCAGCAGAGTTCGTTAGGATCATCTGGCTGACAGGTGCAGTCACTGTCTTCCCATAAAAAATGCAGTGTGACCTCTCTTTTCTCCTTCAAGCTCAGTGCCCTCTCTCCGAGTCGATTTTTCCAGTGCTATGAATGTCAGCCTCTAGTTGTTCAGGTGCCATTTCACATCAAAACCTTGAAATTTTGCTCCTCCAGCATGTGAAAATTGATCATTTATCCTTCCACTGCTGAGTTTGATCCTGCCTTATGTCATGAGCACCATCAAACCAGTGGCAGTTATATCCAAGTCACCAGCAAGTTTTCAGTGAATTGGGGTTTTGTGTTGTTGGAAAATGGCAGTTAATTAGAACTGAAGCTTTCTGTGCAAATGTATTGGCTTTGCTAAATTTAACTCAAGACAAGGTGTGAAACTGCTGAGCAAGGAGGCAGAGCAGAAGCGTACCCCTTTCTGCCTCTCCTGCCCTGATCATCCAGGGGAGTATCTGGTGCCCAGGCCCCTCACCTGCACTATGTAATGTTATTTTCAAGTCCTTTTTTTTGAAATGGTGCAAAATCTTTCACCTGTTACCCAACCAACGGATGAGAGAGTGAAGAAATGACTGGTTTCTATACCATGAGAGATAGCTGGTGCCTCAGGCATTCATTCAGAGTTTTTTCAGGAAAAAAAAAAAGAAAAAAAAATGCACCCAGAAGTTTTCAATTTCATTCCTTTGCAGAACAAAGCCAATGTTGACACCTGCACATTTCACAACAGGTAACTGTTGGTGTTTCAGTTAAGAATTGCAGTGGTGGGGTGAACTTTTGACAACCCACATTCATATCCACCAGCTTCTCCTGTGACCTGGCACCAGCGATCCCTCTCCGTCAGTCCTGGCAGATCCAGAACTCCCAAGGTCATTTGCAAGGACAAGCCAAAAGTTTGAATTTAATAAATGACTTCTCTTAATTAATTAATAATAATTGAGGTAATTGGAAGACCTGGGTGAGGAGGGAGGATCAGCCCTGTATGTGTTATCCTGACTCCCCTCATGTCTTACTCCTTCAAGTCCAAGTGTGCGCCGCTGGTAACTAGAAGGAAAAACAGAACACCAAGTTGCAAAATCACATTCTTTGCCCTAAAACATGAAGGGACGTGTTTGCTCCAGCATGTTGGGTTTCATAGCAATGGAGTATAAGCAAGTTAGGGAAATAAGCCTCTCTGCCCATGGTTATCAGCGTGTCTTCGACTCTGTGTTACTGTAATTGGTAACGTGAGCGCAGAACCGCGTCGCCAGAGAGCTGCTACCTGCCTGCGAGCAGCCAGCAGAAGAGCCCTCAGGAGACCAAAGTCTTTCCTCTCCATTTGCCCAGCAGTGTGGCTCGTTTGTACGTGTTGAAGAAAGTTTGACACCTTTTGGTTTCTTCAAGAGTGGATGTCGGAGCAATGGGAAAGGAAAGGTGAGGCAGGAAATCTGGCTCCCTTTAAAGGTGCTTTGATAATCTCCTGCACAAAAAGTGAAAGCCCTCAGGTTTCTCACATTGTAACATGGAGCATACATTGCCTGAGACCCACATTTATAGCTCAGTTACTAGGAGTGAAATGCTTTACATGTCTCTGGGGACATGTGAAAGGAGAGCTGCCCCCAGTGTACTACTAGAAGCCATGCCAGCAGTTCAAATAAATTTTTTCCACGATTTTATGATCTGATGCTTGGATTACATTTGTTTAGCTGTAGAAGTGTGAGGTCTGAACAATCTGTCAAAGGAAAGAATAGCCCCAGCTCCAGACGTGTGTGCATTTAGAATTCAGCTTCAGCCATGACACTGTGGAAATCCTTGAGGAGGGATGAAGTCACAGGATGCCTTGCCCAAGACCTAAAGTGTAGGAGAGAAGAGGGACATGAATGGTGGCAGAGTGGGAAGAAATGGCTGTGAGCCACCTTCCCCTCCTGCAGAACAGGCTGGGTGCAGTGCTCAGGGTCAGGGTCTGCGTGGCAGTGGGGAGACAGCCCCAGGAGCCATTGCCTGGTGTTGGTAAGTGCTGGGCACCCACACCTGGAGTGAATCCAGCACCAGGGTGAAATAATCTAAAGCTCACCTGGATATCTCCCACTGCACAGTGGTCTGCAATGGACATCTCACACCCCAGCCAGACATCCTGAGAAGCAGAAGGAGCCAGACCTGAAACCCCTCTCTCTCAGTCACCTGCAGTCCTATGACAAAAAGACCCTTCACCTCCAAATATAATTTTATGAAACTATTTTATTTCAACAACTTTTTCCTTCAAATTTCAGGCTTCAAACCTTTATTTCCGTTGTTCCAAGGAGGAAGTTTAATAACACAGCATGATTTTCCCCCTAAGTGTTTACAGACATGAAGTGAACCTCACAGGTTCCCAGACTGGAAGGTGACTATGGCACTCACCCCATCCTGCAGGTGGGGCATTGAAACAGGGAAGCTGGTGACAATTCCAAGGCCACAAAGCAGAGCCACCCTCTCCCGCAGCCCAGGGAGGCAGTGGCAGCAGATGGGGCAGAGAAGTAGAAGTAGCAGCCTGGTAAGGACTGTGGGAATTCTGGCTCATGTCCCCATTTAAGGATTAAATGCCAGGGCAGTAACCCCAGGACCTCCACTCCACCTCTACTCCTCTTTGCATCCCAGAGCCTCCCAACCCACAGCAAGCTGCTTTTCTCACCTATCCCACCCATCCCACCCTCAATGCTTATTTTCTTCCCCATTTCCTCATCCCCAAATCCCCCCTTATCAGCCTTCCCAGCACAGGTCCATCTGCCAGCCCACAACACTTTTGTCCTGCCCTGACTCTCCATCACCTCCCCACATCAGCCACTTGCATCCACTGACATCTTGCATCTCCTCACTGTGGCAAACCAAATCCCCTTCTACACACGTGTGTGAACTTCAGGGTCTGGGGAAACCTGGATGTGGGCTGCACCTATCAAAAATACAGTGGAAAAGAACTTGAGGGCAGAAAAAGAAGATAAATGTAAGAAAAAGGTGGATGTATGGTAGCCCTAATAAGGAGTGATAAAGTCCTCTGATGTTGCTGGAAAGACTCCCACTTAATGAACCGAGCTTTGGACCAGACTCCAAAGCAGCTTACTTTCCAAAGCTGAGATAAGTTCCTGGCTCCTATTTCCATCTCCTGTGCTCTGACTGCTCGACAAAGCCCATCCTCCAGCTTTTATTTATATTAGGGAGTCACTCATTCATAATTCACCTGGGGCTGGAGCTCACTTCCCATGTCAGGATACAGATCATTTATAAGGCGATAAGGGACTATATTAGCATTATAACCCAGCATTTGTAGATGCTCACATTCTCTCTCAAGATGTTTATCGCCAATATACACAGCAGAAAATCTGACTTCATTGACCTTTGCTTCATGGATGATTCTCTTACAGTGGACATGAAACCTGGCATTTATTTAATGTAGTGCTGTGTTGGGTCCAGTCAAGTTCAGTACATAATGCTGCAGACAACAGGAGCTGTAGGTGCTCACTACCTTTGAAAATACCTCTCTTCTAAACCGATTTAGTGTTTTTAATTGTCACATGTACCAATAGTATATTTGTGCTTGATCAGCAGGAATTTCCCCTACACATTGTACACTCCAAAACTCAAATTCATTTGTTTGCATTTGAAGAACAACAAAACATATAATTACCAAGCACATGACAAGACTTCATGATGGATTAACAGCATTTCACAGTTGAAAAATAGACCTGTAGATAAAAAGCAAATGTTAACAGGCATTCACTTGATGAACTCAAAATACCCACCCCATGTCTAATTGCACTGTAATAGTGTGTGCTGCATTTATTGAAAGGAGTAGCAAACATTCGTCTTTCATCTATCAAAATTTATTTAAATGACTTGTCCTTTTCATGGCCTGTAAAAAAAATAATCTTTATATACTTAGCAGGTAAACATCAAATCAGTCTCTTATGGAAGCCAGCATTAATGACCTTACTGGGACAGGTACCAGCAACAAAGACTGGACATTGATGGTTCATATCACTGGGACTAATCTGTGGTTCATATTTTAGTATTCTTTCATTTCCAGGTAACAGGTTTGATTCTACCATGCTCTGAAATTATGAGTAACTGACATAAAATTATGACAGTGAAGGATAGAGACAAAACTCAAATTACATCTGGTGCTCTTACAATGAAACAGTACTGGTGGGTCAGGAACGTAATGGGTCAACCGTACACACAACAATTCTGGGTAGCTTCTCCTGAGCTGGGATGGCAGAGCTTAGTGAGGGATCAAAGTCCAGGGTGACCATCCCACCACAGCCCTTGGGTGACTGTTGCTCATGACCTATTGCTTTAGAAATGACAGATCAAGATATGGGGTGCCCAGCTCTGAAACTTGAAGGAATGTGATTTCCAGTCAGTGGGCAGCACTCACCTCTAAAAATAGAGGCACTGGAAATCACTGGTGAATTTTGACAGTCTTGGCCAAAATCAACTATTTTTAGCCCATCTGTTCCCTCTGAGCTCAATTCCCTCAGGAAGAATGTATATTTTGGGGGAAGGGGAGGAGGCAGAGGTTCTTGTCACAGGGTGAAAGTTGAAACACTTTCATATCAAGAGTGCTAAAAAAATGACAGAACCACTTAATTTCTTTAAATGGGTGTGAGAATGTTGCCAAGTTTTGTGAGCAATTAAATTTAATGCAGGATAAGATGGCAGGGATGAAGGATAATTATATGTTCTCAAAAGCTTGGTCTTTTTGTAAATGAAATGGCCTTAGGCAGTTTTCCAGCAAAGTTTGGGCTCAGCCTTTTCATTCCAACAAAGCCAACTGCTAATTGTGGCTCTGCACTGTGACATGATTTTTAATGAATTTTTGTCAGATTCCCATCCAGTTGCCCACCAAACCTGACAATAGTTTGGTTTTTCTTTTGTGGTTTTGTGCAACCAAATGTTGCCTAATGCATTAGTGTTCCCACACACATCTTAGCAAGTGAAGGATTCAATGTACTGGACACTGCAAAATTTATCTGACAAACAAGCACTGGGAGCCTTGGAGGTGATAGTGTAATAATAGCATCAATAACAGAAATGGGAGCACTAATTACAGTTCTTACTAATGAGCCCAGAACTGTGAGGTGTTTGATTGTAAGAGATACTCAGTGCCACTATTCACTGTGCTGATAATCAAGAGAATGAATTCATTCTGGCTGGAGGGAGGCACGGGTACTGGTCTGCCCTTACACAGTTGCTGGGCACATCAGTGAGGGTACGTCCAGACATCATCCCATAGCAGCATGAGAAACAAGTCAGGATTAGAGACTGGTGGCAGAGGCACTATCCTTCACACTCTGAGCACATTACTGACTCATTTCTTTTTAAGTTATTTGTGGGTGTTACATGAAATTATTCATTTATCACTATTCAGACAATGTTAGCTGATATATTCACAAAAACTTTTCAGTTTTCAGAAATGTTGTAAACCCATTACTACTCATTCTCCAAGATCAGTTATTTAAGAAGCTGGAGGAGGTGATATAATATTCTCTGTGTGATGCTCATTACTGTCCTGTTAGAAAAGCTTCACTTAGCCAGACACGTAACAGAAACAGTATAATATGATTTAGACAGTATATTCAAAATACCTTATAGTCAATCTGAACAAGTTCATGAGTATCCCAGCAACAGAAATTTTAGGAGGGGATGGATTATGATAAAGGTCAGGAACAATCATAACATCTTAAGAATGAAGGATTAACAAACTCAAAATGGGTAAATCCCTTGGACCGCTCATCTGATGTTTGCTATCTGCTCTCACAGCTCCCAGTCTGGCAGGTTGCAAAACACAACCTTAGGCTAGGAACCAACTAGTCAATTCTAACAGAAGGAAAAAGTTATTTCCACTTTTTATTTTATCTTTTTCTTTCTCATTTTTTTATTTAATAAATCTATTTTGTGATATTTTGGCAACATTCGCTCTATGTAAAACATATTTTATTTGCAACTAACTACAAAAATATTTCCGAAGTGCATTCCAACTAGCTGCAAGGATGATAATCTTGCAGACATTTTTCTTTTTATGGCTTAATTATATTTATTTTTAGTTGAATTGCTAGGCTTATTCTTGGGAGCCTGTCGGATCCTGATGATGCTTGCATTTGCTGTTGGGAATATGGCACGAGCAGCAGCACTGAACTGGATAACATTTATAAAGACTCTAATAGCTTCGCTGCTGGCGAAGAGCTGAGAATGTCATTTTCCCATCCCCACCTACAGATTTCAGGACCTAACAAGCTCCAGAACAAATGTTGCATTTCGGTTTTGTAAAAATGATTATATCTGTTGCTGGAAACCCCTCTAGCACTTTAGAAAAGAAGAAAAAAAAAGAAAGAGAGAAATATGCTTCTATCTGATACCTGTGTTTGTTTCTCCACTGGTTGAATATACATCAGTTGGAGTAGCCCAGTGGTATTTCTCAATAGCATATGCAGACGCCTACGTTGCCATGTAACTGATATGGCCATGCCACCATCAGCTAGGACTTCATCAGCTTGTATAAACCAGGTCAGGCTAGAGCAGTGTGTCCATGCACACAGGGATGATCCTGAGGTGCTTCAGTCCAGGTGGACTATCCTCTCCAAGGAAACGGACTGTGCAAATGTATCTTGACCCATTGCAACTGCATTGGAACAGGCTGCCCAGGGAAGTGGTGGAGTCACTTTAAAAGACACGTAGACATGGTGCTTAGGGACCTGGCTTAGTGGTGAACCTGGTGGTGCTGGGTTGGACTCGATGGTCTTTAAGGTCTTTTCCAACCAAAATGATTCTGTGATTCTATGGAAGGGTTTTCTGTGACCACTGTGCTGGATGGAGCCTTTGTGACCAGGGTTAGTGCTCTGTAATGTGCGTGACAGGCAAACCAGTTCATGGGAATCTCATCTTTTCTTGGTTAAATGCACACTTTCTTTTCCATAGGAAACACTTAAGATTGGATAACTGTGATTTCTTGTCTGTTTTTTGCCCTAGTTTTCCCTTTTGTCATTTTCTAACCTTCTTGAATGAAGATGCTGAACATTGCTAAGCAACTTCTGTTTGAGATATTTACATCTCAGTAGCTGATACCCAGTATAGAGTTTTCTAATGGATCAGTTCAGGAAGGAATACACTAAATGTGAGGTACAATGAAACACATATTCATAGTGTATGTTCATCAGTTTGATATTTGTATGATTCAGATGAATAGTGCCACATTTGAGAAAACAAAATAAAAAATATTATCTGAAGATTTCCTGAGTAAATATGTTCCACAGTAGCTAATTTGGAAATCAAAACTGTCTCCTGGGTCTGTGCATAACATGTGGTAAGCACGTTGCACATGGATTTGCCTGTTTGCCCATTGTTTATGATCATGGTGTTGAAAATACCCAATAACAGCAACCACTTGATGTTTTAATATGTCATAGGTCTCGCATCCCTGAGCCTAACCATGCATCCAATCTCTGTGGATTGAAAGCTCCAGAGACAGACATGGTTCTCATGTGCATGCATCAGTGTGCAGCAGAGTGTGTGAATCACAAGTCTTCCCATTAATTGCCTGGAGGGGTCCTGTGCATTTATATTGGCATAACTCACACCAGAATCCTATTCCCTGAACCCTGAAAATAAATACTTTGATTTCAGGAAAGAAAATGGATCTACAACAAATGGCGTAGCATTGCTTAATGGTTTCCTGACAAATCCCTGTCTCTGCTTTGGAGCTGTGAAAACAGACGCAGACTGCTCTCATTTCAGTCTCGGGAGGAACCTGGCAGGTGCAGTGAGCAAACTGGTCAGGATAATAAAAGCCTTAGGTTCAGTATGCTATTAAAAAAGGCATTATGCACAGCTCAGACACTTAGCTCAGTTAAGGGCTGTCTGTAAAACTGCCATGAGAGGAGAGATCCTGCACTGCTGGTGTGTGCTCAGCTCCCTCAGAAATGCCAAGAATGGGGAAGGAAGGCAGGTTCTCCATTACATGGCATAAGGTGTGGCTTCCCAGGGTCACAGCAACACAGACCAGAGACAGGCCAGATCAGAAGATGAGGTGAACTGCTCACACAGGAAATGTGTATCTGGGCGTTGAGTTTCCATGTGCTTTTTCTTTGCAATGGTATTGTAGGTCACTAGGACTCTCAACATGAGTTCAGCCATCAGTCAATCACAGCCCAAGATTTCTGCTCTCTTAAACCACTTTCCACAGTAATTGCTGTCCCACTCTCAGATTCTTTTCTATTTGAATGACAGCATTGGATAAAATTTTCTTAATTCACTGACAAGTCTTACAGAGCTAAACAGACTCAATCCAACAACCTTGAAAATTGATGGTTCTCCTCTTGCTCCTGCAGGGTAAGAGGCTTGGAAGGGAATGTCTGAAGCAACAACAATTCCCTTCCTCTTCAACTGTCCAGCCTAGATTAGACCACCTAGGTCCTTCCTCACAATTTACCTAGCCTACTTCTAGAGACAGCAGCCTGAGCAGTCTGCAGCTGTGCTGCTCAACCCCCACCCAGGGGAGGCTTTTTCTCATGTCTTGCCTAAAACTCTCTAGCTGCAGTTTAAGCCTGTTGCTTCTTGCCCAATCCACTTAGGTGCAGAGGAAGGCTTTATTTCTAAAATACTTCATAAATCGATAGAAAGCAAGATGGAGCCTTTCTGCTTCCATTGTTACTTGCTTATTTTTAACCAGAAATTTGGAGGATTTAACTTCCTCAGAGTAGCTCAAAGAAACCACACAGAAGAGCAATAGCTTTCCGTGGAATGCTTTAGGGAAAAGTCGTTTAATGCACTAGTTAAACCTGGGGTACTGAAGTCATGGGAAGTTTTGCCATGGAGTGTAACAGAGCCTGGATTTCAGCCAGTGACCGGCAGTTTTCATATTCATATCTTTGTTAGGGTCCATTGACTCAACCATCCTGAGAGCATCTCAGTATCTTCCAGGTAACACATAACAATTGTGAAGCTTCCAATAGGTTTCACTGAGCTACAGCCCCTTCACCTCCCTCCATGGGAGAGAAAGTCTCCTTAAAGCAGAGTTATATGGTGCTTGATTGATTTGCCTGATCTTGACTTTAAGTAGAGAAGAAAGAGCTGAGAGCGTAATTCTCTTACAATGAGAACACGGGCTTGAAAGAAGTAAGGAAGAAATACAGATTCTGGAAGAGGTGGAGACTCACAGCAGAGCACCAGCAGCCTCAGCCCCATCCATCCATCACCCCAGACGCAGACCAGGAGTCTATCAGTCACAACAGTTTATTCATGTCAAATTATTTCAGCTCCCAGCAGGAATGATGGGACCAGCACCAAGCAGAGGAGGTTTGCATCATCTGAGCTTATCACACAGAGGTTTCAGAAAGTTCATGTTACAGAGATCCAATGCATTTTACAGCTTATTTGAAGGGAAAGGACTGAAACATCCAATATATCTCCCATAGCCTGACAACCTAGTAAACACTCCAGTGGGATAACCATAATCCTCAGAACAATGGAAACATTTTAGTTAGAAACTGTAGAAGTTACAAGGCGAAGATTTATGTGCTGTGGGGTAAATAAATATTCAGTTCCCATTAATGTTAATGGGAGTTAAGTGGCTAATTCCCCACACATTACGCTGAAGATTTACTTCTCTGTGTTTTATAGAGTAAATGAATTTATAGTCTTCCTGGAGGTTAGACCCGAGAAAAACAAAGAGCTCAGAGTTTATTCCATTTTTATGAGGTCATTTATTTAAAGGAGGTTTATTCCCCAAACAGAAGGAAAGGTTAGAAGAGCACCAAGTTAAAGCAATCCCCTCCATGGGGATCCCTCCACACCTTTCTCATCTGGGACACCCGTGGTGCTGGAGACCTCAGCCCCCGGCCACCATTAGGGTTAGGGTTCAGAGAACCACAAAGCCTCGAGCTGTCTCTCATGACACTGTCTCTCATGAAATCCTCATAGGCAAACTCAAGAGGTGTGGGGTGGATGAGCGGACAGTGGGATGGATTGAGAACTGGCTGAGTGGTCAGTTCCAGAGGGTTGTGATCAATGATACAGAGTCTAGTTGGAGGCTTGTCACAAGTGGTGTCCCCCAGGGTTCTGTACTGGGCCTTTAATCCAAACTCACCGATGGAGAGACACACAAAGATCCATATAAAATGTCTTAATAACAGAAGCTGGAAATTTATAACAATAATTTATAACAATAATAAAGGATGACATGTATACAGAGCCTTTCATCCACACGTCTACAAGCTGGATTTTGCATTCAGAGACACATAATTCTCTTGCAAACCACATGTGATTTCACACTGAGAGCAAAATGCATCAAACAGGCTGACTTTAGCATTACCAAAACTCAGCCAACATTGGGGCAGCATTTAAGGCCCCAGGAAGGTAGTTAAGCATGGTTCTATTTTAAAGCTCAGAGTATTTTCATGAATTTAAATTGATTTTTCATGGATCAGAAATGAGCATATGTACATTTGTGCACTAATAACTATGCTAGCACTGAACAGTCCTTCCCTGCATCTCTAGGCAAAATTCCCATGGAATTTGCTTTCTCTCTTATGCTTCAGCCTCTAAAATGACCCCATAAATTTTCATTGCTGGTTGAAAGCCATTTAAAGTCAGTTTTATCAATGACTTAGAAGTCACAAGAACTCCATACTCCCTATGTGAACAGTATGCCACAGGCTCTGTGTTCAAAGATGACCAAACATTAATTCCAAACAATTACATTTTTTCTTCCTCCCTTAAGCACTAGTATGTATTTGTGCTGAAACTGAGATTACAGATTATGTATGAGACAATTACACATTTGTTTCCCCTTAGCCTGATCTGAAAAAAAAAACCAGCTTCAGAGAGAGGGAGAGAAAAATTCATAGCAGTGTTTTCAATAGGGCACAGTGATCCGCTGCAGATAAGAAGCAATCCTTTTTCCTTATTCAAATGTTAAGCTTTCCCAGGCAAATAATATTTTCCCCTAACTGGTCATTCATTCATCTCAACTCCATGCAAACCAGAACCTTTCATTAGCAGGGTCACTCTCTCAGTTTCATTTTGTTCAGACATGGCTTTTGTATTGTGTATATTGGATTTTTTTTCCCCTTTTTGGCAGCAAAACAGACTCTCGAGACCTTTGACAGTAACCCCACGCACTCGTCTTTCACTAGGACTAAGCTCTTGCAGATCACTTCATGTTTATTAGAGCCAGCAGCTACAGGATCAAGTGGACTGGGCACCCATGCACCAGCTTCACCCAGCACCCTAAGTGACAAGGCTGTGTCATGGCACTTTTCTGTGTCCCCAGCCTCTGTTAAGTCCTCTTGATGCAACTGCTTATCTCTAGGCTTACCTGGAAATTGCAGGCTGAGGTAGCACACACAAATCAAGTTATAGTCCAGGTGTATTATGCTTGGCCTGGTGCAAACACAGCACATATTGAGCCCCTGGAGAGCTTAGGGCTGCAGTGTTGGAGAAGAGACAATCTGCAGCTGGAGAGACAAATGATGGTAGGGGCTGTGGATGGGAAGCCACAGCTCAGAGGCAACCAGTCACCAGATGGGAACATATGCTATAAGTGCAACCCTTTCATCCTCCCCTCCCTCTGCAAATTTTGTAGGCTGTAAGTGCACAGAGGAGGGCAAAAGCAGGCAGTGGACTGCAGTGTGACAAGAAGGGGTTGGATGACCTCCCCTTCTGCTCAGGACAGGGGATTTGGACTTTTGGGGATTTTCAGTGCTCAGCCCTGCCAAGAGTGCTGGGGAACCTGAGTGAGGCTTAAGCTTTGTGTCAGGCTTTGGAGGGTCTGTCTTTCCCCATCAGCTGTGAAAGCTGTGCAGGGAGACCAGCCAGCCAACAGAGACACCTGAATTGTATCTTGTATGAAGTGGGGCAAATATTCCCCCAAGTTGCAACTGCTTGAGTTTGCACTGGACTTCCCACAAGCAGAGCAGATCCTGGAGGGAAAGCAGAGAGAAAACAGGACTGGAATGTGATTCCCTTGCATATTTGAAATGGTATTTACTATCTAGTAAACCCATTTTATAGCACCCTGCATTTTATTTTCGAACACTTCTATCGACACACACTGTATATCAGTCATTATCTGACTATGGAAGCTTTCACAATGGTTTCCGAGCAGCTTTAAGAAGCTGCCAAAGAATTCAGTGTGGTAGAGATTTGAATTTTTATTGCTGCTTTTCACAAAAAGGACAAGTAACAGAGATGGAAAAAACATATTTCAATGGCCTGTGTGAATGCAGTAGGCCCCAAATCATGAAAAAAATGACCTTTTAGGGGCTATACAGTTCAGATAACCTGCTCACAACTTTCTCAGATCATGAGGTCTGTAGCTCCTCTGGGTTTTTTATTAATTCTTGAAGAAGAGCAATAAATAAATGTCATGTCATTACTGAAAAAGCACCTATGAGACACAGAACAAATATTAATTGTACTTAAAGTAGTCCAGTTAGATGGTATGTGAGCATCCTAGAGAGATGATGGACAAGCAAAGAAAGAAAGAGCTCCGCTTAAAAGAGATAGCTGACTCAACAGGTTTGTTTTTGCTGGCCACGCGTGAATAGGATTGCGCCTGTACAGATTACTTTTACATTCTCTGCCTCTCCTTGGGGACAATACCTTGTCTTTTTAAGCTGTTTAAGTTGTGTTGATAATTTTTATTCTTTACACTAGGCTTTTAGCCAAGGCAAATGTTTGTGTTGTTTTAAAAACTTGAAGTGTATCACTGTGGGAAACTTAAAATATACAGATAATTTCAGAAAGCATTTTTGAAAAAAATTGTGATAATATCCCATGTTATTTCACTTTCCTTATATTAGTTTTACATGCAGCAGTGTTCAGTGCCTCCACAGGCTGGTTTTCTGCTCTCCTCATTTCCCATTCCAAATATATGAAAATACTGATATGATGCTAATTGGATTGAACCATCAACATTTCTGTGGTGACAAAAGTTACAGAAGAAATCAAGAAGCTAAAATCAAACACTATTTTTATCTTTGAAAGAATGTATGAAATATGCAGCTGAAGTAAGAAAAACACTTTGAAGTGCATGTATATTAAATATTAGCACTAAACAGAACTCAAAACGGTAATGGAAGGACAGGCAAAGTTTAATTGAAAATGACAAAATTAAATAACACACAGCCTCTGAGTTCACATAGAGAACATTTGTCTCAGTCAAATGCTACCAGTGCTGCATACCAACGATGTGCTGTGTGCTGCTGAGCACGCAGGGACTCAAATCAAAAAGATTACAAGTTTGGCTTGTGAAGCCTGCCTCAGACTCTAAGTAAAACAAAGTGAGACTGAAATTATTCAAGGACTGCTAGGCACTGACCGAGAAAGCTTGGAGGAAGGAGCAGGAGCAAGGAGGAAGGTGTCTGGGCTCTCCACTGCTTTTGCAGAGGCACCCGCCCTCCCAGCAGCTCTCCCTTACCCCAGGGGTGAAAGCAAAGGAGGATCTGCCACTGCAGGGGTAATCTCTGTTCCCTGCCCACCCTGTCCTGCAAGTGGATCTCGCCAGGATCCAAGACCACCAGCCAAGGGGATACTGTTCACTAGAGAAGGAAATATTAATTAGTGGTGAACCTGATCTTCAGTACCTGGGCTTGCATATCTGAATCCAGCTTAAGTTCAAGCACGTAGTATTTGATATAACACTAGCAAGTAAATGAAGCAAGCACCATCTGTCAGCCCAGCCCAGCATCCCTTATTTCTGCCTCATTTTTCATGGTGAGGGCGTTGTTATGTGTTTAGACAAGCCAGAGGCTGTCCTGCCTAGAGCCTGACATGTGTAGACTATACACATGTCTATTAATCAGATGATGATCAAGCCCCCATGTGTCCTCAGCTAATAGTGGGCCTGGCATATTCAGTGTGGACCCAAATCTATCTACCAGCTTGTCCTCATGAGTCATCATAACCTCAGACCTACCTTCCTCTTCCAAGACACACACACAGGCACAAGTCCCCACAGGTTTGTTGTTTTAGGAGCAGATGACATTAAAGCTTTACGGAGTTGTGTAATGTAGCTTTAATAAGCATGTGCTTTCTATTTGTCACTGCTTAAACTGTACTTTTATACACACAGCCCAGGAGTCTTGCTGAAATCTGCAAAACATTAACGGCAGTGAAGATGAAGGGGTTTCAAACACTCCACAGGCTGGGGGGACCGTCTGGCCGGGGAGGCTGGGTTGGGAAGAAGTCGTTTTGATGGAATTAAAGGAAATAGTAATCAGGGTTGTAGTGAGAACTCTCTTCCTCCAGTTAATGTATTTTCTTAAACAAAGAACAGGAAGTTATAACAGAAAGCTCCTCTGTGCTCCTTAGGCACACAGCGACCAGCATCCCCCGGCTTAGCACAAATCCCCTTTGATTGGGGGGCAAATCGGAGATCCTCCCCATTAGCAGCACACAATCCCGGGCATGCTCCATTCAATTCCTCCTTTTCCCACTCCAGGGATGCTTTTCCTCTTCCGTTTACCTCTTTAAATAGATGATCTGTTGATGGAATGAAAAAAGAAATGTCAGTTTTTCCTCCTGTTCACTGGGCTCCATCCCTCCAGCTCTCGCTGGCTGTAAGGGTTCTTAGAGTGTCTGTTTTTCAGCAATAACCATTCCCTAACCGAGGTCACACATACTGTCTAAGTGCCAGCAACCAGAAACTTTAAATAAAGTGTTACTGAAGTAACTGTACAAATATCTTTTTCACAATAATCTGCTCACTGTCTTTCATGTGTTTGCTAATGAGCTTTACCTCCTGTGGAAATTCAATGGGCTCTAGCTGTACAGTTTTCCAGCATTTGAAAAATATATCAGTTTTGCTGAAAGGGGAGCTGGTGTTTGTTTTTCTGTGGTGAATTTTGTTTTTATTACTCTAACTGCAGCTTCAGAAAATGAAATATCTGTCAAAACAAATCAGGAGTAGGAATGCCCAAAACTTACATTTTTGGCACCATTCTGCAACATCAAATGTTCATCGTCTCAATTTTATGAAAAGCTGAACATGGTTAAAATGAACCTCGAGATCAAAAATCAGTAGATGTCCCATTAATTATGTTTCAATGTGTAGTAAGCTTCCAAAGTGGAAGTTGAGGCCATACAGATTTTTCTGATGCCAAAGCCTGAGGGCTTCTCCAGCTCTGCTCTTGCTGCTTTAGTCACTCTGAACACATTCCATCCCCACAGCTCACTAATAGCAGAGGAGACTGGAGAAATCCCAGTTTTGCAAACATGTGCCACTGATCGTATTAATCATATTACTAGTGCAAATACATTAGCATTTACTGCTGGGAAGGATAACACTAGTTGCCACGAGGTTACTGAGGCATATAGTATAAGCATGAGAAATGTTTGCAGGTCCCAATAAATGTTCTCGAAACAGTTCAGTGCAGTGAACTGAAGTATCATGGCTTATGAGCTGATAATAAAAGCAGGGATGTTAATACACGGTGCAGTTTGTCTTTGCAAATGAACCTACATCAGCTTCTACTTCAGCACAAGCAAGTTGGTGTGCGTGCAGACTTGGTCTGGTACATGTGTTGTAGAAAACTGCCTCCTCAGCATAGCCACATGGTTTGGGTGGAGGATGGCACGTAGGAAGGTTACTGCCCACATTTGATGTGCTGTCTGTGGTAATGCCAAGTAGTTTCATCATAGCAAGTCTTCAGCTAATTAGTCAGGAAAGGCTCAAGAGGGAATAGTAATAAGCTGAAAGGCATTATCATATTAGAATTCAGATGCTGATAATGCTGAAAATTGATCATGTTTATGATATTACTTATTAATAATGAAAATAATTTCCCATTGGAGTCTGCTAACAATAATAATAATAACAGCAATCAAATAGAAACAGTGAGCTAATAGTTATGCAAAGAGATGTGTGCTTAGGTTTGTGTGCCACTGGGCAGCACATACAAATCTTAATGTGCAAATTTTGAGTCCAGGACTGACGAAGTGGCTTCAGAGAAATGTGGATAAATATTTTTCTAAACAAAAAATAAATAATAGAAAACACAGGCAGGCTACCACATGTATTATTGCCTATATGCAACTGAAGAATCATGAAGTCCAGAGAGTAATAAGGGAGGAATTATTCCATGTCAACACTACCGAAAGTTTTAGAGGCCAAAATACTCTTGAGTCTGAGTTCAGCCATGAGAATATTCCCTCAGTGAAGAACCGTGATTCTCTGGTAATAAAATAATGAGAAGAACAATGCTTTGCTCTTGCAGAGTACTGCATGGGAAGTGGCAAATAAGGACAGTGGTTGCATCTATGTAAAAATAAACCCCAGGCTGGGCTCAAAGCCAGCTCTGCTGTTCACCTACACTTCTTTGTAGCAGCCTGAGTCAGCTCTGGGGTGAGCCATCTGGCAGTTCAAGAAGGGGAGAATTTGACATGTTCTCTGCACTGTACAGCACACCCACAGTGTATGTGGGGCTCAGAGCTCCATGTCTAGCTCTGCAGCTTCCCTCTGCCCTATCTGCCTGTGTGCCGATGCCATGTCATCAATGTTGGCCAGACAAAACCACCTGGAACCTTTCCTAGATGGCCACAACATTAACGGCCTACCAGGTAGATGGGATCTCTGGACATTTCAGGCTTAATCCAACCTGAATACAAGGAGAATAATGAATGCAGTGCTATGGCATTTAGGAGGTATCCCAGACTTCAGGACAGCCCCAGTCTAACCAGTTAAATTTTGAGGTAACCACACAAACCACATCTATAGGATGGATCATGGTGTCCACTGTGGCCAGTCTCTGTCCGTCAGCAGCCCAAAGGAATGGAGTAGTTGACATAAGGGGTTGCACATCACCATTCCCAAACTCCACACAGACCAAAGGCTTGCCTGGGCCATGGTGACAGAGAAGGGTTGGCCAAGAGAGGCTCTGCTGACCATGCCTCACCTCTGGCTGAGTGGCCACTGCCCCTGAGGTTGCTCAGTCACACGAGAGGTCAAATACCTGTCCTGAAAATCAAGGGCAGTATTAGTGCTCCCCTCCTCTCTGCAGTGTGCTGCACAAATGTCTGGATTGACAGAATATGTTTAATCTAAGGAGAAGAAGTTTCTTTGTTAATTTGTGCAATCGTTTTTCCTTCCAGTTCCATTAACAATGTTTTGTGTTCTTTAAACAGTGTTTTATTATGATTATTAAATCTTAACATAAATCCTGTTGTTCATCAGTGTATCTGCACTGATCTGATTTGATTAATTCCCACCTTTGCTCCTGTGGATTTTATTAATTTTAGTTAGTACATAATTAGATTTTTAAAAACCATCATTAAATTTCTAGCATTTTAAATAACCCTCAGAGTGTCATCCTGTAAATACAACCAGCTCCAAGCCCTTTTTTCCCCTTATAAGGAGTGCTGTAAGATCTTTTGTTTTATTCATGAAATGTCACGTTGTCTAATATCACAGCACTACATCACGTAACACATCCAGTTCTGTAGTAGTAAATCCCTTTGTTTCTACATTGTATTCCAATTTGCAATTCCAATGCTGCCAGTAACATACAGTGACAACTGAACCTTTCAAAAGACCATACAATTTCCATTCCAGGCACCCACTATCATTTCCAGTAATGGGTATTCAGACTGAATGTATATTTCCAGCAGAGTGTAACAGTACGACCGTTAAAGGACCAGTGGTACTTGTGAAACCACAAACACGCAGGTAATCTTCTGTGAATAGTAAAACATTTCCAAGAACTTTGACTTTTCCATTTCAAAACTGATTTTCTTATTATTCCCCCAAAATACATAATACTAACAACAATAACCCTGATGATAATAACTGTAACAGTCAATGGCAGAGTAACTGTGAAGTGTCTTCCAGGAATACATCAGTGCACAATGAAACTCCTGCATGTAGCAGAGCAATTCATCCTGCCAACCCTGTGTAGGAAGACCCAAGAATTTGATGACTAAACCATGGATGTCATCAAAAGGCAATTTTGATGTTATGTCTTGAAGATCTCAAAGGGTTTCTCACTTCTTTCTGTGCTACCAGCTTTACGCAAGCATTGCTACCTTCCCACCGAGTGACCTTTCCACCATGCCCATGGTGGAAGTCCATGCCTTCAGGGTTTCAAATCAGCCCTATCAGAGCTGCTTTTTTACCTCCCCAGAAACAGCCCAGACATTTGCATACACGATGTTCCTGCTCTGCCTGAAGCTGTACTAATACCCGAAAATGTGTGAAGAGAAAAATGAGGGGTAGCTTTTGAAAATGTGATCGTTGAAACTTAGAAAACAGTTCAGATGAAGACAGCCCCATCCCCTCCTCCTCCCGCACCTCAACCACACGTTTAGATTTGTTCAAGTTCTGGCTTTTTCTGAGACCTCCTTCTCCATTAGGAAGTTTTATCCTTTCTTTACTCATTGTTTATACCAGAGGTAAATCCTTCCAGCTGCCTGTGAGAAGCGAAGAGGTTCCCACAGCACTGCTACCTCAGGGAGCACTGCAAGCCTCAGGGGAACAGTGAAGAGGAGCATACACACTGCCTTTCAAGACCACATTTCTTTCAAACACTGGTGATACGAGCTTTTAATTATCTTCTTATGTATGTCACAACAGGTGACAACATCACAGGTGAGGCTCACAATTCCCTGCTGGCACTGCATCAATCCTAGAGCCTGCCTGCAAAGCTGCACCAGGGCCTGAAGATAAATGATCCCTGCATCCCAGGCTCTCCAAGCGTGCACGAGCCGCTTTCACTCCTGCAATTTTGCAGGTCACGTTTGCCTCAGCAGGTCAATAATTCTGCCCTGGGAATCCATGTTTACTCATTTTTTTTCATCAAATATATGCTCCTAGCAAGCTCAACTGGGGAGTGGCAGATTCAATTCATCAAAACTTACAGGTATAGAGCAGCCATCATCGCAAACCTGGCTCAGCTCTCAGCTCTGCCAGGTTCACCACGTAAACTCTGCTTCTGTTTCCCTGAAGCTGAGCAAAAGCTGTGCTGAGTTTCCAGCACACTTTAGGATGGCCTTGGGGCTGCAGCAGCACACCCCAGCTTCAGCCAGCTGCTGGCCCAGCAGAGGAGCAGGCTAAACACTACGTGCTGTCACCCATATGTGAAGGCAGAAATGGGGGACAGGCAGCAGAGAGCCAGCCAGGACAACTCTGCTCTGCCCTGGGGCTCCTGGACAGGAGAATCCTCCATTACCCTGCAGGGGCAGTGTCCTGGCTGCTTTCTGCTGTCTCAGCAGAGAAAGAAACCTACTACTTGGACCAAAGTCCAAGGATTTAGCCCATAAATCCCAGGGCTTTGATTAATTCCTTTCCTTTTATTTTTTTTTTTCCTTTGCAGATGTTAACATTTTCCAAGCAGTTATATGCTACCTTGGTGAAGTGCAAAGAAAATAGAAACCATGTCTGAAATTACCCAAAGGATCAAGTAGAATAGCATGCATTGGCTTAATGTAGCAATCAAGAATAGATAAGGAGCATATGCCCAGTGCTGGATCTGAGAAATTAGCAGGAATGCAAAAGACATTTTTAGCATGTGTTTCTGATATAAAGTCACTTTCACTCTGACTGGAAATACATTGTGCGCTAATACTGATGTTTTCTTCTCTGATCTATCAGGTGAAAACATATTGGAAGAGGCAGGATAATACTATTTCACCGACAGTACAATTTTCTTTTTGCCTGAAACAGATTTATTGTGTCTTCTCAGTCAAAACTGATAGCACCCAGCGCACTCCCGTTTACCTCTTGCTGCTTCTGTCATCTGACATTTTTATATAAACAGACAATGATTTAAGATTTCAGCAGAAATTAAATAATTTTGCCAGGTAGAGGATGGCTTTGAGGCTCTGCAAGCTTGATTATACCAATCTAACATGAAAATAAATCATACATCTAAAACTTGCTTCCTTTTTTTCCAAAACTTAACAATTCAAGTACACAGTTGCTTTCATCATCCATCATCATGTTAATGGTGATGATGAAAAGATGTATTAGCCACACTTAAGTTATTTACTCAGAGAAGTAGGTTTTAATATGGAAGTACTAAAATAAAATTTAGAAACTCACAAATAAAGGTTTTTGTGTTACAGTCTGTTAGCTGAAATGTGACAGTACAGACTTAGAAGTTCAGAGAAACCTGGAGTCTTTATTGTGACCTGGGAATCCCAGGCTCAGATGCATTCAAATAAGCAGATTTCACTGAGAAGGTTCTGGGCTTGCCAGTCAAACTGACATGAAAAAAAGTTAATTTCCACTCTTGAGGGTCAAAACAGAACTAATGGAGATTTTTCATAATACACTGAAGGAGCCTCAAGTCGAATCTGTGGGACTCCTCTGTCCTTCTGACTCTCTCTCTGTGGGAGTCTGGCAAGATGAGCTGTCTATTTTAGGGACTCAAGTTAAAGCTAAACAGGAGAGAATACTCCTACAGATACAGCAATTTCTTTTGCAAAGAGCGTCTGAACAACTGGACCATTTCTGCAATTATTTCTGCACATTTTTCTCTTACATACAGTCCCAGTTTTGCAAGTTCAGGTGAGATGTGCAGTTAAACACATACATGTACACATCTATCCTGGCAGTGCTGCAATGAACTCAGTCAATGCTGTGGCACTGATCTTAGACAGCTCCTCTCTTTAAACTCCCAATTTTATGTCTGTATTATTCTTTATGCAAAAACCAAATCACTCCTGTAGTGCATGGGCCTCCACAACACAGTCATTAACCTCTCATACGTGATGCTCACTTGATGCTGTTTCAAACATATCAAAATCCCAGGACTGGAACACATGACCTCTTCCTTCTCCCTTCCCACTGAAGGGAATCACAATACATTTTTTATAAGGCTGTATACTCCCACACAGTGAGGGAAAACATGGTGCTGCTCTTGTGCGTGTGTATCTTACAAAAGAAATTCTTTTGTCAAAGAAGCCCCACAAATTACAGCCTAAGGCATAAAAAAGAAATCTAGATCCCAACTGAGACTTAGATGTGAACACACTGTGATCAAAGATCTTGGAACTAAAGATAATTACACCCTACTGCAATGATCATTGCTGCTTTAAAAATAAATCAGGCTGGTTAGAATCTTTGCACTGAAAAGATTTCCAAAGCGAAAGTGGGAGTTGGATCAAATACAATTTTAGGAAAATGTTGCATTTTAATTAGTAAGAAAGATATTAGACATTTCCAGGCACAAATTGGATTCTTGTATTATTTGTATTTTCACTTGAAACAGAGGTAACATTGACATTTTGTTACTTTTATAGATCTCCCACCAAAAATTCCAAGTGAAAAAAGTCTGAGCAGAAAAGGTTTAGTTAAAAAATTTTACAAGAAAAAACTCACAAATCCCCCACCCAGATTAAAAAAAAAAGCATAACTGGAGAAAACTAAACTTCTGAGGTCATAAGTATAGGAGCAACTTTTATTTATAAAAGCACGGGTTTTGAATAGCCATCAGCCTGGTCTTTAAATGTGTGAGCCCAACGTATTGTCACCAGTATGACCATAGCTGCAGTCATTGCTGACACTGGCTGGTACATCCCGGTGGACTGAACTGCTACTGTCTCAACACGTGAGTTAAGCAAATGATTGCTATCATGCACAATGCATTTGTCTTATAAATTAGATGGATGAAAATAAAAATCCCTTATTACTGTAATCACAAAATTAAGGGGGTAAATTTAGAAACTATTTTTGGTATTCCTATGGCATTAATCCCTCTCTCTGCTTCTCCCATTATCACCTTATTAATTTAATAAGCCTGTAGCCAGAAAAACTGTCACAAACAGAATGTGCTGATAATTAACACAAAGAATTTATTTCAATTGTGAGATTAATCAATATATGGCCTAATTTTCTAGCTGTGTTTTCTTCTAAGGGTAGAAAATGCACAGAATTTCAATGGCTATTTCAGAATCCTTTATAAAAATTGAACACTAGAGACTATATTTTCCAAACCTGCCCGGTCTGTCTCTTCTAATTAACGACGTGGTGCACTAAAATAGATTGCTGTGTATTTTGCAAAGTGTTGCTTGAAGTTTGACTTGTATGACTGCCATTGGCTTTCACGGCTGTTGCCATGAAAACTCAAAATCATTATAAAAAAATAGATGTTTGTACAGCAAAATAAAGGCAAAAGTTGCAAATAACATGAAATGAATATGCCTAAGTAAGCATGCCGTCACTGCTATACACCAAAGACTGCTCCTCCTGCCTGAGCTCCCTCCAAGAAGAGAAATGACAGGACGAGTTCTTGTGCTGTTTAATCCTCAGCCTTTTGCTCAGCAGCAGAATTAGCACCAGCACCTTTTGAATCTCTTTAGCAGAACAGAGAGCAATGACTCATTTCGCAGTAGTCAAAAATTGATCAGCTGAGAACAGCTTTTGATCACAATCCCTTCTGTGGTTCTTCACTGGCCCTGGGCCACCGGCTTGCCTTGGTGTCCCCTGTGAGAAGGCCAGTGGCTCACAGAAGCTGGCAGCTTCCACAAGAGCAACATGCGATTGCAGATTCTTTTGCTGGTGGATCTATTCATAAATGAGTTCTGTTTAAAACCATCCAGCTGTAGAAACTTGGCAAGTGGGCTGCTCCACAACACAAGCACTAACTCAGTTGTCACTCTGGATACAGGGCTTTTACACAGTGTGACATTTCCACTGATGGATGATGTACCCGAACATGGTGTCTATGGAATAAATGCATATGAGTGAGTAAGCACATTTCATTCCCAAACAAAAATCATGCCTAAGAGAACAAGAAATCAACAAACACATTAGGGAAGTGAAAGGTCATGGGAGGGAGCTTTTCTCATTAACCCTTTAACTACTGAGAAGCTAAAAAAAGTAGTCACTAAGTCAAAGTATGGAGAGCTAAAGGTCTCCATTGCCTTCTTCCTTCCCATCCATGCCAGCATCTAACAACAGTGTAAGCAGGGAATTCTGATGCTACAAAATGTTTTATGCCTTAGTGTAGACAACACTCATCGAGATTGCTGCCTGCAGATCTGAAATATTCTGGCTTGTTGGCTTCAGCTTCTGCCACAGAGCCATAGCATATAGCAGAGGTGTAGCAGTATTATACCTGTTAGTATATGCATGGTTTAATTCAGCTGCTGTCTTATGGAAATGGCCCACAATGGATGTGTGCATGCTCTGCTGGGTGAAACCAGCCCATCACATGCACTACATGACCAACAGCCCTGGCCTGCCTACTGGTTCCTCCAAATCACTCAGGGTTTGTTCCACCAACACAGCACATCTACCCATGTGCAGTCTGCTAAGCCACCATTTGGATGCTATTCCTAGGGAGTCCTTGTGTGCTTTTCAGCTTGGGTTACAAGACAAAGCTTCACATCAACCAGTGCCTACCTCTCTCTTTTCAGATCCAAACACCCTCAGGGTCCTGGTATGGTGAGTTATCTCTGTTTCTCAAACAATTTGCCATATTTGTTTCACAACTGCTTATCTTCTTCATAATGTTTCTTCCTGCAGATCAGAAAGAGAAGCCTAGTTTTCCACAGCTCTCCTAAATTCCCAGTCACTTCTGGCCACCTATCCTTTCCTTCCTATATTTTCTGCATGCCATTTCCATGGCTTCTCAGGGAGGGGGAAATTCTCTCCCTTCTCTCCATCAGCACATGCTCTTCCTCAACCCTCTGGCTGAGGCAGGAATGGAGCAGGGGACCACAAAGTGAGTGCAGAGCTACTTGTGGCACAGGAGCAGCCCTTTCCACAGTGTGCTACGCCCCAGAAAACTCTCTCCAGCCATCGGGTGGTCCAGGATCCATAATTTGAGAAACACTGTCAGGGAGAAACAGGCTTTCTCTGTTCTAGTCCAACACCATTTGCTGTTTTCTCTTACAGGCTGTTCTCTCCACCTCACTGCACAGAGAAAACACCCCAGAGTATCCTGTTCAGAGCCACTTCCTTACCCTACATCCCAGTGGATGCAGCTTCTGAAAGGAAGCAGAGTAGGCAAGGATGGAGTGCTTTTGGGAATCATTCCCAGCATATGGAGACTGCATTCTGCAGCAAGCGAGGGCAGTTCCCTCAGCAAGTGGAAAATGGGCTTCACCTCCCTGTGGTCTCACTGTGGTTTGCTTCCCTTGCGATATTATTTTTGAATAGCAGGCAGGAGCTCTGTGTTTCTTGTTCTGTTTAGTAAATCCAATAACCAAACCTGGCCCACATCTGGGTGGTCCTCACGAAATACCAGAAAACCACGCCAAGGACATGTGATATAATAATCATAAGAAATACAGGGATTGCTTTGACAGATACCTCAAAATCAGTTTTTCAAGAAATGGGATGTTTCAACCAACGTGTCCATTCCATTTGGGGTTTTTTTCCCACTATTTCTTTTACTTATTCAACGTTTCTGTTCTTTATTCTGGTAAGCCAAAATTACCAGCCTGGAAAATGAAGGTCACTGATGCATGATGCTTGACTTGGTCTTAGGCTGGGAGACGGTACACTGCACAAAATGCCTTCCAGGTTAAGGAATTCAGATCTGAATTGCTAGGCAGACTGACTGCTTTCATGACCAAGAATAAGAAATGCAAAAAGCCAGCCATTAAAGCCCAAATGTAAGCATGGTTTCCTTTTATTTTCCTGAATACTTTGTGGGTAGACTCAGTGCTCAAGGACTAATCTCAGTGCACAGGGCCAGCCTGAGCCTCGCCAGGCACAACGCCTGCCCACACACCGGCAGCTCTGCCAGCGGACTCCGGTCCCACCATGGGGCCCCTGCACTCGCCGTTTGCCAATGTGCTTCAGCCATGACTTCCAGTGTCTATGGTCCAGCTTTGGCCCTCCTCACTGACATCTGCCCCAGCTCCATGAGCATCCATGCCCTCCTGCCTCTAGAATTGCTTTTGGAACATATCAACCCCCAGGGCAGAGAGGGATGGTGTGAGATGGGCTAAGGGAAAGGAAACCATCCAAGCCCCTTCTGACCGAGCAGATGTGGAGACAGGAGCAGAGGCTGCTCACAATCTTACTCCGCTGTCTGATCCTTGCAGAAGCAGGGGCACAGTGGATCATCAGCCATTTCATCTCCCTGAGCATTGGGGATATCCCTCAATCTGCTTAACTGCGAGGGAAAATAAATACTACATCTCATCACTAACACAGCCTGTCCCAGCTACCAACCATTAATGGTATTAACTAACAGTTTTTCATTCACAGCTTTTTACAACTGCCTTTTATATATGCAGTCACTTCTGGAACATAGGAACCCAAATCTCTTCAGAAGGAGAGGACAAACTGGGCAGAGACACTGTAGTAATTTCCTGTTCTGATAGCAATCAAAGAATTATTATTTGGAGCAAAAAGGCTTTTCTTTCTTAAGGGCCCGATCCAAATCATATTATGTCAGATTAACTTTTTTTATTTCCTCCATTTGCCTTGTGCAACAGCACCTAATTGGGCATCTGTGCTCTTATTTGTCACTTTCCTGATTTAATTAATGGCAGTAGGATTAAAAATACTGGTTTAATTAACGCTTACATTAATATTAATCATTCTTTTCTCTTTTCATAAGCATGGGCCCTAATTCAAGTATAGTCCAAAATGTGATAAAGGAGAATTTCATGATCATAAGTTTGCCAATACGGAAACATAGCACAGCAACATGTCCAAAGCAGAACAGTGTGATTGATTTTTCTCTTCCTTTACAACCCACTGTGATTCACAGGAAATCTGCCTCGAGACAGTGGGATCTCATGGAGGGAGCAATTGGTGCCAGGAAGTAGTGGGCATTAAAGGGGATACACATTCTCCCTCTCCTCCTGGTATGGATATACATCTGGATAGACAGTCATTGCACTCCTAGATGCCCTGTCATTTTCCCATAATCTGAGAACTCAGCTGCTAAATTGCACTTACAGAGATGCTCAGGGTTAAACAGGCACACCCTGACTCTTCCAAACCTTCATCCCGCTGTCACCTGGCACTTCACAATCCCACTAGCTTTCCTTTTCCATATAATTTCTCAAAGAGCTGCCTCTGCTCTCCCAGCATGTAAATAATGTAAAAAAGACTGTTCTCTTTGTATTCAATTAGTGAGGAAAAATGATTGTGTGGTTAATGGACCTGGTGAGGACTCAGGAGTTCCGAGTTCAGTTCCCAATATTGCCACACACTTCCCGTGTGACTTCAGCTTCCCACACAGCCTTGTCACATTCACCCAAGGCAAAAGGAGAGTAACGGAGCAAGAGCAATTTCAAACAGCAAGCTCAGGGTGCCAAACACACCAGTCACCAAACGCCCTGGCACCAGTGACACCAGCACCCTGCTGCCTGCACACAGCTTTGTGCAATCGCGGTCTCAGCCTGAGCGGAGCATGGTGTGGAGTCGTCCCTCCTTCTCTCCAGCAGGAACATTCCACCACAGTATTTCTGACTACAATGATTTAGTGTCTATTCCCTTGGCCTGCATCAGACCAAGCCAGCCAGGGCACAGGGGAGCCGAGGACAAGCTGCGATGAAAGGGGCATCGCCTCAAAGACAGAGAAAGGTTTGTATAACTGTACAGGCAAAAGGTCAAATCTTTTATTAAAAAAATCTGTAAACAATTAAAGTAGCCACGAATACGGGAGGTATGAGTGCAACCATTAATATTTAGGGGAGTGGAGGAAGGAAGACAGAGAGATGAAAGCTGAACACCTTTTTGAACCTCAGCCAGAGCTTTATCAACCATATAACTAAGAGAACATATCCTGCTCAGCGAGACACGTATTCAGCCTGTTTCATTACATTCTGTTCTGTCCTCAGTCATGATGGATCCTGCTGAGACTCGTGTTTAACAGCTCCTTCCTGGAGTGGCTCGAGCAACAACAAGAAAAAAAATATTGTGAAAGTCACACCCCATTGAAATTGCATCCTAAAGGGACCTGGCGAGCGCAGTAATTACCAGGATGACTATGAACACCAGGGCCACACTTGGCTCAGAGGCTGCTGTACATGTTAAAATTAAAAAGGACTTTAAGCAGATGCAAGAAAAGTGGAAATTAGGGACCAAAGGGTAGGCACAAGAGTGATTCATCATTCCTGATAAGGAGCCATTAGGCTGGGGTTTGATGGAAGCAGAACCCGGGGAAGCCAGCCTTTCTAAGCTTACAAATGCAGTGTAATCCCCAACTGTTTTCAGATAATGGGAAACTGCATTAACCTTGTAATGCTTCCCTAGTGATTCTATCACATTCACCCTCTTACAAGCCTCCCTGTTCTTTTTTTTTGCACCCTCTGATTTCCCCAGATTCTGATTTCCATCCTCTGGTGCCAATGCAAAATGCCTTGGTACACAAGATCAGAGTCCAGCCCCTTGTTATTTCAGCCGGAACAAGATTTCTGGCTTGTTTTAGCCATCAGGATAGCCTTGACATGCTTTGACTTGACTGCACAAAAAATGTAAACAGCCCTGCTAAGTACAACAATTAACATTGTGTCTCTGCAGATGTTTGTTTCCCTTGAAGGAGCTTGGAATTTGAGTGGGGAGAAGCAGGGTAGGCAGCGAACAGAGGCTAATGCAGTCTGGGGCAAACTTCCCAACTGCAGTTTTATAAACAGCTCAAGCTGCTCCCCTTTCTATCAGTGATGTCACTCCTAACCTTACAGGGGGCTGCAGCATTGCTATCCATCATCTGCCAGCTGCTAGTCCTTCTCGGCCGGATAGCAGGAGGCACATGGTGTGCGAAGGCGGCTGGAGTCTTGAACCGGTTCAGCTTCATGTGAATGGAAGCCAATAAGCTTCAGATTCCCTGGATTTTTCATACAAATTATCTCACCCAAGTCTGCAGATAATGCTGTCTAACAGTCGTAGGTTATAATTTCCAAACAGCGAGATAACCTTCATCATCAAGCAAAGGGGAAAATGCCATTAGCAGATAGAGAGGTGATTTAACTCAACCTAGCCATTTGCTCACAAGTCTGAATTTATGTCATCAGCTGTGATGAAATGAGTGTTTTCTTAGACAGATATGGACGACTAACACAGCGCAGAACTTGGCAATCTTCAAAGGACTCCGAGTTTTCAATTCCCTGGCTAAAGTCAAACATTTGTCTTTCTTATCACTTTCACTCAAAGGATGTGTTTTTGCAATATTACATCAGGTTCATTTGCCAACAGAAGAGGCCAAAAGGTGATGTCCAAAAGATGAATGCTGCCTTCACTTACACGACAGTAACCCATCAGCTGCACTGGAATTGCCCTGGGTTTCCAGTGAAGGACTTGACAGCAGGACCATAACACCCTGCTAGAACATTCCTTATATCACCATCACAAGAGCTCTGTAAATCCAGCACTTTCCAGCTGAGACATTTCAGATGAGAGCTCAAAGTTGAGGTGATCAAACAACTAGCAAAGAGGCAACTGAACAACAAATAACAGTAGGACACTCACCTTCCTTCCCATCCCAAAAATGTGTTAAGTTAGAGTAATACTAAATGCAGAGTTATTCTGTGTCTAAACCTATTTTGTCTGCAATTAAACCCCTTCACAGTGTGAGAGCTGGAGGTTCTGGGAACAGGACGTATTTTTTAACAGATCACCTGCATTTTCTTGTTCTCTTCTCAAATGACAGCACCCTGGATGCTCTTGTATCCTCCTTTAAACTTTTTCTGAGCCAATCCTGTGTGATTCCTTGCAGTGCTGCTCTCATCCCTCAACAGGCCATGAGTATCAAAGCAAATTTCATTTGCTTTGGAAGCAGATGCCTTGTGAAAAAGCCTCTTGTCTGCTTAGCAGCATGGCAGATTCATTCCTCCTGAAGTCAAAAGATTTTAAGTTTAATGAGGTCACACAGTCAGAAATTGGCTGATTGAATACTCACCGAAGAATCTCTGCATAAGCCTGATGTGATTCTACAGGACAGAGGAGTACCTTCAGCATCAGGTAGAATATTAGGGCATCTCTCATTATTAAAATACAGTGAAGTGGTTTCACTGCAGTACATTGTTATGATTATATACAGCAAACGCTGGTACATCAGTTTTACTTTCCTGCAGACTCCTGTGAGGCTCACAGCAACAGCAAATGAAGTGAGTGAAGAATGACCGTGGTCACTGGACTCCTTCAGGCACAGGAAAGGCTGAAGGTGACCGACTGTTTTATGCAATGCATGACTACAAATCCTGAGCTGATCGTTTGCCACTTTTCTACCACGATAAACAAAACATGCCCCTACTCAGTGCACACAATTTTCCACAATGCCATGAACTCTGCAGGTGACAGCCTGGGCAAGGGAACAGAGCCAGCTCTGCACACACGCTGATTGGATTTCAATACACAATTGTGGATATTTTTCAAAGCCCTGTACTGGAGCATTTGAAATGTTTCTTACCTAAGGCTACCTGCCAATAACTACTACTAATCTTTGCAGCTGCCAACACCTTCAAAATGAAGACAAAGTTCCAACTGACCCTGATGTTCAAACTCCAGCTCCAGCTTTAAGGTATGTGAAGAATCCAATCAGCCTGCTCATGCACCTTGTTGAACAAAGAGGAGTTGGGTTTTGTGCCCATAGTTTCTGACAGTTGTGTCAAGCTTTTTGCTATACCAAGCCAAAGACTTGCCTAAACCCAGGTGCATCACTAGGTTAGTGAGGCTAAGTCATGCCAGCATCTCCACAGTGACATTAAAGAGAGCAACACTGCGTCACAGGGAGCTGCCTTCATGGCTTGAGACAGATGGGTCAGCTGGGAATACGTAGGCAAGGGTGACCAGAAGATTTCTGCACACAAGAAGCGAAAGAGAAGTGCCCTGGCACAGTGCATTTAGCCATCACTAACACCTACCAAGTGCATCATTTGAAAGAAAATGAAAAGTAGCTGTAATTCCAGTATCTGCACTCCCTGTCTTCAAAGAGCTTCAAAGGGCAGCTTGAATTCTTCACCCTTTTGCTAGCATGCTGGGAGTGACATTAGAAGCCATTTGTGGCACTAGCTGTTATCACATCCTGGTAACTACAGCCCCTCGCTAGCCACATGGCAGCAGCAGAGGAGCACAGCTGTAACACTATCTGACACACACCAGGAGAGTCTGCACAGCCCCTCTCACAACTCCTCTGTGCAGCAGATATCAGCCCTACATACTAACTATAGACTTGCTGAAACATTATCATACATGAAGGACTAATTAGGTGTGCTGGGCCATTAGCCATCTCTGAACATTGACTGATGAAAAACATAATTAATGGCAGCTTTCATAAACAGAATCCAGAATGAAGAATTAAATTAAAAAGAAAACAGCTGCTGCTAATGGAAATAAGGACCTTTTCTTGATTAAAATATCTGCCTGTCTTTTCATGGGAGTTTTTCCAGAATGGTGGGATGGAAGAGCGTAACAAGATCTGGGAGCAGAGAATCTGCAAAGCTTCCTGCTGAAGAAAACCCAACTTCTCTGGCTGATGAGTCACAGTGTTTTCCTTTCACAGATTTGAGCTGGGGAAGGAGCTATACAATTGCCTTGTTCATCTCACTGCCAGTCTGAATGGCTTTATAAACCTTGGAGATCAACTCTGACATAAAAGCATCTAATTAAATTTTAACATAATATTTCATATTACTTGAACTCACAGATACAGGAGGATCTAGATTTCAATAGCTACTCACTCTGGGCCTATACACTAGTACAGAGTTCTGAATCCAGAAGACAATATCTCCACAGATCTCACTTAAGCACACCCATTGATTCTGAAACCAGACAACAGCAATGAATGCACAGCTGAGAACATCTATCAGAGGGAGACTTCCACCCAGAGAAAGCCACTACAGGCTCAGTAAAATTTTGCTGACATAAATGAAAGTCTGAAGGACAGAAAATGTCAGAATCAAGATTTTTCCAGGTCATGAGGCCTTTCCTTCATGCTGTGATGACTCTGATCCTCTCTGACAAGCAGTACTGCGGGAGGAACCTGCAGTATGGAAGAGTTATCCAGATTTTCATAGACACTGAGCAACACAGATTCATCTGCTTCCTGCTGTCTTCTGTGGGACAGAAGTCACACATCTGTGAGGTGAAAGTCTTCTTTCTGAGTCCCTGAAGTAATTTACTTTTACATTTATTTCATTTAGCTTAAAAATTTTTAATGCACTTCCATCTGGCGTAGGGACTTGTGTGTCATTAAATGTGGCCTTCTCACAGTTTTACCCTGTGTGTTTCAGTGTGTCCTCTCCCAGGCTCACAGATACTTCATCTGTCTTCATATAAAGTCTTGAATCATGGGTTTGATTTTCTGGGGGGACCCTGAACTCTGCATGTTATGGATTAATACTGGTACTTTAACTTTGTAGATTTGCACCCCATTCTGTACCAGGGGCAGGGGAGCCTCTGCTCTGCTGCACTGACTCCATCAGTCTTGCTCTGCCTTGTTCAAAGTGATAGATCTTTTCCATCACTGATGCCTAAGAGCTAAGCCCTGGAAATCCTATGCCCCATGAAGCCTGCTGACAAGGAAATACGTGCTCCATACCACCTGTGCCTTGAGGAATGAAGGCATATGAAAGGCTGTGCTCAGGCTGCGTTATCGGATTCAAAGTGGAAACTAAAGCGAGAGAAAGGTCTGAAAGATGAGCCAGCCAGGAATGCCTGTTGCTTTCACCTTTGATCCACGTGGTGCTTTGATGTGGTATTTCAGTCCTTCAGACAAGGTAACTGAACCTAGTCTGCAGCTCATGGCACCCCTGATGGATATAAATGAGGCAGCAAACCGTGCTCTTTGGCTCTCACTGAGGCACTGCCAGTTAGCAGCGTAATTCAGTCCCAGCCCCTTTTCCATCCCCATTTTTTTTCTCTTCCTGCAGAGTCTAGAAAGAAACTCCCTCAAATAAATACAAAAGCACTTGATGTTCATCTAATGGCATTTCAGGGAAAGGAAGCATGAAACCACACAAGTCATTCATCTCCATAAAATAGTCTTATCAGAGGCCCAGAACACAATTCCTCAGCCTGAGGAGGTCTGATCTTCCTTCTGAGATGTAAATGCATGACATTATGTGCAGAATGGGTGCTGCTTAAGAGCCCAGATAGATGGAGAGCAGGCATGTGGGAATGATCAGCATAAAATATTTCCTTTTAATGATATGCACACTTCTGCTCCTTTGAGGGAGAACAGTATGTGCACTGAATGCTGCAGCACATTCTTCTGGGGATGTGGAGGTCTTGATCTGCTGGTGAGGGCTCAGACTCGAGACATTATTTGTATCATTGATTCAGCCAAATATTTGCCTTTCCAGGGCTCAGGATCACTCAGCCTTCCTGTGCCAGGGATTTCCCACCTGCAAATCAGAAACAATGTTCATATCCATGGGTTCACCATCTGGGCAATGAGCTGAGCTGGAAAACCTGGCTCCAAACTCCCTGGGGTTTGCCCCTCTGCACAGTCCACAGCAGCATGGAATTTATTTTTCTTCCATAAGATTATCCTTGCTTCTTCTTTCACTCTCATGATAGCACCAGCATTAGTCTGAACTCCCAAACCCAGGATGACTGAGTCATGTTCAAAGGAGCCCAAAACCAGTGCAGGAATGCAAACTTTCTTGCTGTATATGGCAGAGGGGTCCCGCTGGGTGGGAAGGTTCTGTCAGGCTCAGCTGCAGCCGTCCCAAGTGGTGGCACCAGAGCTGAGCACTGCTCCTCAGCTGGACGCTGCTGTCACAGCCCAGCAGCTATCACAGAAATCACAGCTCGCAGCCACTGCAGTTCACAGTTCAGTGCCATAAATTAAATCACTGGCGTAAGGCAATAACAGCAGACTGGGAATTGCAGAGGCCGAGGACCTGGCAGACATTTGTGCCTTTCTCCCCTTCCATTATGAAAACAGAGGCTTATTCCTGTGCTGACCAAGGAAGATTTGGCACAGTCTGTCAGAGTCCCAAGCAGCTCGCTGGAGGTCACGCAGGAAATGTGTGTCGGACCAGATCATTGTGCAGGGTGCTGGATTTGCATCTCCAAAGGCCCAGGCAAACTTCCCCCATGAGAATAACCTTTTCCTCCAAGATGGGGCTGGCTGTAAGCATCAACCCCGAGCCCTTCAGTTACCACCTCTGCTGTGTGCCAGGCGTGCGTCTGTCAAGCTGCCTGGTGAGCAGCTGGCACACATGTTATGAGAAGCATTATTCTGTAGTTGCCTTTCTAAAGCCCTGTTGAAAAATCTATCCCAAAGAATAGAAAGAGAGGTATTAGCTTAAACAAGCACTCCTTAACATGCACATGAAACAAGCCCTGGAAAGGGAGCAGAGTCGGAGATATTCTTACTTACTCTCTTCTGTGCAGACTTTAATTGCACATTACTCATTAATCCTTTGCTCTTCAGATCAAACAGATCCATTTGAGACACTTTTGTTACATAAACAACCAGAAACCCTTCTGGATGAGTGTGTGTACACATCCACCCAAGGGAGCATCACAGGCACGTTGGAGATTCTCATTTCCCGGTGCAAGCGCTGTGCTGGCATGGACAGAAATTGGTATTTGTTGTGTGTCTTTGTTGGGCTGGTTTTGAAATTGGTTTTACAAAATATGCATGGGAACCCAAAGAAAATTGCCTTGCTCCTGGTTATGTTAGGAATAGAGACACTCTCAGGAGTGGCACACAAAGAGGGGTGGATATTTGCATGACTGCTCTGAGTTACAGGAGGCATCTCACCGAGGTGTGGTTTATAACATCGTCCCTGGCAGAAGGGAGATTCCTCCTCTCACCCACCAGCTGTTTGTGTCTGCTGCCACCTCAGTGCATCTACTCTGCTGTCAGACCACGTGTGGACTAGATGTGCAATTCTGGCTCTACAACTGCTAGTGGTCACTGCAGTGACACGGTTTTATGGTCGCTCTACAGACAGCATCATTCTGGAGCTGGGGCCATGACAACAGAAAAAACTAACAACAGAGATGCAGGAGAGTGTGAATTGTCCTTGTCCAGGGCTTTGATCTCTGTAATACAGCTGCCATCTTGCTTAAAAAAAGAGAAAAGTTTTCTGGAAACTGAAATGAGGGAGAGAAAGGTGGAGAAACAAATGCAGGGATAACAGAAAGGTCTTCAAAGGTCTCTGTCACACCTGGACTATATGTTCAGGAGAATTGAACACAAATTCAGCTCTGTCATTCTTCAGTTCACTAGGAAAGTAGGTGGCTGGTCAGGGTAACTGGCAGTCAGTGCAGCAAGGAGACATTTTGGTCTGGATCTGAAGCCAGACTATTGGCCAAAGTCATCTCTGATATAACACTGCCAAAAGCAGCACAGCATTCTTCAGCTCCCTTGAGCTTCACCAGGGACAAACCTGGCCAGCCTGTGCTCAGCCTGGATAATCCAGCTGTGCTAGGACCCAAGCTCAGCAAACCCAATGAACTTGTGGGCACTTGCCAACCTGACAGGTCTGAGTTCATGAACTGCTGATGGTGCTGGACCGTGTGTTTCATTTTCCCATTTCCCTCGACATCCCTGAGCAAAGCGAGTCAAGCGTGCCTCACCACAGTGCCTGGGAGACCACAGGCAGGAAGGGATCATATTTTCCAGCTTTGCCTCAAGCGTGTCGCCACATCAGCAGACAACTCCTTTGCTTAATGCCAGTGTATTGTGTGTCACCTCATATTTCACACGACACAATGCAGTCCAGTGATGCAAGTTCCTTCTCCTGTTGGCTGACTGGTATTTATGGAGATAGCGATTACCAGGAAGCCAGGATTTAGGGTACACAAGGGCTGGTGGTGGCGCAGAGCCCTTGCTACTGGTGGGTGGGATTCCTTTACCTCTCCCTGAACTCCTGCCAGGCCACTCAGCACATCTCCAGCCACAAGAAGTTTGCAGCTGTTTTGGTTTGAAGCACCAGAGGAGAGGGAGAAGCGGAGGAGGCTCTATCAGCTCTTCCCAGGGAATGTGGTTGAGTTCCTCACACCTCATCTTTGGTCTGGAAACCGATACGGGAATAGGCAAAGCTGTTGAGCCCACTTAGACAGAGTACCTCAAGAAAACACTCAGAGCCAAATAATGTCCCATTAACTTCCCCCAGACCACCACCTTCCACAGTTATGCTGCAGGAAAAACAGGTCAGCATTTGGACCATTACCTTGGCCCATCGCTACTGAACATCTCCTGTCTCTAGCGTGTTCTCGTTCACAATGGTGAGGAAAGCCACTGCTGTTAGCTGGAACACTGAAGCACCAAGAATAACTCAGATTCAGGCATCCTAAATCCCATCGTGGTTCTTGTGTTCAGTGTTTCCTGCTGGCTGAGTGCTTCCAATGGCCACTTCCTCAGATTTTAAGGGGGGCACAGTGGACAGAAACTAGGGCTGACATTCCCATGCAAGGAAAATGGGGTGGCTGTGTCAGGGTAAGCAGCCAGCCTGGACTGGCACAGGTTGGATCCATTCCTCCTTCAGATACAACAATTAGGACATGGGTCTCTTTTTTTCCTGCAACTCAGCTCAGGACTCCAAAGATCCTGAGCCCTTCACAGTCAAAGGCAGGTGTACCCCAAGCATGGGAAGATGTGATCACCCCTGCACAGCCAAAGGCTGTTCTTTCCCAGCAGGGATGCAACAAGGACAGCAGAGCACAGAGATGGGGCCATACACCCTGGAGACTGTAGATCCTCCAAGCCCAGCCTATATAAGGCAGCACGGAGGTGGGAGTTCAAAATAACCCCCCACTTACTCTGACCACTGCTGCCATCATTCACAGTGCACTGGATGATGCTCTCCCAGCAATGGGGGTGAGTGGAGATTTCAGGGCACAGATGATTGAAGAGGATATTCACTACTGCAGCAGCTCAGCTGAAGCCCACAGGCAACAGCTGAAGGGTCCTGGCCTAAAGCCAGCCCCTGGGACATCAGTGGGAGGTAAACTTGTTGAGTGGGGGCTGCATGAGTCACCCAAGGTCAGATATCCACATCCCCAGAGGGATCAAACAAGGATAGCTTGGAGAAAAACTGACTGTCAAATCAGCATCACTCTCCCTTTCCTCAGTTTTTTCATGTATAAACTGGGGACAATAAATTGTGCTTTCCTGTGAGGCCTTGCTCCATGGAGTGGAAGTTCACAGATGGTGGTAAAAGTGTTTCCACCTAGAGACACTAATTAATTTATCTGAGCAACAAGGAGAAAAGAGAAACAAACGAGAGCAGTTCCTTTCTTGGAGCTATTGTTCCTTGCAACACTTCTGTTTTAATTTCAGATGTATGGTTTGCTCTTTTATTTTTATGATTTTTTTTTTTTACTGTGATGCTATTTAAGGCAGAAAGGGGATTTCATCATCTCCCCATGGCCATTCTCAGCTGCAGCTCTGACCCCCCATCCCTGTCTTGCTCTGCTTGGTCTAATAAACTTTTTTTTTTCTTGGTCTAGTTTCCTTCCTTGTGCTCTTACATCATCTCTGTACTTATCTCAGATTCTAGCATTTCCCATTTCTAAGCACCTCTGAGAATAGCAATAAACACCATGTACGGCAGTATCTTGGCATAATCCATCAGCTGCAGTCAGCAGTCCGAAGTCACAGAAAACCAGCCTGGAAATCTAAGATTCCATCTTCAGAGGATACCCACTTGCTAGCCACTTGGAACCATTTCATTAAGAAAATCGGCGTTTACAGTTCCTGAGTACAGAAAGATCTAGGCCAAAAAAGTGAAGATTTGTTAAGTAGGAACATGCTCTTACGTGCCCTCTGCTGCTCCCAAAGAGCACTGAAATGAGCAGGGTCATTCCTTCTTTCCCTCTTATTTCAGATTGACTTATGGCTGAACACTATTCATAATAAAGCAGAGTCAGACTACTTCTGTGCAAGATAATACTCATGCAGACTTTCTGACTAGACTTTTTTCACCTATTCTATTCATCAAAACCTATTCATGTCTTTATTAGTCTGACTTGTTTCCTACATTTATGAAAAAGATATTTCTTGGTTAACAGTTATTGCTGGAATGAATGTCCCAGCATGATCTATGGTCATACATATTTCTGAGTTGCCTTCTTTAATTTTATTACTTGAAAAAAACACCAAAGAGATAAAACTTTCTGGAAGTGGAACATTGCCGCTAATGAGGATAACAAGAGCATAGGTATGAGTTGCTGGAGATACTAGAGTCTAAGCTTCTTTTTCTAACACAAGCACAGGCATCTTTTTTCTAGAACAGTCTTCCTTCTCTTTCCAAAATCCTGCTGCTTTTGGGGAAACTATTGACATTAATCTCCTTATCCATAATTCCCTTGGGAAAAATGCTGACCAGGACTCAGCAGCTCCAGATTCAGGTCCTGGGTTTGTTATAAATACCCTGTGTGACCTTGAGCAAGCCACTATTGTTCTGTGACTTGTTTTTTCCATCTGTAAAATGGCAGTACTGATGAACCCTGTGTTTTATTGCCAGCTCTTACATTATGCATATCTGCAGGGGAACTGCTCATTTAATATCTTCATGGCTTGGTTCCTCATCTCTAAAAGAGCAAATAATAATACTTCCCTTGTCTACTTATTTTGATTACAGACTCTTCATGTGTGCATGTACTTGAAGTACTGTGGGACTCTGCAAACAACACATTTTCCTCCCCTCTTACTCCAGACGTGGTGCTGATCAACCCTCAAAGCTGGGTTTGCAGGGTGACTTCGAGCTAACCGCCCTCAGCACTGCCACATGTCAGCTGTGGTGCCTTGGCCTCCCAAGGAAAGCTGCTATATTAGTGACTAAACAGATCGGCTTGCACTAAAGCACATGAGAAGCACTCACAGAGAATACTGTGCTAGCTACATTGCTGGGTAACATCACTGCTATCATCAACAGCAAACAGCTAGGGGACAGAATCCTCTTGAATTCACACTGCTATTTCTGAACCACTCCTGTACATCCAGCCCCACAACTTTTGCTCATCTAAAATCCACATCCATGATAGCTAGATATCCTATCTTGATCTAAAATCTTTGGATATATAGCTTACAAGAAAGAGACCAGTAACATATTTTTACATTTTATACATCAATTTAAACACAAAATATCTTCACATGACTACTGGAGAGGTAATTTGGATAAGCAGAGATATAAATGCCTACAATAAGCAATCTTTTTTCTCTGCTGCAGAGGTGACATAACACCGTGGTGACACAGAAGATTTAACACAGTGCCCAGCTCAAGAAAGGAATTTTGCACAATATTAGATGACAAAGTTGTTCCATTGTTGAAGTACCACAGGCATTATTAGCCTGTCATGAGACCGGGGTACGAGCTCATAAACTGTAACTCTCACATCTGCCTTTGAACAAGGTTGCCTCTCTCATTATGCATGTGAAGTATGTCTGCCTGTAAACACCAATTTTTTCCAGCTGAATTTTGACTTAAAAATTCTTCCCAACACTCCAAACAGAGCAGTCTTCACTGGCTAACCAAGTGGAAGAAAGACTGGGTTCTACTTGGATTGATTGCATTTCAGTAACAGAGGAGAAGTACGGACACATTTGCATGATCCATTCTACCATTTTTCAGTGTGCAGAAGAGCAGTTGAATTTAAGGCAACACTTGAGTGTAGAACAAAAGAAGACAGGGTCCATTTAGAGATGTGAATTTCTTTATTTTTATAATTTAAACATCCATTACATAGGGTCTCTGCATGGGAGACTGATTTATTCTTTTTCAGATATTCTTCTCTAATTTATCAGATTCTACAATCTGTTGTTAAGATTCTGGTAAAGTAAGATCAATATGAAAGACAGTTTGTTCAACTGCAGTTTTCCAGGAAGAGTACATAATGCCAACACTTTGAACACGCAGAAAAAAACAGTTCTTCCTTGTTTATATTTCCAATGGGTGCATTCATATTATAGCTCATCAAAATAAAGAAATTATGGGCAACTACGTCTAATTTTCTTTCAAGAAATTTGGAAAACCAAGGGCTGATTAAGAAATCAAGGGACTGAATTTTAAAAATTGTTCAGGGGAGTCTTACATCTCGCTGCCTTGCAGCACCACCTACAGAGAGGCTGTCAGAATCACACCCACTGCCAAAACTCGGGGAAACTCCCACTTCACTGGCCAAACAAATCCTGGTTCACTGATTCACACACCCTGGAAACTGCGAGTTTGAGAGCCCTGAAGCTTGAAAATCTTCTGCTACAGGATAAAGGCAGGAATATGGTCTATTTTTCCAAGAGCCCATCATTTCCTATGCAGAAAATGCACGTCTAGCAATAACAGAGTTCACTCAGTCACTTTGCTGATTTCTTCTTTAGAAACTTTCCTGCAGAAGAACTTTTCTGGCAGCCAAGTGTCCCCAGCTGCAAAAAGATGGTGGGATTTTTCCAGGGCAAAATGGACTTAATGGTCCATTAATCCTACCTTTGGCACGAGCTGATTGTTCTGGCTTCAAAAGACAGCAATATTTCACCTCCTCCATGTTCCTACTCAATTACACGAGATAAAATGTGAAGGGGATTGACCTTCATCTGATCACTGAAGCATTAGGTCTGTTTGCCCTTGACTTAACCTGAGCTGCACAGTGGTGATACAGGGACTGGACTGCAAGAAAGGACTTTGCAAGCACAAATTAAAAGCTGGCTTTTGAAATATGGCTCTGATTATCTTACCATTAAAAAAAATATTAAAGCTTAGCTATTCATCTCAAAATAGAATGTTCTTCTGAAATATGGAGTATTTTTGTCTTCCTCCAGAAGCCTGATCCAAATGCCATGGTAGTAACTTGAAAGTTCCAGCCATTTGGGATCAAGGCCCTGGCTGTGGGAGGTGGTGGGTGCAGGAATGTGCGAGGGAAGCAGCGTTGCTATCTCACTGCTGATTAAGAAGAGCAGAAAAGAATAGGCATTTAAAAAGGCAGACAAGAGGTCAAAGGAAGACACAGGCTCCAAACCTATGGCAGTGAGCTTTAGCACCAAGAAGTAACAGCCTGAAATATTAACAGGATAAATTTAGAAAAATGTATTTAGGGATATGTGCTCTATTAGGAGGGGAAAATACGATCCTTTTTATGAACGGATTGAATGCTACCTTATGATGTGTTTGTTTGCCCTTGCCAGGCCTGTGGGAAAGATATACCAGGACCTCATTCCTCTGATGGTTAAACATTTTCTTCCAATTTCCAGTCTACATTTATTCATTACTGGGCAGAATAGCTCTAAAATCTTTTCTCTGCTTAGAAAACGAGTTACCTTACAAAGTCATTAGGATACCTTCAGTAAATTCATGTTGTATTTTAGCCTGTTTCTATCTGCCATCATGTCTGGTATTATTCTTTCCCACTAAATTTATCCAAAAGCCTTGTATTTTATCTGGATCAGACGTCAATCATTTTTCCTCTTTTTAAATGCTGGAACAATTTTTCCTGCTTCCAAATGGTGTTGTGTTGCTCCTGCAGTGATGCTGTTACACAGTCAGATATAATCTTGATAGGCCAGTGCTGTTAGATGTCTGGGTCAGAAATTAGAATATTTCTAAAGGGACCTACAACAGTCATCTAGTCCAAATTATTGTCACATTATGATCTTTTATGTTTTGTTCCACTTGGATGAGATGATTTCTATCTCTGTGCATTCATTTTCTCTATGTACATTTCCACTGTATATTTTGCATTTATTTGTGTCCTGCCTCTCTGCCTTTCATCACTCCTACCTCTTCCCTCCTTGGTCTCCTGGTATGTATGCCTGAAGAACATTTTGCTATTTATTTTAATTTCCTTTGCAAGGTCTAACTCAGCTTTGTTTCTGGCACATTTCCCTTTATGTCTATACTTCCTAACTTCTAAGATGTCGTTTTCTTTGATTAATCCTTTTTTCCATTCCTTCTACTCCCTTTGCTTGTTCCTAATACCCACTTTGAAGTGGTTATTCACCAAGTTAGGTCTGGACCCTTTCCTTACAGAGTTTTATCCCTCTGTGTACAAGTCCCAAATACTTTTATACCCTCTGCTTAAGTTCCAAGCCTGTCCAACAGTCAAGCCTTTTTAAGCCATCAAAAATCATAAAGTAAAAGATATTAATTGCTGTGATATACCACTTCCCATACATTAGGCTTCCCATTGGGTTCATGTTCACCATCCCACCAAGTGAGATATTCCAACTGATTCTCTCCATGCACACAATCAGAGCTAAAAGATCACGGGGAGACCGCTGACGGCAGGAGAAATTCCTCTTGACCTACAGCCACAACAGCAGTGCCAAGAGCAGGCTGGAAGGTCGTTAGCTGAAACTGTTCTCATGGAATAAAAAATTGTTACAGTAGATTAAAAATTAGCATGAAGAAATGAAGTACGTACATATATTTTTAAAGCCTCTGTCAGGCAGCCAAAATGAAAACAGATTTCACCAGACCACGAAAAATGAAATGCATGTGTTAGTCCTTGTATGACTGAAGCTTATTTCCTTGCTAAATTCCAAGTTTCGGGTCTCTCCCGCTGAGGCAGAAGGGCTGCTGGAGAAAACTGCCCAAATGTCTTATAATAGCAAAGGAATACTTTTTTCTCTTTCTCATTGCACAAGTTTGCTCAGGCGGTTAGATAAAACGGGGTAACCTTTCCAGAAAATGTGGTTGTGATTACAGTCACTGTTCCTACCATATGTGTAAATACTGCTTGTTTGGGGTTGGGTTTTTTTGAGAATTTAAGCTCAGGAGTCTCCTGACGACCAGCGTGAGCAGCTGCCCGGGCCATGGCCACTGCCATTTCCACAAGGGACCCGTTGGATGTCCCTCGGGTGCAGACCTGGCTCAGGGTGCACAGGGCACCCGGTGTCCCATCGGTCCAGTGCAGGGGGGGCCCAGGCTGGCCTGGCAGAGCAGCAGGGGGAAAATTGTTCCAGTTTGCCTCATTAAAAAGCCTCTTTCAGAAAGTCAAACTCAATATTGTAATTTTAAATGGTTTGTTCATTTTCAGGGGACATCCTGACGTTTGGACGGTCGGAGTCAGCAAAAAGAGCTGTGGGAGGTTTAGATTCAGTAGAAGAAATTAAATTGCAGGGGAGAGAGGGGTTCAGAACAGAAAAAAATAAAGTGGGAAAAGAGAAACCACCAGACCAAATGGTCATAGTGCACAATTCTGCTTTGAACCGAACTTGTGCTTTTTGAGGGTGCTTTGCAGCAGGGGGAAGGAGCAAGTTAACTGAAAAAGCTTTAGAAATATCGGGGCTTTTCCGTACAAAGCCGTTTTGCCGAGGTTCCCGGGCAGGGAAAGGCAGAGCTGCGGCCCGGGCACAGGGGTGGGCACGGGGAGCCGCTGCTTCCCCCCGGCCCACACCCGGCTGTCACCACGGCCACCAACACCGGGCCCAGCGCCCCCACACCCCTCCCCGCCGAGCCAGGGGCGGCAGGGGCCGGGGTCCCTCGGCTCCAGGGGTGCTCGGGCCGTTTGGGGCGGATGTGGGGGTTTTCCTGCACCCCGGCCCCAGCAGGGCCGGAACGTTGGTGAGCGGCCGGCGGGCCCGGGCGGAGCGGGGCGGAAGGCGCGGAGCGATGCACACCGCGGAAGTGAGCGGGGCAGCCGCTGGGGCTGCGGGCGGAGCGGG
>VZRW01009362.1:359425-373479 GCA_013398125.1 Aegotheles bennettii | reverse complement strand
CCCTGTGTTCCCTCGCCCCCATCCCCTGTGTTCCCTCGCCCCCCATCCCCACCCGGGCGATTCTTTTCCCCTACTACTTCACGGAAAATGAATAGAAGAGCTCTGTCGTTGTACTGATCCTATTTCTACTCCATGAACAACAAATAATTGCTGCTATGATAACTTCACGTTGGCATTGGGGTGAGGGTTTTGCCCTCTGTGCTTTGTGATGTCTCCTTTCCCCAGAGAAAAATACCCAAGTTATTTGGTAGAGCAGAACTCTTCTATTCACTTCAGTGTGGGCACTGTTAAATACATTAGTGTAGATTATTCCCATTGCTTGAATTTTTCCATAATTTGCTCTGATGTCCATTGCCCTCCTTAATTTTTTTTCCTAAGTACAAATAATACTGAAAGCCCTCAGAGAGAGGGGAGCCAGCACACTCTAGTGTGTGTGTTCTGGACAGAAATTTCAAAAAGCTGTTTGTTCAGTGGCTTTTTCTAAGTTTTGAGCTGGTCAGACCACAATGGACTGCTCAGCAGCTCAGCACTGCTGGGGCTTTCACACTTTGTGTTCGAACGTCTCGTTTATTTGTAATAGGCACCACTAATACCTGTTGGCAGTCTCAGAATTCTAAACTGCTTTGCATTAAATGCATTTTTGTTGAGGAAAAGCAGCACTTTGTGCTGCAAATTTCATTTCAGCTGATGAGTTGCTGTCGAATGGTCTGTGTTAATTGTTAACTTGATTACACCTGTGTCTAAGAAGCTGCATATTAAATTGCATCTGAAGAACAGGAAATGTCAGCAGCAATGGGTGTTGTACGTGTTCAGTTTGGCACTGCATTTAGTTCTTGGCACTGTGGGGTTTTGCCAATATCAGTATCACATTTTAGATCCTGGATTTTTATTTTAAATATCACCTAGAAAAGTTAGCGATGGTTTAAACTTGCCTCCAGACTACTGAGCAGTGGAACTACATTTTTACTCACAGTGAGTGCAGTAACACTTAGCCCTTGCATAAACTGTTTATTTACAGTGTTTGTTAATGTTGGTGCTCATTCAAATGTAACCAAAGCCAACGGTGATTGGGAATTGCTGCTCTTGTGCAGTGGGTGAGGTGAATCAGTGGCTCAGTTTTGATCCTGGTGGATAGTTGAGAGTTCTGTGGTTACTTACTACAAGCATACTATTTGAGCAGGAAGTGTAGAGATGGTGGTGTGAGCTACTCGCCTTTCGTGTTCCTAAGGTGCCCATCACTTGCAGCTCATTACCTTTTCTTCTGGATGGTACCCCCAGAGCAGAGCTGCTCATGCCAGTGGGGAATGTTGCACATTCTAGCTAACAGTGCTTTGGCTTACCTGACTTTGCTCTCCATGCTCCTCCTGAAGAAATCCTTTACCATGAGAGCTCTGTCAAAAATTGCATGGTGCCCTGGAAGGTGCATTCTCACCTGGACAACAAACTGCTCTTAAACTGAGATAATCAAAGCAGCATCTGTAACAGTATAGTATATACAGCATAGTATCACAGAATCACAGTACTATTTCAAAAGCTTGCTATAGGGCAAAGGAGATCATTAGTTGAAGCCTGCTGCTTTGTTAAACCACAAGTGTTTTGTCCTGGTTTTAGATCAGACATGCTTGCTTTATTAGTCTATCAGTGAAATACCCCGTGGCCCACACACACCTTCTGCAGCACAAAGACTGAATAGAGAAGGTGCAGATACTTTGCAGAAATAGCCTTTTGTATTTTTCAGGTGCATGTAGGATTAGTGTTACCTGAAACCAGAGCACAACTGAAGTGTGCACATAAGTGAACGTGTACATTTGCTTTTGCTCGTTGTCTTTTGCTGTCTGTTTTAATCTGTGATAACTGGGGTGCTTGTCAATAAATGTCTTGTATGTGGATCCTCCAGTCATACTCAAACCTCTAGCTCACCAGTGTGTGTTAAATACTGCACTCAAATTCCCCTTGCTGTCACACCTCAGTATATTCTATTGCAGTTTTTCTGCCTTAAATTTCAGTAACTAAAACTTCACTGTGCAGTGACTTTGGAAAACAAACCAAGCTCTTAACCTGATCTCTTGTGTTCTTTCTGTTTACCAAGCAACTGAAGTATTTTTTAAAAAGTTTGTGCATCAAACAAAATGCTGACTTAGAAAGTGCAATATCATGATGTATTTATTGAATTGCCATGTTTTAAAAGCCAATTTGTTTTGTTCTTGGTAAACCATCGTGCTTAAAAAAAGAATAGGTATTTTCTCAACTGACCATTCCCTATATCTGCCCTATCCTGTGTCTCTTTTTTCCCTTTTATCTTTTGCTGTCTCTAACTGGATGGGGCTGATGGGACCCACAAATCACTTCAGGAGCTGGATGAGGTATTGTTTTTCACATTTTATTCTGCCATGGTGCATCAAGCGTACATCGCTGAGCTAAAACATTCCTTGCTTTATTCTGCCAGTTTATTCAATTCTGTTATGCAGTATGAGGTGTCTCTGTGTAGAGCAGGAGGACGAGGCTGCATAGACAGGACAAACATTTTGTGATGTAATGTTACGTTGTTAATAGCTACATGTACAAACTAGTCTGACTATACAAATGGGATATAGTGACTTTGTACGATGAAGCTAATTAACTATTTTTTATGCTATGTGTAAATTATACAAAATTTATTGGTCAGGAAATAAGGTCAGGGATAAAAAAACTCAGGCTTTCAGGAAAGAATTGCCTGGGAAGGAAGAAGGACCTTTTTTTAGGAAAAAAAAAAAAGGAGGTGGAGAACAACAAAGCTTTCCAGACCTAATAAAGAAAAATTAGCTATCTGGGATAAGCTAGGAAGTGACGTTTTTGTATAAAATCTTTCCCTGAGAACTAGTGGTGCAGTAGTTAGGTATGTTTCAAGTGGTATCACTGATGATACCACCTCTTTCTATCTCCAGTAAAGGAAGATTATTTAATCTCTGAAATTACAAAGCCTGGTTCAATGGGCAACAAGATCTATATTTGTCTTCCAATTCCATCCATTCCCCTACCTTCCTCTTGGAGGAGGAAGATAAATGAAAGCATCTATGGCCCCAGTGCTAAATGTTGCTCTGTGGCCTGCACACTGTTAGATGTGTATTGTGCTCAGCCTTAAATTGGAGAATTGTAGACGTGCTTGTGGGAAGGAGCCTCTGGAGATCTTCTAATTCAAGCTCCTGCTCAAAACAGCACTATTGGTAATCTATATAAGATCATCCATGACTTTGCTTCAGAGGTTTTCAAGACTTGGTTAAACAAAGATACCATACTTTCTCTGGACAACCTCATCCACCACTGTACCATTGTGGAAATAGGTTTCTTTGTACCTGCACCATAGTGCTGAGCTGTTCTTCATCTGCCGGGTAGGCAAGTGTCTGACTAAATACAGCTTTGTTTGAAACACTCATGGGATACTATTTTTATTTCTTGGAGATATAATAAACATTTTTATTTGGAGATTTTCCCAAATAAGATTTTCAGACCTGCCTGTCCCAACGTAAACTGTACTACACCATTGGTTAGGGATCCCTAGCCTGGGGATCATTGTCTGATGTGCCAACATGGGAATTACTTGAGTTATCACTGCCATACTGTACTTTTGCTTGGAAAATCTGATCAGAATTTATTCTAAGGGTAACTTTCATCTTTCACATCCTGTAGGAAGTGGGAGGGTGTAGGCCATTAGCATACAGGGACAAACCAGGAGATGTGGAGCTTGATCATACTTGCGTCACATGTGAACAAATTTTTGAGGTTAATTTTTATGAGAAGGCATACATGCACGTTTTCCTAATGCTCAAGGATTTGGATCTAATTTGAGTGAAATTAATTGCTGTCTTTTCTTGCCTTCTCTAGCTTGCCGATGATCGGATGGCACTGGTATCAGGAATAAGTTTAGATCCTGAAGCAGCAATTGGAGTAACAAAACGCTTACCTCCCAAGTGGGTTGATGGAGCAGATGAAGTAAGTTGCATGGCAGATCCAGCACAGTTTGATTTCTCATGTAGAGATTTATTACAGTGGTCAGTTACATTCTCAATTCTGTAAGTTTTATGATAGAAGTAGTATTAGAAGAAAGATTAAAATAAGTGTTTTCTAAATTGACACCCTTGTTTAGAGGAAAATATCAGGCAAGCTGTGACCTACTATCTTGAAGTGAAATACAGGGAGAATATCTAGGGCTGGAAATTCCAGAAGACTGGATTTGCATCACCAGTGGGAGCTCAGTATTAACAGTGCACTGGGACCATTAGGGTAGACACACTATAGCTGAGCATTTACACTTGAGACTGCAGGAAGGTCCTAAAGCTCTTAGCACAGCAAAGTTGTTCTCAGTTTGAAACAGAAGAAAGGGTACAAAAAAGAATAGCATTTCCAGTAAACTTTTTGTTGGAACCCTTGGAGGGGTCCAGTTGAATAGACACTAAAATGATGGAGATTAGTAGTTTACTGTTTAAAACAGAAAGTCTTAGTGTCTTCTAGCAGGAGAATTTTTCCTGCCTATGCAGTACTGATGCCTTGCAAGTTATAGAATTATTTGGACAAATGCAAGGGAATTGTTCTGGAGCATCCAATTAAAACCTTCTCCAGTATTTGGAGAGTGAAGCTATTCTTGACTTTCAGAAAATCCTTTAAAAACAGACTCTCAGAACACATGTTTGGTCATTGATTTATGTGTACACAACCCGTTGTGCAGAAAGGTGATCAGTTTCCTTTTTACTGCAATAAGTCATCCTTACAGACTTATTTTTAATGACTTGTTTGAAAGCATTTAATTTAAATTCTACTGTTCAGTTTGGGCTATCCAATGTTTGACAGAGGTGGAGGTGTGACCTGAATTTTCATTCATTTTTGGAAGTTGGCTAAACCTTCTTACTATATTAATTATGTAATGAGAAAAATCTTATTTCCACTTAATGAAGCATATTTGAAAACAGCAGCCTTGCCTAAGATTAACAAGAGTAGGTTTGAGAAGTAGAAAACTCGGTATATGACAGTATTCAGTTATTTCTTAGCCAGCTTTTTATGTGCTTTTTAAATGATTTTTGATCTGCTTTTTGTGTTAAGATTTCTTTCAATCTTTTTGTCTAGCATTTTTCAGAACCTTTTTGTCTGAAACATTAGTCATTCCCCTTTCTTGGTTGGGCTGTCTGTTTTAGATTCAGTATGATATTACCAGGGTTAAACAGAAGATGAAAGAACTAGCCAGTCTTCATGATAAACATCTAAACAGACCAACGCTGGATGACAGCAGTGAAGAAGAACGGGCAATAGAAATAACAACCCAAGAGATCACACAGGTACAGACTGCTCTTGATTATAAACCTATAGTTTGATATATCTGTACGGTATCATGATGAGGCAGTGGTTTCCTTTGGGTAAAGAATTTCTTTTGTCATCAGTGAGCCAGAAGTCCTGGGTTCTATGCTTGGTACTGCACTCACTGTCTCAGTGAACTTCTCGACAAGTTGCTTAACCTCCCTGTTCTTTCATTTACCTTTTTGCTTTCCTACTTGAATAGGACTGGACACTTAATCAAATAACATTTACAGATATCTCATTAATACAGTTATTTTATNTTGTATATTTATATATATATATATATAATTTTTTTTTCTTAGACTTCCAGTCCAAGCAGTTGCAATGAAGCCAATCTTTTTGGTCAGAAGTAGTTGTGTTACTCTGCTACCTTGTTAGCTTTAAGTTGATTGTTCATCCATGGTCTCTGTTTTCATACCTTTTTAAACATTGCACTGGGCAATAAGAAATTAATTTTAAAATTAATTTTAAAATTCTATAAATCAAAATATTGGTCTTCCATTTAGGACTTTGACAATGTGGTATTTAAAGTGTTTCTGTATGTTTTTTACTAATGGAATTGTTTTCTCAGTTATTTCACAGATGTCAAAGAGCAGTCCAGGTCTTGCAGAGCAGGTCACGTAGTTGTACAGAACAAGAAGCACGTGTTCTCAGGAATGTAGTTTCTTCCTTAGCACAGTCCCTTCAGGACCTATCCACCAACTTTAGGCATGCACAGTCTGACTATCTCAAACGTAAGCATAAGAGATACAGTAATACATGGGTACATTCTGTGGAAACCAGTAATTCAGGAGTGTTTATTTTCTTGATTGGGAAAACTGAAGCACAGAAAGGTTAAGTGATGCACACAGGAACACCACGAGTATATTAGAGTGAAGGTTAGAACTGGGAGTTTCTGCTTCACAGTCCCTGTTCAAACTGGTTTACTCTGTCTACTTCTTATTGCTAAAGGAAAAATTTCATGGTTAAATATATCAATGAAACCAGTGTTATGTTCCTGAGAGAATTTGTTAGGAATTAGCCTCGAGTGATTATATTTTAAGGCTCTTGCCTTACCTAACCTTAACTTCATGGAACATAATTACTTAAAATCACTGATTTAATCAGAGTCTTGCAAGTCTGGTTGACTTTGTTGTGCTTTGTATTTTTATTTCTATGTGACAGTAAGCCTATGTGACAGTTTAAAATGTAGATACTGCTGTTTGTCACTTATTAGCCAGTTTTTTTTTCTTGTGCTTTTTCTATCTGGTGCTTCAAACTTTACTCTTACTCTGATTTTAGTGTGTGTAAATATTATGCTCAAACACAGTTTGTCTTTTACAGGCATGAAAAATAGAGAAGAAAGATCCAAACACTTCTTTGACACCTCAGTCCCACTGATGGATGATGGGGAGGATGATACACTTTACGATAGGGTAAGTTAAGCTATTATTGCACAAACTCAATGCGAAAAAACTTTTTAATGTACCTTTAATTTTAGTATGCAGATATCAAAATGGTATGCAGTGAGCACCAAGTGACATGAAATTACATTTCTGCAGATTTCTGTGATGCATTTTCATAATTAGTATTGCTGTTGTGATGTTAAGATGATCATGCCATCATGTATTAGTTTTGTACATCAATAAAAACACTTTTTTAGAACAGATCTTATTTTTAAAAGTTGTTTGTGTTCAGGCAGGATGTAAGATTTTAATTTACTCTGCTAAAGCTATAAATAGCTGTCAGAGTTATTTTAATGGCCTCAAAACTCTTTTTAAAATACAAAGATTTTTTTCTTAGTTGTCTACTATGGAAATTCCAAAAGAACTGTTGTGTTATGAATCTTAATACTTATAATTACTTCTATTGTTTTCACACTGTTAATGTTGGTTCAGCATATAAATCTTGTATTTCAACAGGGTTTTACAGATGACCAGCTAGCACTGGTGGAGCAAAACACGTTAATGGTGGAAGAGCGGGAACGAGAAATCCGTCAGATTGTACAGTCCATCTCTGATCTCAATGAAATATTTAGGGACCTGGGAGCAATGATAGTAGAACAGGTACATTGACATCACAGTATTAGTAAGAAATAGGAGATTCCATGTAGGCTTGCACTCTTCCTGCTGTAACATCCTGTATTTATTCATGTGCTTCTCGCTTTTTCCAAACTTACTTCTTCAGACTTCAGGGATTGCTCGGCTTGAAATCTGCCAGAAGATGAATTAATGAAAAAAGAAAATAAAAAAAAATGGTTAGGGGCATTAGACTGAAAAAAGAATAGAGTCCTGGAGTTCTGTTCTTTTTCCTGGAGATTCAGTTTAGGTTAAATGTGTCAGCCAAAAACACCTGAACTGGGAAGTAAGGTGAGAATTAAGGAATATGATGTGAGATGGTGACAGAGCTGCCAGCTAGGCACTGAGTGAGGAGGTCCTTTAGCGAAGTCCCAACTAGTTCTTCTGTAAAAGTTCATGGATTACATAGCTCATTAGCTGTTTGCTGTGAGTGTTGTTCATTACTATGCTGTTCATAATAATAATTGCTTTATGAAGTTCATTTAAGTTCAATTTGGTGCTCATTCTCTCCATTTTATTTAGGGAACAGTTCTAGATAGAATTGACTACAATGTTGAACAGTCATGTATGAAGACTGAAGAGGGTCTAAAACAACTACATAAGGTAAGCTGGCGAAATACTTAAGCTGATGGAATACTTAAGCTGCTTTGTATATCTAATAATATTTTATAGTTTAATAGCCATTAAGTTATTCAGTCATTTTTCACTTGGACATCATCCCTTTGCTGTACAGTATAAAATGTCCAACTGTAATGAACTTTCCATATAACTTCTGTTAATGTCATGCTTCATGCCTAGTGTTAATTTCTTAAAAAACTTTCTGGGCATCCAAGCAATGTGCTTTGATCTTCATACTGCTGACTTAGTGGGACCTATCTGAAATTCCTTCTGTTTTGAGAGCCCAGCACTTGTGAAATAGACTGGTTATTGGGTACATCACTAAAGATTTCTTAAGTTGACATATCCTAGTTTGAAAACATTATCTCAATAGTGTGAGCAGCAAGAATGATTCTTAATGTGTTCTCTTACCATCCAATACTTGTTGGAAGTTAGGTCCAACCTTACGCTTTTAATGTGAAGCTTTTACTATAAACATCTGAAAAGTTTGAATTGGCAGCAGAACACAGGCTTCCATGGTTGTTTTGTTCTGCTGGGTTTTGTTTTGTTTTGTTTTTAAGCTATGTTCTGACTTGTCAGCTCAATTCAGCCCTTCCATTGCTGGAAATAAAGTAGAATGAGAGATTTATGCAAAAGCCTCTTAAGTAAAACATTCCATTTTGGAAATGTGGACATCTTATTACTACACACTAAACCTCTTTGTATTATGGTAGACTTTGAATATGTGGCAGCAAAAAGTGCCATTTGAGGAAAGGCGAAATAAATTGGTTATAGGTTTATTCTTGTTATACATGAAAGTAAATTGGGGATCACTAACATAAGGTATTGACTGTTGGTGAACAAGGCTTTAAGTAATTGCAAGCAATTTGCACAAACTGAACTGGAAATAAATGAAGCAGTTGTGATCAATGCTGTTTCTAGTCTAGTGGTAGTTAATGAATTGTGAGCAAACCCGTTTGGATTGCTAATTAGTATATGGATTTTGATGCAATATATACCTGTTTTCAGTAGAGCAGAGGAATTTTTTCACCTGTCACAGAAGATGCACACACAGGTCTGAATGGCAGTATCAAACACAGATGTTTTGCTGTTTCTAATACTTCAGTAACTTGGTTCTGATTTAAGGTCTAGAATGTCAATTTTCTGTTTTAATTGGCATAATTATTACACACTACTGAGACAACACTTTCACAGAAATCCCATTAATTCACTGCAGAAGGCTGGTGATACCAATCACTGGTTACCAATTCCTGCTTCACATGAAAATTGGAATCTGTTGTGATACTTTGTCAGGCTTTGATACTTAAAGCCTAGTTAAGTACATAATCACAGTGGTTGCATGTTACATAGTTACAGGTCAAAAACTGCTCTTTAGCAGATCTAATAATAAATAATTACTTTCCAGGGACTATAAAAGAGAAGAAATAATATATTTTTCCCTTTAAAATTTTGAAGGCTTATTAATTTAAAAAGAATTGCATGCAAATTTTGTTTAGTTTCTATTAGTGGACTTTCATTTGGCTTTTGGAGAGTTTACCCTGGGAAAAAGAGGAAAGGGATGAGAAAATATGGTTAGAAAAAAGAAGGAATGAAGCAGAAAACTGAGAACCAAATCAAAAAGAAAGCTTTGATTTCTAGTTGAAATTAAATGAAAATGCACAGCTGAATCAAGTACAACAAAAATGCCTATTAAAAGATAAAAGTTTTGTTGTGAGTTTTAATGTCCTTCAAATATAATACAGGAATCTTTTATCAGGAAAATAAATGAGTTTAAAAGTCTTACCAGCTTTTAGTGTTCAGACTTTCATATATCCAGCTGCCTGATCTTGGTTTCCGTGGTCTTCCTAGCTAGGTGTTCTTACAAATGTCATTCTTCTGTGTAGCTCCTATGTCCTGTGGAGGCATAGGACCCTTTCAAAGACTGTTGAAAAGAAGTCATAGTAAGATTGCTTAAGCAATATGAGGATGCTTTCTTTTTTATAGAATCTGCTGTTTAATAGAGGTAAATGACTGCAGTGTGTGCTTAGCTTGGCTGGCATCTATGGTGCAGACCAGAGTTATTTTGTGGGAGTTGCTTGCAATATACATTGTATGAGATGTTGTTACCAAAGAACAATTCTGCCATAGGTGTTCTTCACTTATACTCAACAAGAGCCTGTACTTTGTAGCTTTGCAGAAATCTAAATACCAATTCTTTCCTTTCTGTTTCTATAGGCAGAGCAATATCAAAAGAAGAATCGGAAGATGCTTGTTATTTTAATTTTGTTTGTTATAGTAATTGTCCTTATTGTTGTTCTTATTGGTGTAAAGTCACACTAGGTTTCACTTCATTTTCTTATTTTTGGAGTTTATGTGAACTTTTCTCCCCAATGTGAATGGATGGACCTGCACTCCAGAAAGCTGCCTTTGAATGTATAAGCCCTCGTGGTGCAAAGACTGTGCAATGTTTCTGTAGAAATCTTCAAAGTGCAAGTTTGGTGATCTGTGAGGTGTTTGTAAGGACTATATGGAACATGTCAGGAAACTTGCTCCCACACAAATAATTTGGCACTCTCTGTGGGGGTATTTGGAAACACAGTACTTAAAAATAATTACAAAATTGAACTTTACCAGTGAGTACAGTAATTAGTGTGTTACTGAGAACAAAAATGTGCTGTCTTCTGTGTTCTTATGTCGCAATTGTTACAGGCTTCAAATTTAAACCATGTTACTGAGTTGTGGGACTAGATAACAAAAATTGATCTAGGCTTAAAATACGATGAGGCACAAAAATGTTTGACCTCATCTCCTTTCTTCCAGATTCAAAGTCCAAAGAACTGGATAGACAGCTAAAAAAAAAGCTTTTAGCAACCAGAATGTAATCTAATCCCTGTGATCTTAATTTAGATACTGCACCATTACTAAGAATCACAGTAGTACTTGATCTTGTAAATTTCAAGATTTAATCACTGGCATAATTTAGCATGTTTAGTTAATTAAAAAAATTTCCAAGCTTGAATAATCATGGGAATGTTTTTCCTCACCAGAATGATCATATATATTTTTTCATGTACAATTTCTTTAAAGTACAAACATTAAAGCAGTGGTGAAGTTAAATCTAAAAAATTAAGAGATTCTCCTTTTGGCTCTGTACTCCATCTGGCCTACCCTAGTGGGTCTCAGACGTTTTATACTTCAGTTGATGTATGAGCTGTTTATTTTACAGTGCATCTCTCCACATGTGGGTTTTTGTGTGACTTGACTACAGTATACATTACATCCATTTGTCCTGACAGATTTATTTTTTTCAAATGCCGGCCTGAAAGAGGATGTGTTCGTGGTCTTTTACTGACCAAGAGAGATGCCATGCAAGTGACATGTTACTAGGCCTTCAGTAGAGATTTTTGGGTTTTTTTCACTATTTTTTCAGTGGAAACTTTGGTGTAGTCCATAAGAGAAATTAGGGCAACATCTAATAGAATACTCATGATTTAATTCAGGCCTGAAGTGGTGTGCAATTGTAGAGGTCTTGCCTTAATATTTTTAATACAGCTTTTCTGTATGGGTTTTTTCCCCCAAACACACTAACTTATTTTCTTCATTTTCTGACTGACACAGTGCTCCCCATAAATTTGCAGAGATGTTCTGCTCAAAGCCTCTGAAGTGCAGTTTCATAATAATAATGTTGCATATGTTGCCTGCCTTGAGTTTATCTGTACTGAGCATTAAGGAGGTCTGAAGATGTGGCTTCAAATTGACTTGGTGCAGGAACAGACCTGAAAGCAAAGACTACAAAGATGCGGAAAGCCTTGGCTTTTTGTTGGCTTATTGTGAAAAGCTTTGCACCACTCTTGTTACCTCTAAACAAAGGGGATGTTGAACTTCCAAAACTGCCAGTTCAAATCCTTGATTCAATTCATAAAGTCAATTGGTAAAAGAATGATGCTTGTGGTTGGGTGTGCAGCTTCCCTGTTCTGGTAATAGATCTTTTCAATGATCGTGAGTAAAACTACTGTCTCCCCAGCGTGCTGTCTGCATCGGTTGGTATGAAGCAGCATATTGCTATAATTTAATATACTGTATTTGCAACTTCTCTCTTAACATGAGATTGTGTTATTTATTTCTGTCTTGACTGGTGCTTTTGACATTTTATCATGGCTAATGAATTCAGAGGTAATAAAACACTTCTGACCTAATTGGACAATTATTCTTTTTTTAAAAAGTGTGAACTGAAACATACCTGTGTGAAGTTAATGTGTCTTTATATACTATTGATAATTAAATGAAAGCAGCAGTGATGTGACATTTATTTGGGAAAAAATAATGTAACTTTCTGTAGCACAATGTGACTTGTATCATTGAAAGTTATTTCCCATGGGTATCTTTACTGAAGTAACTGGCTACATATCTTCTATCCAAATTCTGTAAAAGGAAATGCATTTTTTAATATGCATTAGACAAGAGGTTAAACTCGAATGTCAACTGTCCTGTGTCACTTGAGCTGGATTTTATTTAAGCTGATTATATCCATAAAAAAACCAAAACAACCTCTAGGCTTCTAAATAATTTCGGTGTCTAGCTTGTTACAATTGAGTCTAAATAATTACCAGCAGCCCAATCCAACCTTTATGCAGTGCTGTGTGAAAATCTCTCTACATGGAGTTACAGAATGGGTACCAGTGGGTAGTAGAAGCCTAGAAAAGCCAGTGCAACTGAGGAGTAGCTTGGCTTTTATAGTGGCTGCTGCCTACCCTGGTGTTACAGGAGTAAGAGTTGTCTGAACCTACTGACTGTGCCTGTGCCCACCCCTGTAACTGTCTCTGCTGCTGCAGAGGAAGCTGCTATGCTCTGTTATGCAGGTTGTGGCGTCTTCATGGTTGCTGGATTCTTCTCAGCTCGTATTCAACCTCTGATTCTTTACAAAGTTCCACAGGAAACTGCATGACTTGAACAGAACAGCACTGTTGGACCATCTCCTCATGGGAACAACCTGTAAAGCTGTTGGCTTGTACAGAACTTCTCCATTAAAACTCATGCAAAAATGAGGTGCTCCTCCTTGTTAACAGACATTACTTCTAGTGATATGTGGAAAGGACAGTATTTTTAATACCTAATAGCAAATTTATTTCCACTGCAAGCCTTCTCTGGAAACTGAAGTAAAATGGAAGAACTGGGTTGTTCTGCTTAGTACATTTTGGAATGTGCTAAAAATTTGAATGAATATGATTGATACAGGGTTCACTGAGGCTGCCAAGATTGTACTGATTTAAGGTTTGCTTTCATGAAACACTTAGCACAAAGGAGTCTTATCTCCTTTGCTGAAATCTTTGGGAATGTTGCTTTTGGTACAGCCTTGGAAGGTCTAAGGTCTTGCATAGGTGACAGTGAAACTGATTTTATTGGAGAAAGAGGAAAAACAAAACAAAACCCAACCTTGACAGTCTTCCTAGATAAAATTAAATAGGGAATCCACTATGATTTTGCATAATAATTATGATGGATTATTTAACATTATGTTTGAGTGGCTGAATTCCATAAATACTTGTTGAGGACTGATGGCTGGAGTGGCCATGGACTGGTGCTGCAGCTTCCACTGTGGCTCACACCAGTGCAGATCTTTGCAGCCAGTGGGAGTTCTGTACTGGAGATGGGACTGATTTTTCTCGGTCTGTTTCTTACCTTGACCAGGGCCTTCCCCTGCTGCCCTTAGGGGATGAGTGAGGGGTACAGAGCATTTCCCACTGCTCCGTTTCCCCCTCAGATAAGGGAACGGGGCCCAGTGTGGTGCTGGTTCTCCCGCAGGAGCAGCACCAGCAGGATCTGTACCCGAGGGCCGGGACCGAGCTGCCTGCGCCCTGCTGGGGCTGTCTCAGCCCCGAAGGAATCGCTGTTCTTGCCTTCCCTCGCTCCCGCACTGCCCACGCGTGTTTTCCCCTCGAACCTGGGGAGCCGTAAGAACCGGGACCCGCTCCTGTGGGACCCGGCTCGGAGCCAGGGCCTGGCACAGGGCCGCCCCCGTGTGCGGGGTTCCCGGTGCCACCGCGGCGGTGCCGTTCCGGGAGGGGTCGGGCCGGG
>VZRW01009362.1:317374-358765 GCA_013398125.1 Aegotheles bennettii | reverse complement strand
CCCGGGCTGACACGGGCTGTCCGCGATAACGCGAGGAGCAGCCGGGCGCTCTCGGTGCCAGATGGCCCGCGGGAGGCTCAGCCCGGCTCCCGGCGCGGGGGGCAGCGCTCCCCTGCCCTGCCCTGCCCTGCCCGCAGCTGCGGGGGTGCGGGCCCGGTTGTGTTCGGGTGGTGCCGGTGGGTTCTGGTAGAACACTCGGTGTTTGGCATCGCCGCTCTCAGGTCTCCAGGTGCTGGGCAGGATTTTTGCTGAGCTCCGGAGCCCCTGTGACAGCACTCGGCCTTTTTATCGTTAAATTGCCGTGTGAAGCAATAACTCGGCACCAGTAAATCGATCCCATTTGTCACTAGAGAAAGCGACTCGGTTCAAAAGCCTCTGCAGCAGATCTGGGCACTGAACGGGGTGGTTTTCAGGTATAATTCCTACTGCTTGGAAGAGGTGCTTGTGATGGAAAGTACGTTTGTATTTTCTGGTTAATAACCGGGTTTGTCACTTTTCCCCGTGCCTTTTCACTCCAGAAGCTGTGGCATTTAGGAGTGTTGGTTTCTTTGTTCCCAACACCTGAAATCCCGCAGTTAAAGAGCGCCTGGATATAGGGCGATACAGGGGATAGATGGGAGATATGGGGGGATGAGATGGAAAGCAAAGCCCAATACTGTTCTTTGTCTTTAAATTCTTCTTTTCTCCCCAGACATGGCAATCTGCTCTGGGCACCCTGAACCCCAACCCCACCGACAGCTGCCCCCTCTACCTGAACTACGCCACCGTGGCTGCGCTGCCCTCCAGGGTCAGCCGGCACAACAGCCCCTCTGCAGCACAGTTCATCACCCGCCTGGTCAGGAACTGCCTCCCAGGAGGGGTCAACAGATGCGTTGTTGTAAGTGCCTGTTTGAAAATGCTTCTGGGGAAATGTCTGGTCAAGGATTTTCTCGACTTTTCAGGATTTTAGCTGTATCCAAGGAGACTGGAGGTGGGCAAGTTTGCTGCTGTAATTATGCTGACATTTACAAGTGGGTTTGCACTGACGCATAAACAAGACCGAGCTGTAATAGTTTATACACAAGCACTCAGAGGGAATTAAGGTTGGATGTGTGTGGAGTGTCTGCAGCTAGGAAGGTCCATGCAGAGGGAACCTTTAGTGGTTTTTTTGAAGTAGAAGTTAGGACATTAGCATGTGCTTTAGCAGATAGACGCAGCCTGTGTCTGTACTGCATAACCCGTCCAAGGTGCCTTGTTTGTGTTCAGTGAGTTTTAAAAGTCTTAATGTAAGCTAATGTTCCAACGTGAGTCCTCTGCAGGACAAGCTCTGGACTGCTTTGGTCATCTTCAGTATGAGCCTGATTAATTTGTTATTTGTTTCTATGGCTTCTCCAGATTAATTCCAATTTCTAGGTTGTTGGAGAAGACTCGTACAGTTGCTGTCAGTAGCATCATCTAATTACACTCTTCGTTTGCAAAACTTATTTGCAAGAGTAATAACTCTAGTTATTTTTCTCCCCTTATAGTTAACTTTGAAAATGTTCAGCTAAAACTGCTTTCCATTGGTAATTTCTGTAATGAACTTCAGAAAAATATTTTACATGTTAAAAAGCTTTTAGATTAATATTAGTCACATTCTAATATAATTTCTCTCCATTTCATTTGTTTTGAACACACATTGGTGCTTCCCATGCTTTTTTTTGGTCTGGATCTGTAGGCTAACCTGTGTTAATGGCAGTAGTATAATTAAAGTAGTCCAGCTCCCTTATAAAGAAGTACTAATTCCCACACAGTCAAGTCCAGCAGTGTAATTCATTTCCATGTGGGAAATGAACTGAACCAGTTCAGACTGGGACTGTTCACACTGCAAAACACGATGTGTGAATATGTTTTGATTCAGATACCAGTTATTCCCCCCCTCTTCGCCAATTATATCACAGGTAATATCACAGATTTTTTTTAAAATCCCTGACACTGTCTGACTTGTTTGTCTCCTGGCTGGTGTTTCAGATGGTCTGTGAGCGGTCTGAAGTCTTTGCTTCTGCTTGTGCATTGGCCAGGGCTTTCCCCTTGTTCACACATCGGTCCAGTGCATCAAGACGCACAGAGAAGAAAACTGTAACGGTGGAGTTTTTCCTGGTTGGACAAAACAATGGACCAATAGAAGTGGCAACACTTAAAGTAAGATTTTGGGGTTTTCTGTCATCAGTTGTTTCCATTATTCCCTGAAATGTTTTAATTTTTTTTCCTTCAATTTGTTGCATGCACAAATTGTCTGTCTGGGGCTACACGTGGAACAGGTGTTGTATCTAAAGTAAAGGCCAGAGTTCCTTGAAATTGATGAGTTCACGGCACCCGTGAGCAGAAATATTCAACATTTTACTGCAGCAAAGGCTGAAGATGTTAAACAGAATTTAGATTTAGATTTTTGTCCTTGCTCTATGGACTGATTTGGCCACAGCAAATGGTGCCAGACCAGTTTTCAGGAAAGTGACAGACAGGCGTGCTACGAGTACAACTGTTGATCACTCCATTTTTCCATACTCCAAATCAGAAAAAGTGTAACTGGTGTCAAAAACAGTTCCTTCAGATAGGTAGATTCCAAACCACTTGGGTTATTTTTAACTATAAAACAAAGCTGAAATGATTTCTACCTCCTGTTCTTTCCCTTGATGTCAATGCCAAAACTATTACTGGCTTCCTCCAAGCCAAGTTTTCACCCCTTAAATTCAACCAGCAGCAGACAGCTAATGTAGAGCATGGAAGAAGCATGTGATAGCTAAACCTCTTCCTCAGAATGTTGCTGTATTTTGCACCTCTTGTGTTGCCCAGGATAATTTACGGTGAGGACCGGCAGGGATTGTCACATTTTCACAAGGCATTTATTAAAGGCTGCCATTATCCAGGTTCTCTTGAATATCCTGGAAGCCAAACTCAGGCACAGCTTATTTCTATAAGTTATATTGTTTCCCTTGGACTTGACCTTTGGGTTAGAGCACCTCCATTTACCTGCATGGCCTTAATGGTGAATCACTTCAAACCTAACTTGGCTCCTGAGGAGGTGCTTACCCCTTTAGGGGAAGTAAAGCAATCAAAAGTAATTGTAGGGAGTTGGGCACTGCTCCAATGCAAGCCAAGGTTTATGAGTCTGCTGGCATATGGAATGTACAGAGGAGTCCTCAGGCCTGCCTGGCCAAGCCAAACTTCAGATGCCTCAGCACAAATAACTGTCCAACACGTCAGATTCCTTTGTAACCCACCTTGACTCACCCTTCTGCTGTGTGTGGTCTTCAGTGTAGTGTGGCTACTGGAAAGCTTGAACAGTTTCCTTCCACCCAGTCTTTTTATTTCAAGTTGTTGATTCACAGGAGTTAAAAGTTGAAACTTAGTGTCTGGTGCCCCCATTGTCCTTTTTGCCAGGAGGATCCTTCAGTAAGGAAGCAGCCTCAGCATGCTGGCTGTGGACCATTGTGATTCTGTCTACTCTTGCTTAGGGAAGTTTTCACTTGGTCCAGGTGAGGGTCAGTCCATTTTGCCACAGGAATGAGGGAACAGATGTGAAATATTCCGTGTTCCCCATGGGTGTGCCATATAGAATGTCCTATGGCAGTAATCTTTGTTGGCCTCAGCCATGCTGCCTGCCATGTATAAACTTTGTGGTTTCCCATGTTGTAGGTTATGTAATCTCTGCAGGTTTCCAACTGGAGCAACCTGCAAACTCATTGTGACTTCCTGGATCAGCTTCCTCTTATCTTCCTTTCCTCCACCCCACATTGCTGTCTTGCTCTCGCTTTGATGGTGGAGAAGGCTGCTGATTTTGCAATATCAATTCACTGTGGGAAGGTTAGCAGTTAGGGCACAGGGAAAAATAACTTAAGCTAACAAAAAAAATAATGGTTAGCTTGGTTGACATATTTAATACTGTACAACTGCCTGGGATCAGTTGCAGTTAGGCATTAATGTGCTCCAGAGGAACCACATGTCTGGTGTAGGCTGTGTAGAACTAAATGCAAAGCTCTGCAGAAAACCAGCCAAACCAGGGCCAGTTCTCAGGTGTCCTCTCCTCTTTTCATAGTGTCTGGCAAGTGCTACAGAAGGAGTCAGGCTGGCTGCTCGAATTGTGGACACCCCATGCAATGAGATGAACACAGATAACTTCCTGGAGGTAGGTAATACACCTGATGAGTAAGAGTTACTAATTGTAAGTCTAGACTATAGTAATCAAGAACTCATGTTGCTATCTCTTAGCAAAACCTGTATGTCAGCAGTGGGAAGCACATCAAAGAACCTGTCCAAGGATGCTGAGGCTATTTCTTTGGCCTTCAATATTTTGTAGAACTTCACTAAGTTGAAGGGAGGCAGAGTGTACAGCTTGGGGTAAGGCACTAGGAGTTGGAAGGTGTGAGTTGGTCGTGGCACTGGCTTCTTTGCAGTGCTAGTGTTTACTTAAGCCTGATGATGATGGGAGTTTCTAAAATTGCAGGGCAGAAGTTGATGTGTTTCCAGATTAGTTTTATCATAAAGATCTGGAAAGCAGTTGAGAATGAAAATGTTCCTGTCCTATTGCATCATGATTCAATAGAGTGAGCAGCTGCCTTTACCTCTGAAGATTTCTTTTATTGGCGGAGCTTAGAGGTTACATTTGTATTTCATGCCATAGTAAGTCAAGGATGTCTCAGTGGAATTAGGCCATTGGAAAACAAGCAACGCTCCCAAAATTGTGAATGTTTGTATATATATGCATGCAAAAATCACACAAACCCCTTGTGTGGGTACCCATATGTGTGGAAAGACACAAATGTGTCCTTCTGTTAACTGACTGACAATGTCCTTTTTCTTTTAATGATTAAGGAAATCAAAAAGGTTGGCAAGGATCTTGGGATTACTCCTACCATTATTCGAGATGAGGAGCTGAAAGAGAGAGGCTTTGGAGGTAAATCTTGTTGAAAATTCAGCTTATTTCCTAGTGGTTAATTGGAATGTTTTGCCATCTCCATTGTAATGTTTTATTTGCCCAATTTGAAACAGTTTTGTTGCCCATAGTATTCTGAGATGTTTTACAGAAAATAGCCACAGATTGCTCTGCACAGTCTGTCTTCCCCACAAGTGGTCTAACTCTGTTTTCCAGGTATCTATGGAGTTGGCAAGGCAGCTCTACATCCTCCAGCCCTAGCAGTTCTCAGTCACACTCCAGATGGTGCTACACAGACCATTGCATGGGTGGGCAAAGGTATTGTGTATGACACTGGAGGACTCAGCATTAAGGGAAAGGTACATAAACACTTGTTCTTCTGCTGCCTTTGCTTGCAGTGTTGATTTCTGATGGAAAAAAATCAGTTAATGGCTGTAGGAAACCAAAGTATATTTATTTGAGTAAACACTTGATCTACTGTCATGCATAGGGACACAAACTATCAGGGTAGAACACCAAATAGGATTCAAGGAACACTTTACAGAGCAGTCAAATATCTACCTGGTATTCTACCCATAAGTATTGCCCACTGCTAGGAGAAAGCTAGAAACAAAGATGTTGAATTTCTGATTTGGGAGTTAGATCCAAAACCCATGTGGGTTGGCCTCAGTGCAAATCTTGTAAGCGATCTTTTTCTTTTTTCTTTTCTAACAAATTAGCAGCAGAGGTTTAGTATTTTCCAGTTAGAAGGCAAGATCCAGCAATAAGCAGATGCACGTGTTCCGTGTTTCTGTTATGGCTGAGCGCTGTCAAGACCAGAGTTACAGAAGCATCAGAAATACTAGTTTTAGCAGGCATTACTGTGAAATTCTCTTTTAAAGACAAAATAATTCAAATTCTATGGTTCTGTTTAAACAGACTACTATGCCTGGAATGAAGCGAGACTGTGGTGGAGCAGCTGCTATTTTGGGTGCCTTCAAAGCCACTGTAAAGCAAGTAGGTAAAATGTGTTAATTGATATCATGTATCCCAGCACTGCCAAGGAGCAGCCTGGCTTTTGGATATATTCCCAGATGTGGGGGGTATCTAATGCTGTAGTTCTAACCTGTCACTGCTGTTAGTGATCATGAGCCACTCTGCTCTTTCTGTTATTTCAGGAAAATATTTCCAGTCTTTACTGGGATCTTGAGGATTGTGAGGAATTCCTTGAATGCTGATTTTTTTTTAAGAGTCTTTCTTGGATTTCAGGGTTTGTTCTGTGGACTGAGTGGTTTCTAGTTCCTTGAATCAGATTTGTAGTTGAGTTATCCAGTGCTGATTTTGTTTAAGCTGTGGGATTTGGGGCAGCTGTCATACCCTTAGCAAAGAAGAGGATGAGTGACTTCAGGCTGTGAAGTCTGTCCATATTCCAAGAGTCCAGTGCCAGTTCTAATATTAACCTGCTGGGGAAGTGGCAGCTCTAGTCTCATCAGGAGCTGCTTGTTGGTTTGCTTCTGTGGTCAGAAAGTAGGAGAGCTGAGAAGAACCCAGGTATTGAAATACATAGAATTAAAAAAAAAAGGATGTTACGCTTTAACAATATGAACTAGGGAAAAGAAGTGGCCACTGCCAATAAAACTCTGCCCTCTCCACAAATCCAGTGACTGAGTCTTACTGACAGAGCAGCTATTGCCTCCAAGGAGTATCCGAAGTTCAAAGAACATTTACTGCTGGAGATTAATGCATATATCTGACAAGCTTTGTCCAGGGGATGATCAGTGCCAAATTCCCATTTCTCAACAGTTTAGTTCTGTGCCTTGGCCCTAGCAGCATGTTTGATGTGGAAAGATTGTAAACTTCAGAGTTATCTGCAGAGACTTAAAATTGAAAACACATCTACAGCTTGCTTTGCATTACTAAGTTCTTCAGAAAGTTAAATCACACGTTTGCAAGGGGCAAGAGCTCGAACTTACACAGTGCTTTGGGAGAGTCTGGGAAAGCCACGGATGTGGTACGTTCTTTTGGTGATTCAGTCCTTGTTTCTGAAGTAGTTTTTTGTGTAATTATCTGCACTGAGAGGAGCTGCATTCACAATCACGGTAGGTGTGAATGTAAGTGATCTGTCATTTCATACACAATTATTGTAACAATGAATAAACTGGCAGTGGTGTGTTTGGACAAACAGCCTGAAGAAGCTATTGTACCTCATGAAAAATCTGTGCCTTTATGTGTAAAAACCAAAGAATTACCTCACTGCTTGATTTTACAACGTCATGTAAGAAGCCCTGTTTGTGAAATCCCTGCAGAAAATGTGTTCAGATAGGCAATGGAAAGAATTTGTCGTTGTTACTGTTTCAAGACTACTTCTTTTTTTTTTTCATTGCTCTTTAATATAAAGCTGGCAGGGGTTTAAATTAGCTATGCTTTGTTAGAGACTGAGGTTGGAAATGTGTTGGATAGAAAGCTCAGTGGGAAGAGGGGCAGAGGTTATTATCCATCTTCAGAAAATGTCTGCCTACATGCTGTTGAACAGTTTTACAACGTGATTTAGAAAGGCTTTGGATAGCCAAATTAAGCAAGTGTTTTTTCCTAGAAAGATGTGTTTCATTCCTTGTCAGCTTTCCAGTGCATGAGTGGAGAGAAAAACATGCACGTAAATTTTTGAAATCCTTCTTGATCCTGTATCTTAACACGGTGAATCCTACTTTTGAAGAGCTACAGACTGAGTTGCAGGAAAAGGTAACTGATACTGAAAGGGAGTTTCACTTTTTGACAGTAGAACAACCACATCTCCCAGCTTCAAGGTGTAAGACATTCCTCACAGATTTCTCATGTAATTAGTGGCATTGCTGTCAAGAAGTCATAATCCCCCACTGAGTTCAGTCCCCAGAAATCAGCTCGATGTGAATCAAAAGCTGTTTCTCTCCTGTTGTTATTACAGGGTTTTAAAGACAATCTTCATGCTGTTTTTTGTTTGGCTGAGAATGCAGTTGGACCACGTGCAACAAGACCTGATGACATTCATGTTCTTTACTCTGGAAAGTAAGTTTGTATATATCCTTTTCACAGAAACATTGAGTGGAAACACCATCTTTGGTTTTATTTACCCGAGTCCCATGCAGATTGTGAACCTGTCGCTCATCAGCTTCCCTCAATATTGGTAACAGTATTTCAGACAGCCATAGCAGTGAGTTTGAAGAGTGCTTGGAGTTTCCTGTTGGGTGTATAAATACACATCAAAATACATATCATAAGCTGAAGTTTCCTTAAAGCACTCGGGTTTAGCTGTTTTTTCCAGTACAACCAGTTTTCTGTGTCCATCTGCAGTCTGCATTGTCTCAGTGACAGACACAGGCTATCATTCTATAAGAATCTCTTCTGGTTTTAAGCAGAGCGTGATACCTCTTTGTATGGCAGTGATTTGTGAAATCCCAGCTTGACATGCTGGGTATTGTACAGCCCCAATAAGTAGACCCAGCCATGAGGACAGAACTGTTACAGCCTGTTTCCATGTGTGCTCTGTGCCTGCAGATGGGGGATAAGCAGCCATGCAAACTTGCAAGGTCAGAGATAAGAAAGCACATTAGGTCTGAGTCTGCTTTCTCATCAAGTATTCTAGTCCAGACAGATGAGTCTTAACTTCCAGCCTAAAGTACTGTTGTGTTAAGTGCCCTCTGTTCTTCCTAGGACTGTGGAAATCAATAACACTGATGCAGAAGGTAGACTGATACTGGCTGATGGAGTAGCTTATGCATGCAAGGATCTTGGAGCTGATATCATTCTTGACATGGCCACTCTTACTGGAGCTCAGGTACTGATGTGGAACTGCTATCAGAGAGGCAGTGTGCATCCTTTCACTGTCTGCACATCATATACTTCTTTGCCTCTGTCCTGCTAGTCTTTGGTGGAAGGTAGATACTGTGCACTATCGTGGCTGATGGTGGCTTCCAAAACTCGTGTAAGAGAAAGTTGCTACCAGCAACACCAGTGAACTGTAATCCCCTGTGTGCATTGACGTGCTGTGAATGTGGTACATTTATAACTGCAATACTCAAGCAGATTCTTTTTTGTTCTTTATGCAACTTCTATACCTTTGTGTACTTAAAGAGAAAGTGGAATTCTTCTGATGACACTGGCAGCTGATGTAAGCGATCCAGTGTTCAATGTCTGCAATTCAGTAGCATTATAATTATCAAAACTGATTTGATGATAGTGATTAGAAATTTTCTTGTCCATAAAATGGCTTACGTTGTAAGTCATACACAGAACGACACAAGGGTACAAATTCAATGCTATATTTTTTTGAAATCTGTTCCTGTGTTATAGAAGGTTATATTGACGAGCAGTGATTCTTGTGGTTTAATTTTCTAGGAAATGAATTGGTCTTCATATCAGGAGGAGAAATGGTGGCAAATTTTAGAAGCATGGATGTTGCATATGGTGGTGTAAACATCCATCCTTTGAAAGTTTCCCATCATTGTCCTACTGGAAAACTGATGTGATAGTGGCTTCTGGGTTTTGTATGTTTGAAGGAAGCAACCTTTCTGATGAGTGAGGATGTTACGTTCAGACTGTTTGTATGATTGGCAGTCATTGCTGGGGTGTCCTCTGTGTGTGTGTGTTAGATGTTTTTTATATAATTCATTGCTGATTTAATTTGATTTCTAAGGATAAATATTTGTAAAGTGATATAGTTTGCCTACTCATTAACTATAAGGAAATATTTTTGTGGGACAGTGGTTTGAATAGGCCAGGGAAATGCACACTATTTCATTGCAGAATGGATTTTCAGAGATTTTGAAAGATTCAGCAGTAGCTACAATGTCTTTGTCTACATTTGTAACACTACATTCTTGTAGAGTAGTTTTGAGGCATTTTTTTCTTGGTGGTTTTATTAAATGGAAAGCAGCTGTTAATGCTGAGAGGGAGTAGTACAGAATTATCCTACCCAGCACAATTCAGATGAATCCTTCTTGATTTTGCCTTATATCTCGCTAGGGAATTGCTACAGGAAAGTATCATGCTGCTGTCCTCACCAATAACGAAGAGTGGGAAAAGGCTTGTGTTAAAGCTGGCAGGAACTGTGGAGACTTGGTCCATCCTCTCGTGTATTGCCCTGAGCTCCACTTCAGTGAATTTACCTCTGCTGTAGCTGATATGAAGAACTCTGTGGCAGTAAGATTTTTTTTTTCTTTAAATTTCATTTATTACATAAAAATGTGTAGTTTCTAGATGATGTGCTGGCCTGTTGATAGCCAGCTGAAAGCTCTTCATGAGGGCTATAATCTTTTAGGAATGGGCCGTGTAATTATGGTCTTCAAGGTCTTTCACCTGGGGATTTTGCAGGCTGTATTTCACTGCACTAGCATTTGGTGTCAATTTTAAACAGGGTAGCCTGCTGCAAAGGTATCTTTAGGCTGCTTGCCTTTTAAGCATGGCCCTAAGATGAATGCTAAATTCCTGGATGGAGACCATTTAAGAAGCAAAGACAAGTATTCCTTAAATTACATATAACCAACAGGGACAGTAACTGGGAATGCAGAAACCAGGAAACTGAGGACAAGGGCCTCAAGGATTGCTGCAGCTGCTTTTGCTGTGTTTGAGTTACAATGTGCACTAAGTTACAAAATCACTGCAGAAAGGAGCTTGGGCAGAAGAGGAACTGAACAGGGCCACACTGCTACCGGAGATTAAGTCAAAGGATTTACAGTACAGTTGGTTTGCAAGGCTGTGTTTTAGGGCCATTCATTAAGCTCTGAACTAGATTTGCAGGACTGTCTTTTCTCTAGGCAAGAATAAAACACTTGACATTTTCTTTTCTTGCAGTATCAACTGTGTTTTTATTATTTCTACAGGACCGAGATAATACTCCGAGCTCCTGTGCTGGGCTCTTCATTGCTTCTCACATCGGCTTTGACTGGCCTGGGGTCTGGGTCCATATAGACATCGCTGCACCTGTTCATGCAGTGAGTATGTTCATAGGCTTCTGACACTTCCCTGGGTGAGCAAGCTGGGTAAAGAAAACTGCGTGTGCCTGCAGATACTCTGAATTCTGTGCCATCAAATTCAAAGCAAGAGAATTAGGTGAAGAAGAGTTCTTCTGAAAAGCGTTGACTCTTCCTCTGTGTTTGGAATGTCTTGGTTTTGGTAGCTTCATCTGTTCATATTTTTCATTCTGGTTTTAAAATATTCTAACAGTCACTTCAGTCAGCAATATCTTTATCATTGTGGATTTGGACAGTTTGCCTGCTTTCTGTCCATGGCAATAATCCCAGCCTTCCATTTTCACCCATGTTGTTCTAAGATGACTGACCAGAGTTGATCATCCTGCCTGCTGACTCTAAGCAGAGAAAAGTGTTTCCTCTTGGGGTTTTCCCCTCCTCCCTTTGATGGAACTGGTGTATATTCTTTTTTCCTAAAAACAAACCAATTTACTCCCCCACATCCTTTTTTTTTAAACCTAACTTACTCAGCTCGTACTCCAAATCCATGCCCATGCTGGATGGAACATTCCCTGCCCTGAACAGTGCTGGTGTAAATCCACCCTCAAGTCAACGTGAGCTCTATTCTCATGGGAATCAACTACTGGGTTGGTTTAATCTAACCAGGACAGATTCCAATAGCAGTAAGAATACAGAAGCACAAGCTGAGCAGGTCTGCTATGGGCTCCAAGCATTTGCAGTGGCCGTGAGCCATCGCTGCTCTTGTCGAGTGAGCAGGTAAATTAAAGCTGGGTTCAGATTACACAGTCTGAAGTGTGAATTGTTTTGTTTTGTTTTTTTCCTAGGGTGAACGAGCTACTGGCTATGGTGTGGCTTTGTTGCTGTCCCTGTTTGGAGGGGCATCTGAAGACCCTTTGTTAAACATGGTGTCCCCTCTAGGGTGCAACGGAGACTCTCCTGCTGAAGAGATGGAGAGAGATTCCAAGAGGCGGCGCCTGGTTTAATGCCCCCAGCCCTAGGTGACGGGGTGTGTGGGTTACCTCACTTTGCACTGATTCATTCTCAAGCAATGAAAATGTCACACGTCAGAAATTGCCATTTTTTTTACTATCATGATAAGATTTATTACTTGTTTCTGATAAAAACAGCCTGATCTATTGTTTTTTTAAATTATTGGTGCATACAGTTGCTGAACATTTATCAGTGGTGCAGAGTCCAGGCTCAACTAACCATATCAGGAAGAGGGAGCATCCTCCTCTGAGTCCCTCACGAAACCTAATTAAGTGCATTAATGCATGAGAAGCTCTCCCTAGTCTGAAGAAGCAACTGCAGCTATTGCTTACAAAGCCTTCTGAATTACTTATTACATGTGAGGTTTTATCAGGCATTTCTGCAGGCCCCACTACATCTCTGAACAAAGGACAAGGAAAAAAACCTCTGTAGACTTGGCTTACTCAGTGACAATTTAGCTTAGCAGTAAAGGAGATGTAATGAGAAAAGGCCTATAGTTTTAATAAGGTGCTGTTTCCGCATGTTTAATGTTTTTCTCACCAGTAAAATCAGCCAGAGTGGTCTGGAACATATCTCTCCATAAATCTTTCACATACAAATTACAGAATGTATTCATGTTAAATGAGGAAAAAAATAGGACAACTGTGATTAAATAAAATCGGTTTACAAAGCAGAGTGGCTTCTTGCCACTTAATAAATTTATTATTATTATTAAATCAGCTTACATATCCCATGTGGCGTTTCATGGTGTTATTTACATATCTGAGAACACCGAGTGCTCCAGAAATTTGTGCACAACATTACTCTGTGCACATTCCTTTCCCAGCACTCATCTGAAAACAGACCCAATAGAGTAACAGCTTATGCTGAATGGTTTGGGGCAGTTCTGAAGAACTTGCACCGATTCTCTTCATTTGTTTGATTGAACAGTAATTGGGGATGCATAACTGTTAGTTTCTACATAAGCCAGTCACAAGGAGCTTACAAGCAGTAGTTGGGTGGGGACACCCACAGGAAATTACTTGCCCCAATTTATGTCCTGTAAGCCACAGAGCTGGGAACAGTGACCAAGTTGTAACCAGCGCTGGTCCCTGCCCGGTGTTTCAAGCATGAGCCTTTGAAAACATTTCTTGGCTCAACCAGGGCGCTGATAGTGAAAAATCCCACCCAGCACATGCTTTTGGCTGCTTTGCAGATGAAGTCAAGCTGAGTTGTGATGAATTGCACCTTTCCCTGTGTCAGAGGTGATCTCTGGAGAGAACTGCTGCTAGGTTTTAGATGGTGTTCCAACAGTGAGGTATGCATCTGGTTTAGGCATGGGTCTTCTTGATTAAAGACCTCATGGACAGCTTAATGCATAAGGGAGATGAAACAACATTTTTCATTTTGGTTTTGTGGCTATATTTGAATCTTAGGCAGAATGTACCTTTTTTTTTTTAACAGAACTTCATTACTTTCTATATTTGCTTCTGTCTTGCTGTTTTTGGTTCCCTGGTCCACTTGTTCATAGTTTTAGGAGATCTATATATATAAAAATGAGTTCTGCCTTTGGTAATTCTAGACACTCAACATAAAGCACCATCTAGTACCAAAAACTGTTGTGGGAAATGTGCTGCAGGGTACTCTGGACCAACTGTTCAGAGACAAGAAAGCAGCACAGGGCTCAGTGAGTTGCTGAAGATCACCTCAGTATCTAAGCAGAGCTGAAGTTTGGGGGGGTCCCACGCTCCTGGTTCCCAAATGTTCTCCCACTCCTCAGATGCCTTCTGAGCAACCACAGGAGATGGTGCAGGGTCACAGAGGACCTGACACCAGGCTCCAGAAGCAGCATAAAGCCAGGGAGGTGCCTCTCTAGGTTGTTTTGTAGGAATTAAAGCTTAAATCACTACAGCTGTAGGCCCAGCACTTTTAAAGCCAGCTGACAATTAAGCACAAGCCAATAGGCTCCCCCCGGGGAGGTTTCCTTCTTTTCATTTCCTCTTTGGAGCTGTGCTGCTGTTACCTGAGGATGGTCCAGTGGAAGCTGACATAAGCAGCAGGTGAGTTACCAAAATCCTCTGCCACAGCCACCCAACTCTGGGTGCTGATGGTCCACAGCAGACCAGTGCAGCTCTTTATCTTGGTGACAACAATGTCCCCTAGGCAGTTGTTTGCTATGAACTGCAAGGTAGGCTTTGGAGGGGAGGCCAAGGGTGCTCTGCTGGTTTGCTTTTTCAAGTGGAGTTGGCATTCTGTGGATTGTCCAAGGCCAATGTGCTCAGTCAGGGACAAACCTGACTGTGATTTCAACTTGTAAACCTTACCCCTGAAAAGGGCATTTCTGACCTTGCTGCGTTTTGCCTGGAGTCAATGAAGGCAGTGGCATATTTTACCACATTTTGGCACTGCCAAATGCTGTCTGAACTGGGGACTGGTGACAGACACCATAGACATCATAGAGTTTCATCAAGGGCTCAGTCCCTAGAGGAAAGATGGACCAAAACATGGCTTAGGGGTTAACTCTTGCTGGGCAGCACTGACCCCGGGAGTGTGTTTACATGGTGCAGTGGAGGTGAAGGTGCTCTCTCTGATGTGCTGATAGAGCTTCATGGTCCCATGCTGGTGGGTGTGATGTGTTAGCCAGGCCAGGTATGGGACCAGTGCAACTGCCAGAGCTGTGGCAGAGGGGCGAGGACAATGCCATGCACAAACACCACAGCTGGGCTCTGTGCACATCTGTAAATCACACAGGGCTCTGTGCTTACGTGTTGTGTGTATCCAGTGCTCGGACAGCACTTACCAGGTGAAGGGCACAGGGATTTGTTGGGTTGTTGTCTGCTGCTTGAGTAAAAGGGATCAAAGTCCTTTGCTGAGGACTCGTGGTGAATGATGAAGAGTCTGACGGGGCTCTAAGTGCAGCCTTTATAGCACTAGGGCTACATGTAGCCTGAGGAGGTGAATCAGCCTGGTCCCTTACTAAGAAACATGGGGAGAAAAGCTATTCTGGAGATTACTGTGGTCTGGCTGCCAACGAGGGCAAACTGTTTCCCACTGACTATGGGGAGCCTGGGTTAATGGGTTGCAAATCCCTCCTCTTGCACCTGGGACAGCATTTATGAAAGCCAACAAAACCTGTGATGTTGGAAGGCAGAAGGGAACTGAAGTGGAACTTGCTGTGTTCACATTTCTCGTTCTCCCTTTCCTTTCTTCTGTCATTTTCCTCTCTCCTGCTTTAAATGTGGGACTGAAAAGCCTTCAGTTAACATTAAGGTCATGTATTAAAGTCTCTTAGCTATTGAGTTTTGAACTTGTGGGTCATGCTTTGGTCAGAGGAATCCCTTACCTCGTAACCACTCCTCGTAAGGAGTCCAGAGATGTCCAGGGGCTGGTTGGTCACCCCTGCCACAGTCTGAAGGGGTGGCATAATGAGCAAAGGAGGCCTCACAGTACAGATCAGTATGAGTGCACATTCTGCATTTCACAATCATTTTCCTCTCCTAGCCCAGAGGCTGGTGCTACTTCTGCAAAGAAAGAAAACTGGAGTTAATCTGCCACAGCTGTTTCAGGAGTTTCCATGAAAAGGGATTGCACAACGGGAGTCCCTTACCTTCTCGGACCCTCTCCAGCCTTTCTAATGAATATGTTAGCATATAAATCATATAAACACAGATGCAGCTAGAGAAGCTGAGGGTTTTGTTAGTGCAGAGCCATTTTGGTTCCCTTTGAGTGTGTTGGACTTTACCTGTAGCTTCTGGTTTGAATTCTGCTGGGTAGCTGAGCCATGCTGGGGGTCTGGGGGTGGAGGATCATGGACACCTCCTGCTTTCTTTGGGTACAGTATGAGACTGGGAGGCATGGAAATACCATCCTGTTTGTAATTTGGACAAAATTTTGGACAAAGTAGTTTCTTGAAAAATAGTCTTTGGGATATCAAGCCTGTGTTCCAAGACTGTTCTAGGTGAGTCAGGGCAGCTTTTTATCTTCTTGTACATATGCACAAAACTACTATCATTCATGTTTGCTACAGCAGGGCTAGGAACCTGCTAAAAAAGCATCCACACAAGAGAAAGGGTCCTTTTATACTTACACTACACTGAATCAGAAGCTGCATAAAGTCACACTAAACAATCAGATCAATTTTTCTCCATTTGCATGTGTAAGGGATGGAATTAATACATCTCATTCCTTGGTCCCCGTTGTGGTTTGTGTCCTGGAAATTCTGTTGCCTTGATGTGCAATGACTTCTAGGCTCTGGACAGGCAAGTAATAGTCTTCAAAAACTGCAGTGAGAGGACTTTTATTTTTCCTTTCATGTTTTCTTTCAAACACTTCTCTTACACAAAACCCACAGGGAGTTCCAGGCAGTGTCCACCCGTATAAAACCAGACATTTTTTCCATAATCTTTTTATAGATTTGATAGTATTTAACTCAGCGTGTATTAAAAATGTATGGAGTACATAAAATTTATTATAAATGTCACCGAATGGGCCAATGGCTTTTTAATATCACTGCCACAAGGCTGCATTTTAACCTATTTCCTGTCTGGACCCATTCCAGCAGCAATTCCAGGAGGGGAATATATTTAGTCTGTATTTACTTAGTCTGTTTAACTTTCAGTTAGTGTCTTTGGCTCATCCCGTGGCCATGCTATTTTGGGATGATTTATACAATATTTACATTAAATTCTGCTAATATTTCCTTGCCTCTTGAAGTCGGATTACACTATTTACATCTCAGAGGCCCAAGCTGGAGGAATAAGCAGCTGTTCCAGGCACCAGAGAGAATTTAACGTAGGAGACGCTGCCAGAAATGAGACCATGTGTCTGAAAGACTCATGGAGGAATTATGTAGAGTTGGAGCAGTGCTCCATGAAGGAAGGGGGAAGGCTTACCATAGCAGTAAGAAATGTGGTTGGTGTAGAGAGGTCAGACAATAGCCTTGTTTTCTGCAAACAACTTCTGGTGCACTTTCCATCAGTTGCAAATGTCCCAAGCTCAACCACAGCAGGACCATACTGTGGGCTCCTTTGTGGTTTGCACTTTTCATTTCTGGTGTAAAAGCTGAGTGTCACTGCTGTGCTTACCCCTGCAATTGTATTTCCATCAGAGCATTGACTGGGCTGGGCTATCTCCACTCTTGCTCTGATAAATCACAATAGGTGCATTTGACCAAGTACCAAAACTGAGCCACGCGGTTTCTGTTAAACCTCCTGGGAATGAGCAGAGCATAGGATCTGCTGGAGTATTTTAAAGAATAAAAATGCAACTACTCAGAAGTAACAGATTTGAGCTCTTTGTTAAGGCTGAATGAAAATGCAGCAAAGAAGGAAAACTGGCTACAGAGCAGAGGAAATTCCCACCATGTCCCTAATGATAGAGCACAGCAGGCAGCTAAATGGAATGAAGAATCTCTCTTATTCAGGTCTCTGTGTGGTATAGCATGAGAAATAGGGACAATGGTGCTCAGGTGTGTGATTCAGCCTTTTACAAAACTGCCACACACCTTCAAATCAAAGTTTGGATGCTGAGACCATATTCCTTACAGCAAAAAAGTCAATTTTGGATTTATAACAAAAATCAAGACAAAGTACATTCAGCAACCCTTAATTTAACTGCAAACATGCATCAGAGTTAGCAAAAAAACCATTTCTCTCTGTATGTATGAAAATTACCTTCAGGATTGACCTGTGAAGTAGCAAAGCAAGCAGCTGGATGAGATCGAAGTGCACAAAGCCAGCTGCCTTCTTAATCCCAACAGTATTTGGCAGGACGAATGGTTCTGCATTGATGGCACAATACGATTTAGTGGCCCAGGGAAAAAAAAAACTGTGAAAATATTTGACAACTACTGTTATCTAGAGAGGGGAAAAAACAGAACCAAAATTAGCTGGAATTTCAGACTATAATTATCCTCAGAGAAATCTGCAGATTGTCTAAGTATAGGGGATGGTTCCAACAGACATTCTTAATGGTTTGAAATGCTGGAGAACAAGTCTTGCTCTGAAAGCCAGTGAAACTTTAGGGTGGATAAATATTTTTCTCGTTTTACTCAATTTAGTTCTCATTTTCAAGTCAATAAATTGTCTACAGTTCATGAACAGAATGTTTTAGGTCTTATATCCTTGTTAATCCACTCTAAGATTGCTCCTAAAGGACATCCATTGTACTTTATAAATGTCTTGTTTGCAAAGTTACTCACCTCAGTACTAAGAAAAACTTTAGCAGTAGTAAGAAAAACGTACCTTTGTATAAATAATAGCTGTCAGCAGAAGGGTTTTGTTGGCCTTGGAACAGATAAAATGATCCAGAAAAAAAATAAAAATGGACAGAGCCAAAGTGAGGACAAAGCAGAAATCTTGTGATTCAGAATGATCATGAAATAACAAAGTCTTTCTGATTTGGACACCGTAGGCTGTACAAGCACGAGGCAGACTGAGAAAACTTCTCTGACTCCTCCAGTTCATGATCATGAAACACCCTGAACTAAGGGGCAACGGGCAGGGAGGGGAGTTCAAATGAATCATTTTTATTTTCTAGGAAAAAGAGTGTGAGGCTGCTAAACAGCATTTTTAACCCAGATGATTAAATACAGCAGACCAGGGGATGGCATAATGGAACCTCTTAAGAGCTGCAGGTGTGTAGTGGTAACAGCATGTTAGCCAAGCCTTTCAGAAAAGCTTTTGCTGACTCAGTCACTGATAATCACAGCCCAAGATACTAGATTTATACTGGGCTGATTTATAGGTACTAAAAGGATAGGAGTTAAATCATTTGAGTTGTACCTGCTCCATCCTACATTACAAGGGTTTACACTTACACATCAAACAGGGCACTAAACGCTCACCAGATTACTTTGTGAAAAGTTTAAGTTTCTTTAAAAGGCCACAGAGACAGTGTGAAAATGAGCATCAGCTCCCACGTGTGGCACCACCGACAGCTCTGGCAGAGGCTGGAACCCTGAGGGGCAGACACACACTCACCTCTGGCACACACACTCTGTCCATCCAGCAATGCTGATTTAGAACAACCCGTTCACACCATCTTTCTTGTCCATATGTGATTCAAGTCCTGCTTGGAGGACTGGAAACCATTAAGTGCTTTTATTTATTTATTTAAAAAAGCTGTTTTGCACTGATCACATGCTTATTGTAACAGGTGGGTTTGCTTTCAGGTTTTTCTTGCCTGTTCAGAAACATTTCACTGGCAGTGATCGTAACAGGAACTTCATTTAACAGCTGCCTGCTTCTTCACTCCTCCAAATTGATGGGGAAAGGATATGAACCAGTGCAGCTAATGAGCAGTTCGGGCTGGGAAACTGAGTGGAGGAAGCAGGCGAAAGATTCAGCTCTGGCATCTTGCCTTTGATGCTGTCTTCAGCTTCCATCTTTTCTGCCACTTCATCTCCACTTACCTCTGCAGCATCGTGGCTCAAGTGTGTTCTTTTGAACAACTCTGAACCTATCAGGAAAAAAAAATAAATAGTGATAATTTTAGAGAGGGATAACAGAAGGCTCTTACCAAGTAGCAAATATCTCACCTGTGCTTCCCTGTGTGCCCTGGGTCCTCCTCCTCAGCCTCAGAGAGATGCTAACCACCAGCTAAAATGACTAAAACAATTGAAAAACAGTGGAGTTCAGAGCTGTGTAAATGATTTAGAAAGACAATTCTCTTCAAAATCCAAGGGACCTGTTCCTGTATATCATGTGTGTGCTGTTGGACATCTTAGTGCAACGTTTGACTTTGTAGTACGAGTTAACTACAGCATAATGGAACATACAGTTAATGTTTTTATTCTCTTTATTAGTATTTTAATGTAATTTTAATATAGTTTAAGGCAGTTACTGAGCTCTAAGTAGGAACATCTGGGAAGAAAATAATTTTCCACATGCATTGAAGTATGTTGGGCAATGGCAGTGTTTGGGAGGGACGGAGTGGAAAATTGTACACATCTTGCTAAAATACACAGGCTCCCCTTCAGTGAGGGTGGCTCCTGCTGCAGCTATTGGAGAGCAGTGGGGTTTCATTTGGCAGGTCGGGGCTGTGCACAGGGACAGGGTGTGTTGTTTCCATTTCACCTCATCTTTCCTACTGCTTGTCGGCTTTTAACTTCCCCGAGGTGTGGTTCAGCCAGGGCTGCCACCGCTGCTTTTTTGCCACCATTTCTCTGCAGAATGCAAGGAGAGAACAGGGACAGAGACACAACATCAACTGCCGTTTCACCTGCATCTTGGAGATGCTGCTCTTACCTTGGTGGGGTCACAGGGATAGCAGTTTTCTTCAAACTCTCATGTTTCTTCTGTCTTAATTTGATTAGTTTCATCCTACTGGCTGAAAATAAAATTAAGTTAATAACTGCTCTAAATTAGGTGTGCACTTCATCTGAATTCAGTACCTTACCAACTCTGTCCTCATGTCAACTCTGCAGCATAGAGCCTGCAACTTCAGTGTTGTAGAAAAGATCAGAAAACTCAGCTGTGATTCAGAAAGTACTCAAGAAATGAGAAATGTTTGGGTTTTAGTCAATTTTTTTTTTCAACTACTCAAATCCTTTTATTATATTGTATTTTACAACACTTTTTATTTCTTGTCAGACCAGCTCTAATGAACAAATCCAGACTGCAAATCTGGAAGTATTTTTCCCAAAGCCACAAAGTTAAGACTAAAGACAAGGAGGCACTGGCCCTAGGTCTGGTGTTCGAAGCACCAGTTCTTTGTTTGTTATGGGCATTCACAGTCACACACATGACTTTCTTCCCCAGTGGACTGTCATACACTTTCTCATAGGACTGGGTATCCCACCACCACGAGTCTTTCTGAACCATGCTTCACAAGCAGTTCCATGACATTTAGCCACTCTTCACATCTGTCTGAAATGCTGCTGGTGATAGCAAGATAGCATTGCCTTTGTCTTCAGCAGACTGAACAGTGGACAAACTCAAACCTAATCCAAAGGCCGTTGTATGAATACCATAAGGCATGGAAATGGGTCTTAAATGCATGTTTTGTTGGACATCACTTTGACATGTAAGATATAAAGGCTGTGAGAGCAGCAGGGACTCTCATATCTTTGGCCAGCAGGAAAATGTCTTTTGAAATTGCCCCCCCTCCTATGAACACATGTAATCTTGCAAGCCAGGAAATAATAAAGAGACAATTATTCATCTGAGTATTTATACTCCTCTCATATTATTGTTTTTATTTTTGCGGAGCACAGCTTACTTTGGACCTGGCCAGGATCTGGAAGCTCTCCATCCCCAGATCTGATATCCAAAACAGGAAGCGGATTTGACAGGCACATGCAATACTATAGGCAGACACAAAACAACACCGTAAAGCCTTGGCTCTGCACCAACTTTGTATGTGGTGTTGAAACATTTGGTATTCTGCTTAAGGTTTCTGCAAGGAAACATCTGTGAGATTCTGCAGCAGATAACGTGAAATGTTTGGTCAATCTTTGTTCACCTAGAAAGGCACTGAGAAGGCTGCACTCAGCCTTAGCTGTGATATCAAAATGCACCTCGTTACTCCAGCACAGAAAGCCCACGTGCTGTCCCTAATGGTGCTCCACTAAGAAATGGTGGTGTAGCACTCAGGCAGATAATTCCAGGCCAGGACAACCCTGTTCCATCCCTGCTAGGCCATGGTCTGGGTCACTGTGCAGATTTAGATCTAACATTCTTCCCCTCACTCTTCAAGGGAAATTCTACTGCCTTTTCTTGTCTTCATCTGCACAGAGGCATCTCCAGTGGAGGACTCTAATGAGCTCTGTTGATTGGAAGGCTTTCACACTGGTACATCTACAGAACATATTGTCTTTGTGCCAGGGCTTTTGGGAGAGCCTGAGATACATAGAAAATAGAGGGGTCAATCCCAGTTTATGCTAATGCAGTGTGTTTATGCCAGCAGCTCTTTGCACCATGGCAATTATGGTATCAACTAGAACAGATGTGCAGGTGGCCTTTATCTGATCATGGAGCCATTTGCCCTTGTCTGCAAAACACTGAAGAAGCCACAGTCCCTTTGGACAGAACAGACAAGTGTCTCCTAGCAAGAAGACCTCACATTGGTGGGCACCTTCCTCCGAGGGAGCAGCCACCACAGCAGGTTAACAGCCTGTGGCTCGGGGATAGGTCAGAGGGACAAATGGGACCAGGGATGAGCCCACTACTCTCAAAGAAGTGAACAGGCAGGGAGAAGAACACAGATGAGATGCTCACCAGCTGGATACACAGTGTGTTCTACAATTCAGTTTTAAATGAGCAGGAAACTCGCTGTCTTCTCATAGCCTGTAGGGATTTCTTCTCTTCCCCCTTTCTGTGTGACACATCTTTCTTCAGCTTGCCTGCAAACAGCTCAGCTCCTCTGTAGGTGTGAAACGAGCCCGACTGCTCGTGGAACACAGCTCTGGGCAGAGGGCAGCCACCCCTGGGTTGCCACGAGGGAGCAGACCACACTAAACCAAACCAGCTGGCTATGGTTACCAGTTTGGTCAACCCAGGGACTGCTAGCCTAGCTCTTAGCAGTGCAGTGGGAGACTTTACACTAATATTACTCTTCTCATTGGTAGGGTCTGATAGCAAAAGTGACAGATAGAACAGATTAGTAGTAGGAGAGAGGGAAGAGCCAGACTTTCAGCAAGTTGCACAGGAGTAGGAGTAGAAGGGCTCAGACAATTTTCCCCAACAGTCCTCATAGAACAGGTGGGTTTTCTTTTTTAAACACTGCTGTTCCTGGATGCATAAACATACTCCTGACTGTGACAATGTGCTTGCCAAACCCTTCCACTTCTCAGAACTGCAGAACTGTGATACCAAGACAACATTACCATCAAGCAAAAGGAGTTCAAAGATTTGCATGCTTATTTTAAAGATGACTTAAATTTCATAAATATTTTTATCTACTCATTGTAGATGTATCATGTAGAGAAAAGTGCTGTTTGGAAATTTTCCATGCAGCATGAACCATACCCCAAAATGCTCATAATTTTTGTATAGTATATTGTTTTGTTGTATCATTGGGGATTCTTTCTGATATTATGGCTCTACATAATCAGATGGTGATTTGCCTGTTTCCAAAGAACATAAGACATGGGCACTCTACTGGATTGTTAATGCTAGGACTGCTGTATGGGAGGAGGCTTGACAACACGGGGTTACTGTATCATTTAGAGAAGAAAAAGTCATTAGATGATAGAACAAACTGTTGAGTGAAATGGAAGTGTCTCCCAATTCCTCAGACTAAGATTATGTGTTGGAGATACTGCTGTCAAATGTAAGGTAATGACTTAAGAAAATTGCTGTCAGTTCTTGATTTTTCTGGAATGATGTGGTGGGTTACCCAGGATAAATGAAAAAACAAACAAAAAACAACATGCAAAATCACAAAATGTATGTAAAATTAGCCTAAAAAATGTGTTATGAGAGATAATGGAAGGAAGAAGAGTCCGTGATAGCATCTGCTGTGCAGAACAGCAATCTCTGAGTTAGTCCTGGCTGAGCTGGTAGTATTTGCCTTCTAGTTTGTAATCTCCTCAGTCAGTAAGAAAAGATCCTTCCTCTCCACCTGTAATAGCTCCCTGGCTCTCACCCACCATGCACCACGCTTGGTGCTGGGCTGTAGTGGCTGAGGGCAGCCAAGTTCAAATCACGACTGATCTCCACGTGGCTTCATGCCCATGTTCTCACACAAGCATTACTCTTGTGCTCGAGTACTTGCCACTGGAGGGAGGCAGAAAGCAGAAGTCAAAAGTCTTCTGGAAAGACAGAGGAGCCAGAAAAATTTGTTGCAGTTTAGCTTTAGGATTGCATTAGGCCACTACTGGTCTCTGAAAAATCAGGCAGGTAAAGCTATTCAACCAGGTTGGAGTGGATGGGCCAGTGAGAGCCCTTCCATGGGTAACCTATTGGCAGAGGGGTTATAATCACATACGATGCTTCAAGGTGGTTTCTGTACTTGTCTTGTAGGAGCACAGACACTTCTGTAAAGGAAAAAGCTGTATCTGGTGAGACGTGCAGAGCTACCCATAAACATGCACCTATACTCACAGTGCTCTAACGCCAGTGACAAGTGATGGGAGATACTATGTGACTTGACTTCGGCCCTGGGAAAGGTCAACAGGAGCCTTTGTAAAGGAAAATAGATGTTTACAGCTGCATAGTCTGCATGTGGTTCACTGCTTAGCAACTGGTGATTCGGGGATATAATAGAAAGAGCTCATCAGGGTCTATTCCAAGATGCTTTGTGGTGTCTTCTTGTCATTAGTCAGCACTAGCTGAACTTTGCCAGCTGCTAACTGAGCTCTGGGGTATCCCTTCCCTCTTTATTTCTCCTTGTTTTAAATATTTCATTGCAGTGGCTGCCACCTTCTGCCACTCTTCAGGCCCTACGGGGTGGTGGTTAAATCCTGGTGTCCAGACTGCTCATGGGCAGGGAGAGGATTCAGGGACCCAGCTGTGTTGGAGGAGGAACTCAGCCCTGCAATCTTTGTTTTGCTTTGTAGAGAAAAAGAAAAGCTACTGATGGGAGAATGGTTTATAACAGTGATTGCTATTTTATACATTCAGCTTACAGGTTTCCAAAATGCACCACGTGCCATTTGCTTCCAGCAGAACATAGCATGCAAAGAGACTTTTTAATTGTGGCTATAAAGTTGTCAGGAGCATAGTACTGTGTCATTGATTCACTTTGGTTTCATTGTTTCATTTTCATTCCCAGTCTGTAACATGTGCAATATCGTGGTGTGCAAAGATCCTTCTCATAGTACTGCAGTAATGACAGTAATGGACTTGGGCCAGTGCTCATTTCAGGGACTGATGTTTCTGGAGTTGTGTAACAAGGATCCTAGGGGGACAGGATCTAAAGTAAAGTGAACGAAGAGCTAAGCACTATGATAGCATAGAAAATATTATTTGTGTCATAAATCTTCTCTTCTCCATTTGCTGTCACAAAGAGCTAAACAGGATTTTTATTTTAAAGAATATTTTAGACCATGTTTATCCCATGCAAATAATGGATTATTCAGCCTACTTTCTGAATCAGAAGTCATTTAAATAATTTCTAGCCAACTGGCAAACATGTTCCAGCTCTCTTTAAAAGAGAAAACCAAACAAAATAGAAGAATGAAAGTTCACACAACTGTGCTTTCAGAAAAAAACCAATCAGTGCAAATCCTGCTAATACTGTGAGTACTTCCTTCTCTTTGTAAACACCACAGCCTGATATGCAGCAGAGCTTGGTACTGCTTGGATCTCCTGCAATATTGCTCCAGCAATCTTTCAGTTATTAGAATAAGGCTCCTACCTTGAGGCAGGGTAAAACAATCATTGTGCTCCCAGAGCCCTCCACAGTGTGCAGGATCAATAGGAGCATGGCTCAGGGCAGCTTTGTGTGGCAGCTCATTCGGGCTGCCACAACGGTGTAAATGAAACTGAAGTTGAAGAAACCTTCTCCCCTCCTCCCCAACAAAATTCAATAGAGATGTGACAGTTTACTCCATCTGAAAAGCTGAGCTAAAGGACACTATTAGTTTGATTTTTCTGCTTATCTGATACTGAGCCACACAGAACCAAAAGAGCACAGCACAGAGTATTTTGTGTGTCACCACACTGCTGTTGAAGCTGAGAATTAAAAACCTGGCAGCACAGAAATAGCTCCAGTATTTAACTATCACTCCCTTAAGCAGAGAGCCAAGGATTTCCAAAAGAAGATTACGTGTCTTGTCCCCTTCTCTAATAAGAAGAAAACAAATCTGTTGGGCATGATGCTCTCACCATACCTTCTTGACACCTTTTTTAAAATTATCCCTGCCTATGGCTGCAAACGCCTCTCTTAGTAGGTGACTTATCTTGCCTTAAATGTTGTCACCTAGCAACGGAGGCCGAAAATGCAGAGGAGACTGACAGTCCCATAAAGCGACCGCTGTTCCTGAATACATGGAATATGTTCTCTTCTACTATACATGGCAGGCCTCTGCTTGTCAGTCCAAAACCCACTTACTCAAAACAGCAACCTGAGTTTGCTGAACAATTGGTAGAAACAAAGGTATGTTCTTGGCAGCAGAAACTTCTGCTTCAGGAGCTGTGTATCGTCCTTATGATATTGTGTGTTGCTCCCAGAATGGCAGGAACATCTCTCCTGTGAGCATCAACGCTTCACCCATCTTTTTCCTGCATTGTTATGGAGCTTGTGATATCCAAGAAGTCTGTTCTTGTTCCAACTCTGAAGCAAACACACGGCTGAGCTGTTTGCAAAAGCACATGTGCAACTGTACGGACAAGCCAGGTATCTGTCTCCACAAATCAAGTGCTCATGTTTGCACAACTGATACTAGTAAAACTATCCTTGGAGTATTTTCATTAGAGGTTCCAGCTGTAGTTTAGCAAGACTGGACGCATAAGTGTATTGCTAAAGAGAAGGTCAGAGAACCACACTAGGATGAACTTGGATTGTTTCCTTATCATTCTCATTCAATATCACTTCTTGGAGGGACCCTTGTTTATCCCCATGTGTCTCAATCGCGTGTTCCCTTAGCAACAGCCAGACTGTGAATGCATGGAGGTTCTGCAGTTAAACCACATTCACACCTTATCTTTTCCCCACAACTCAGAGATACACAAGCAACACCTTTCCCTGTTGGGTAACTGACAGAGATCTAGATCCTTATAAACTACCTAAACAAGTCCAAAGAGTAGCATACTTTAGAGGGGTGTCTGCCCCAGTGGCTATATCTTATAGGTGTGTAAATTAGGGAGCTCAGCTTGCAAAAACTTTGGAGGCAAGAGTTGCTTTGTGTTGGTCTTGCACAGAACATTGTGGGGATTGAGCATTATCAGAAAAAGGCGGGGTGAGGTCTAATTGCTGTATTTTCTTCAGCAACAACAAATGACTGTTTTCCTTGCCAGTTAATTAAGTTAGCATGGGGAGAAGAAAGTTTACCTTGGCTATAGAGCATAATCCCCTCCAAACTCCACTCCCCATGTTGAAGTGTCTTCGACAAAGCAAATGGCAGTTGTTTCCAACACCAGAGTTCTCCCGTGCAGTCTCCAGGACTGGCCACTCACCACTCCGGGCTCTTTTACAAAGCCTGACTCTTGTCCTGTGATGAACTGATAGGTCTAGAACAAGCTCCCAGGCTTTAACAATGAGAATTGGACTTTGCAGGTGGCCTGCCCTCAGAGGCTGACAACGTACACCCCAGACCTTGCATGTACTTCATGAATGTCTTCGCCAAGTAATTTTGGTCCGCCCCCCATATCATCACTAACCTGAAGCTGGGTGTTGCAGATTGAGAGAACAACACAGCACAACAATAAAAATACAGTTTTATTTTTCTCTCAAAGGCTGGCTCACCTAACTAGGGAATGAGACTATGTGCAATTCCTACCTTCATGCCAAGAGGCATGCTTGGCAGTCAGTATGCTTTTGAGCCAAAGCTGACAAGAATTGATTGTAAGGAGGAATTCCTCTGGGGAGATATTTAGCCCTGCAAAGAAACTTAGGACAAGCAGGATGTTCCCATTACGCAGGAAGGAATGGGAACTACGCAAGGCATAGTGCCTCTGGTCACGAGCCATCCCAGTGATGCAGGACCAAATCAGCAGAGCAAAAGTCAAACAGCTATAACACACAATGCTCCGAATTTGCAGGGTGACACAAGTACACAATGGAAAAAAATACTTATGTTTCAACAGGCCTGAAAATGAGATATATCAGAAAAGCGATGCACTGTGTTAGCCCTTTAATTCCCTTGTGCAAAGCAAAATTAAGGATTAATCAGCTCCAAACTAAAAATATTATGTGGCTGCATGAAACAAATGGGTATCTGAAAGTCTGATTTGGTGTGTCTGAAAGGAATGAGGTAGGACAGATAGTGGCAACCATGGGCCAGCACCCTTTTAAACATTTTTCTTGGCCTTTCTGGTCATGGTCTCCAGCACACTTACAGAGTTCATGAACACAGTCCCTGTGCCTTTCATTTTCTGCTCCAAATGCCTTTGTTGTTGCAGTTCAGTAGGAAGCAGATGTGACACTGGAAGGTACATTTAAATTACCTGCAACCATTATACAGATTATACCAAGTTAGGGTGTTGCAAAGCCAGGTTAGATAGACTTAACTGACCAGATGAGTAAATTTTGTGTGCTCTTCATCATCTTAAAGATCTTGCAAATTACAGCTAAGTGGAATTTTATTTGAAGAACTTGTCTAACTCTGGAACTTTCTCTTTCAAGTGTATATCGCCTATCGATAATCAAAAAGTGAATGGATATAGCATCTGCCAGGAAAACAGATGTATTTCCCTTTGCTCCTTGTTCCCCTCTCCTCAGAAAAACCTCAACCTTAAGAAAGAATTATTTGTTTGCTTGTGTAGTAATAGTAAGAGAAGCAAGTCCCTCTATAGCACGTATATGGTTGACCAGAACTGATCTGTGAATGGCATGCAAACTGCCTTCATGATTCTGTGCTCCCCAAGGCTGTGAATTTACATCAAAACCACCTCCATTTTTAAGATGGAATTAGGTGGCAACTGTGCTTTGGTCTGCGTCACTCTTAGTCATGCAATTATCACTCTCAGGGTATTGTACCTGATAGAGAAGGGCTGTGTACTTTGCCGATGTTGGCAGGAGCTGCCCAGGAAATGCTGTGTACACACGGGAAAAAGGGAGCGTCCTGCCAGCTTCCACTTGCAAAATGAGCTCCCTGAAGATGAAACACAAGAATATTGTAGGTGCATCTGCCTCATCTTCCCACAAAGGTTTCTGGCACAGGAAGCTGCAACTGCTCTCCAATGACTCTGATGTTCCTGTGTGTTAGCATGGCTGTCAGGGTGTTTGTTTTCTGAATATTGGATTTTTTTCTTCAGAAACTCAAATGGGTGGAGGGAAGAAGCAGGAAAGTAAAAACAATAGCTCTCAATTTCTCTGGACACATTTGTGTTGACAAGAGATAATGCTAGTCCACCTTATTCTCTTAATTCTTGGTCAGCCATAGCACGTTATCCAACTCCAGAGAAGCTGAAACAGAGAAGCATACATTTCAGCTACCTCTTCAGTGTAGAATGTATTGCCAAGCTATTAATGCAGTTACATGGTGCTACTTTCAATGATTGGTAAGTTGTGCCAAAAAAAGCAACACTCATAAATTAGGTCATATATTCCTGTTGTCCAATTGTTTCAGGTACAAAGTTGTACTGTTATGTGCAGAGTTTACTAAGCTAGTATTTTCTTTAAATGTAAAGAATAACCAAGGGTATATGGTACAGATTATTCTTCAAAACAAGTTTCCAAAAATAATAAGTTCATATCAGATAATTAAAAACAAAGCTATTTGAATTTAAAGTAAGTTTGTGAAATTTATTATAGTAGAACAAGGGAAAAAGTTATCCTTCCTTTCCAGGAGAGCTTTCCATGTTCAGTTGCACTCACATAAAAGAACTGTATGAATGCTAAAGTTTCAGCAGGATAAATAAAGTTATATATGGTGTACTAACATTTTAACCATGTGCGGTTTATAAGTAAGACTGTTTTAAGGAGAATAAATCCTTTATTAAAAAAGAAATTCAAGTGCTGATGAAGGTGAGGCGCAACTGGTGTCCCTGTGCCAACAGCATGACATTTTTATAGCAACACTCTCCAAGCATCATCGTTCTTTTCCTCCCTCCCTCTCTCTTTTTCTCTGAAGTTGTTATCTACAGGAAAATTCTTCTGAAAAAAGTAATGTCTTCCAAAGTTCTGATGAATAAGTATGTCAGAGAGTTACTGAGAACTGAAGAGCTTCTGAGGCTGCCCTGCATCTAATTCTCTCTCCTTCCAGATCTGCCTGGTTCTTTTGTCCAGACCGTGCTGGGATTTTTCTTAAGTGAATGGAGGTCGTAAAAAACTTATTTCTAAATCTCTTTTTTTAAATTTTCTTGCTTCTCATCTCTAGTAACATTTGGTTACATTGTAAATACATAGTTCAATTTCAAACCTGCTTTATCTTTGTTTAACTTTGTGTGATGACTTTAGGAGTAAGTTTTGCCCACCCTTCCCAACACCTTGCCGCATTATTCTAGCCATGAATAAATTGTCTTGCTTGCTATCGAGGCAAATGGCAAAACTATTCTGAAAATCAACCCAGAAGCTAAATTATTCTCCATGATTGTCATGTTACTTCTGTGGTTAGTGTAGCAAACTGTGAGGCTTCCACAAAATCTGGGCTAGCAGCAATTGTTTACACTATTAAAAAAGGGGGAGCAACTTTCCAGCGAGCTGTTTCTGTTTTCTTCCCCTTCAGTTCTCTCAAATGGAAAGCACAAACTGTGTTAATCGATTGCTTTGTGGGTACTGTTAGTGTATACATTTCTAATAATCACACCAAATGCTGGAGTTTGTTTTCTGTCCAATAATCCTCATTTTCTCTGAAATGGAAACTATTGATCCCTTCTGTTTCACTTTAATCCAGACTCTCTATTACTGAACAAGTATTCTGAAATGTGACCATTGGATCATTCTTTCTAGATCAGTGTTTCTTTGATGGTTTCTTTCCAGATACAAATAAATAGTCAGAACAGAAGTGTTCTTCAAATTTCAAATAAAGTTCTGATTTTTCTTTTTTTTCATTGATGTTCAAAAGCCTAATTCTTAAGATGAATGCAGTCAGTCTGTATACAACGCATCCTTAAACACTTAACAGGACCAGCGAAGAGACTTTAAAGAAAATTCTAAGCAGCAGCTCAGTCATCACAGAGGCTGCATACAACTGCCTGGATTACCCACCAGAAGGTTTATTCCAAAGAAAGGTACTGATGTGCGGGCACAAGTGAGTGAGACAGAAAACAGCTGTCTGTGGACTTGATTATGTCCCAAAATTAACTCAAATGCTTTTGACAAATAGCCACAGTACTAAATGTTCCAAATTTCCACCTATTCAACCCCTATTGCTGTGTCCACTTCAGCAGAGCAGAAGTTGTTTGTATCAGCTGCAGTTCCAAGTGCAAACTCTGAGCTCACACAAACCAGTGTTGCATCAGGATAGGGAACAGTAGGAGTGCATCGGCACAATGCCTGAGTTTTATCCTTAGTAATACTCAGAGCAGGATTAACTAGCAAGGGAGAAAACAATTAAGTTGATACAGTAATACTGGTACTGTTGCCTCACTCAACAAATCCTCTTTGTGCCATACTAATTATTTACTGAAGCCATTTACTACTTGAACTGTGAAAGCTGAAATGTATCTGTTAATTTTCCTTTTAATCTTTGACTAACAATTTTGTAGTAGAAAATCCAACAGAGAGCATATGGTGGGTCTGTGATTTCTGTTACCAAATTTATCTGTGAATGAACTTTGCGGCTCTGAAAACACAGAGCTCTTTACAACACTTTGCCAAAAAAACAATTTCAATTTGTTTTGAAGCTGGTACTTGTGTGCAGTCTGCTTTTACGTTATTGTTAGCTTTAAAGGAAATTAATCATAGGGTGAACCAGAGCTCCCATCCCAGAGTAGCCAGAATGCTGTAACATGTTTGTACTAGTCAGCAAATGGATGCATATGCTCAGTTGAAATAGTGCAGGTGGCCGGGCTGTACCCTGAGTCACATCAGTTCCCAGGGCTTCCTCCAGCCCTGGGCAGCTGCGTGCTACTCCCACATCGGAACAGGAATTAGTTCAGGGACTGGTGCCTTAATTACACACTCTGTCCAAAGGGAGTTTGTCTCTGTGGAGTATCAGTCCTGCAGAGGAACAAGTCTTTCTTAAGTCCTTAGCGTGAGTGAGTCAATTAAGGAACAACACTCCGCAGGCTACACGCACTCGGCTGTTTATGTATTTCATCTCCAAGTTATTTCTACTCTCCGTGGAATTTAATTCAGCCCTATAAACCTCTCTGTGACATGTGAAGGCTGAATGATAGTTAACATTGCATTATGCACCTAAAATCCTATTGGAAAGACCACAGATGCCTACTCTGGCACTGGCTGTAGAAAGAATTATTTCATAATGGGAGCACAAGTAAATGTCGTCAGCAAAAATTAATAAAGCTCATCAAAACTTCCTTTGCTGTCCAGCAACAAATGCCACTTAAGATATGACTGACATCACAGCAAGGAAAGCACATTTTAAAATGGAACAGAAAACAAGGTCTCTTGTCTTTTATAAACAAAGGAATGATTAAAGCGATAAGATGTTATAATCCAAAATACAAATGTTCACCCTTCCCTATTGAGCAGTTTCTAGAAACCAGTAGAAGCTGATGCACTGCTCTGCCTCGCTTTTCTTTGCACTGCCTGACCCATCCTCACCCTCCCGTGGACCCGATGCAGCTGTGCTTGAACCTGGCTATGAAACTTGGCCGTGCCATCATAGGGGCAGGGTTTCAGCCTCGGTTTCTAGTCAATGCATTGTCATGTGCACTTTTGAATGTCACCACAAATTTCATTCTATCCAAAAGCTAAAGCAAGCTACACCTCAGGGTTATTTACACTATGGAAGGTAAAGGTATTTTAAAAACAACTCAGCATTAGTATGAAACAGTCTGACATACTTTGATGGGACCCGAGCACTATTTGATAGACGTGCAGTACAGCCTTTGGTGTCTTTTTTGCCAGATAAAACAGATTCTTAAGGTAAAAAGACTTGTCTTCATTGTTTTAGTCTCTTATATTTTTTTCGGCAGTAGTAACAGCAAGGGGAATCATGAATGTTTTGCATTTACAGGAGGGCTTTATAAATGAGAAACTTGACGATTTCTTTCCTTGACATCATTGTCCTCTCTTTCACTTGGGGCCTCTCCATTTGGCTCAGTGGATACTGTAGGTCTTCAGCTCGGCACAGAAGAACCCTCCTGAGTGATGGGTAGCTGTCTGTCCCAGCGAACACAAGTCCTTCGCTTGGGCATTCCAACCAGATGTGGTTTGGTTCTATCCAGGCAAAGAGTTGACCAATTCTTACTCTACAGAAACCACTGAGAAGCTGAAAAACGTAGCAGTTAGTGAGAGAACAGCAAAGTGCATCTGGTGAGGAGGATGAGAGGAACATTGTATTTTTCCAAGGGTTTTGTTGTTGTTGTTGCACCAGAAAAGGTTGTAAGTTACTGATCACTCCCCTTCTGTGCCTGCGACCTGAGCACGGCAGCATCAGCCAGGACAGGAGAACGTGCAGACACCTGGGCTGCTCAGACACCAGGTGTGAGAGAGCAAGTGGTGAAACAACAGAAACGGTGAAAAAGAAATGAAATGGGTTTGTTTTTTAAAAAAAACTTTTAGTGAGGCTGGTGTTAGTACACTGGGGCCTCGTTAGCAACTACAAAATGGCTTTAAAGCTGGGCGTCTCTCAGGCAGTGCCCTTGCCGGACCGCTCAGGGCTGCGTCCCCGCAGGAGCAGCCACCTGCTGCCCGTTCCGGTGGTGACATCTAGAGGACTCCGGCTCTGCAGCGGCCACAGCTTCACCCGGTTGGGAGGAGGGCCTTTCCACTTTGCTGCTGCCAGCTAAACTAATTGCACAGTGATGGAGCAGAGGAAAACATTAAAAACCACTCTGCACGCACATGTAGCTGCCCCCTGAGAGGACACCGCGCTTCCCTCGCGCTGCTGCCCTGGCTGTGGCTCCACATTTCATTAACTAATGTGTGAACTGTGTCACTGCAAGCGACAGAGAGCAAAATCCCTTACTTCACTGCTGTGATTGACTGACTTCTCAGGCAGCCTGTGTCTGGGGAAACCCTGTGACACTGCTCCCAGAGCCGGGCGAGTGCTGGGGTGTGATGCAGAGCTGTTGTGCTCTGGGGAGTGTGGCCACTGCCCCCCTCCCGCTCACTGAGTGTATCTTGTCCTGGAAGCAGTGCACAAATAATCAGAATGATGACTAGAACTGCAGCTATGGTGAATTGATGCCTCTGTTTTCTGCAGTGCCAATGAGAGGTGAGAGGCAGGTGTTCAGGCAATGTCAGTATATAAAGAGAAGGTGTAAGTAGGAGCTTAAACTCCTCTGCAGGACTGCTGCTTCCCATTTCTTTGAGGCATGCTGCTGCAGTACCTTCCCGAGAGCCCTGGATTCGCTCAGCATCCATGGTCCTGGCAGCTCCAACTCTTTACCTCAGCTCTTGAGCATCTTGGCAGGGAACTGCTGGGTGACAGAGCTGCCAGGCTGCTCTAGGGCTTGCTGGCGGTGGAGATACCAGCCTTCTCCACCTTCCCTGTCCTGCATGGTCAGCAATGCTTTCATGTAAGTGTTTCTTTTACCAAGAAAGTAGATCTCTTGATTCTCTGCCATTTTGTCCTCTAAGGCTGGATGAGAACAACACAATCTAGCAGGGAGAGTCAGCCTGGCCCAGTGCTTCCATGGGAAATACTAAACTGCAGTGCTCAGAGAAATGATGAAATCTTTACTGGTAGAATTTAACAACCTACTTACACTGGAGCCAGCCAGAAGAGATTTATAAAGCCATAAAAGAAGCTAATTCTGTTTTAAATTATTTCAAAACCTGAACAGCACAAACTGTCTTTAAAATCAAAGGTCAGATTTGACTTTTAAAAATGAGATTATACTTTGTAATGCTGTAATAGCAGGGAGAAGGATTTCTGGAATTTTGAGTTTCCACTCAAAAAGGAAAATGATGGTAGTCTCCATCTCCCTCAAGTCCACCCCTCCAGTCCATACTACCCTAAAAGTCCTCTTCTGTGTAACTTCTTCCATGCTCACAATACCTCCGTGCTACCTGTTTGCTTTTTCTCTCACTCACAAAGTGCTGTGGTCACACCAGTGCCCAGATCAGCTAGGCACCGTGTTTGCAGAGAGTTTCTCAGAAAACCCCTTGGGCTGCACAGTCAGACCTGGGACTTGCCACACTTCGGGTATTAGTCACCTAAAAACCAGAAGCCTGTAATTGCTTCATCACTAAGCCTGACAGAGAAGTGGGTAGCGCTGTTACACACTTGAGTTAAGTTTTGTGTTCATTCTGTGAATAAGAGCACTGACATATGAGTACAGTATTTGCAGGACAGAGCTTTTAACCAAAGCAGGATGCTGGCCAAACTCCAGGACATCCAGTTGTTCTTGCTTATTACACTGAACATACAGCTGTATTATCAGAATTGTACGTCTGAGTAAGACCTTGCTAGTTCAAGTGAAATGCCTTACTCAGTTCTTACTTGTTTTTTCCAAAAGGTTCTTGATCTTTTCAGACTCTGATTCAGAAATGAGTGTTCATGTCCTACTGGTTTAATTAGTCACACGGACTGAACAACGTGCTTGCAGTGAAGCACACAGCTTCTTCAACCTGGCTTGAGCCTTCTCCTTCAGAAAGGCAACTCATGCTGTCCCAGGACATGAGGAGAGCTACAGAATCAGCAGGACGATTGCTGGGAATTGGGTGTTTCACAGGGAACATGGTACTTCGCCACTATATAGGAGGCCCTGAGCTTTTAAACTGGTTTGACCCTGCCCACTGGACAGCACCGTCTATGAGTTACTTATCGCTCCTGGATGCAAGCCAGAGTTATTGCAGGATTGCTCTCCTGGTTATTTGTTTCTGCCCACAAGTGCTATCTCAGAATATGAAACCAGCCAGTTTGTTTTTTCCTACCTTGGTTGAGAAGAGCCAACAGATGTCAGTGCAGCCTGACTAACAGGAGGCTGTGTTCTGCTCAGGGCTCTGCTTCTGCAGAAACATCCCTCGGTGGGAGTTTCACCATCAGAGGACTGCAGCGTGCCTGGGAGAGGGGGAGAATGGCGCCGAGAACAGTGTCGGTGTGTTAGGGGAGGCTGGAGAGGCTCTCACGGCTAAAAATACCCACCCAAGTATTTTAAAAACACATTCGAGGGCCCTTATAAACACACAGACTTTTGTTGACAGAACAAGACTGCTCATTTATGCTGTGTATTATCCTTGAAAACCTGCTCTGTTTATCCAGGGAGTCCCATGACAACCCCAGCTTGCTAAAGGTGCCACAATGATCTCAACAACAAATGTGTCACTTTATCTGCTGGAGAGGGACGGAGGGGAAGCAGGAAGTATCTGCAGGCTGGGGGAAAAGCAGTTAAGAAATGGAAATAAGCTGCTTTATCAAAATATTGCTTTGTTGTTTTTACACATGCAATCCCAGTGGCTTTCTAGCCCAACCTGGGGCATCTGTGTAGAAAGCCCAGTAAAATCAGTGGAATTGGGTAGGTCATCTGGTAAAGTGATTTCTGAATGGAAGGAATTTGACAATGTGCTTTTTTCCCATCTGAAGCTGTATTTTTTCAGGTGACAGCTCTAGGACTCTGAAAGCCACTGTAGGGAACCTCACACATGGTCTTCAGAGGGAAGCAGTTTGATATTCCTGAAGAAAAACTGGGGCACAATGCTGAAAACCAAGATAGTCAATGGGGAAAGGCAACAAGTTTTACTGAATTCAACACAGTGAAAAGTTTGAACTTTGGAGTTTGAATGGTGACACTGGCTGGTTCTGTGCCCCGTGAAGCCTACCAGCCAGGGAGCAGTTGGTCTCCCCAGAGCACAGGCTGCTGTTACTACTAAAAGACACCTGCATGACAGCCTTCAGAAGTCTGGCAGGAGGAATGGACCCAGGAGCCAACAGTCACACTCTAATTTAGGCCCACAATGTCAGTTTGAACCCATAATGCAGTACTCTCAGACACAGATATTCAAGTCCCACCGCCACCTCTGAATGCCTTTCTTGCCACGTCCAGTCTTTTATCCCTCAATGCATTGTCAGGACCAGAGAGAAGACAAATCCTGGATGAGGTGATAGGGATCTCATGGAAACTGCTTCCATATAACTAACATCTGCATAAAATCAATCAGCGTATTACTAAGTTGGATGCTTATCTATACAATTACATACAGCAAAGTGCACAGCTTTGCTCCTGGAGTCCAGGACTTCACCCTGTGGCTTACAGGAACCAAGATGGACTGGAAGGGTACCAATCGGAACTAACATTTACACCAGGATGTCATCCCCTCCCACAGCCATATCTATATGCTTCGGTCTCCCACCATAAAGACTTTGTCCTCTTTATATATGGAATGAACTTGAATATCTTCCTAGATGAAGGTGGCTTTGCTCAGCCTACGTCCTCATGAGCCCAGGGTAGAAACCTGAAAGCCTGCTGTGCAGAACAGTAATACTGCATTTGCTGACCATGTCTTCAGAACACTTTCCCATGACTAGAAGCACTAATACCTTTTGTAATGTTATATCTGAAATACAATTCAAATGCAGATAATTCTACCATTTTACCTTATTGGTGTATCATGGTATTTATTTTACAGACAAATTGGCTTTTAAGTTAAGAAATGCAATGAGACCACTGACAGTGCCTTTGTGGCTATAGGCATCAGGAACTCTTGGCTCTCACACTTTCTGAAAGAAGACAGAAAGGTAACAATCTAGAACAATACTTAAAATGGGATTTAGGAATCAGACTATATATAAGGAAAAAAATTTTTATGATGAGGGTGGTGAAACACTGGCAGAAGTTTCCCAGAGACGTGGTAGACGCCCCATCCCTGGAAACATTCAAAGGTCAGGTTGGATGGAGCTCTGAGCAACCTGATCTAGTTGAAGACATCCCTGCTCACTGCAGGGGGTTGGACTGATGACCTTTAAAGGTCCCTTTCAACTCAGACTATTCTATGATTCTATGAATCTTAGATTGAAATGAGGTGCTTAGTCACCCTTTAAATCTAGACTTCAGTGTAGGAAATAAGGAATGACAACAAAATAAGTATTGACTTGAAGCAAAAGACCAAACATAAGAGGGCAGATAGAACCTGTTTCAGTCAAAATGAATGGAAAATACAGCCTGGAGTGAGTATTCAGTCATACAGACACTGAGCAAACTTCACAAATGCAGATTCCTCTCCTTATGCCCTAAAAGCCTTGTTTTGCAATTGGGTGGCATGATTTATTTTTCAGGGGTGCTCAGCACCCTTTGCTCCTCCAGCCCCTCTGCAAACAGCAGTTACAGGGTCTGCTGGAAAAGCTAACTTTTCTTTCCTTGGGATGTCTCAAACAGAGGTGCCAGGCTGCAGCCACCTACACTGGAAAAGCTGAGTGTGGAGCAGTGCACTGGAGGGAGGGCTGCCAGGGAGAGCAGCGCCAGGAGCCCTGCGCGGGTCTGACATGTGTTTTGCAATGAGAAGTGAACATTGCATGTATACATCACTTACAGTAATAGGGGTGGGAGTTTGAGTTCAATCAATTATTTTCCTTCCCAAGGCACAAATAAATGCAAATTTTACTCATTTACATCTCCTTGCTGACATATTTCCTGGTGTTGATCCAAGCTTTTTTTGCTTACGTGTCCTTGTCTTTTAACACTGCAGACTTAGTGTTAGGCTCTCTTAGACAGAGAGGTTATTGCCTCTCTTCCTCAGCATTTTTTGCATTCCCAGATGACCCATTCCGCTTTTTTTTCTGCCAAGTGCTCAGGGAAAGACAACTCTCTTATTCCCTTCTTTCCCTGCTGGGAGTCAGGAAGAAGCTGCTTGGTTGCCAGAGGATCAGGAGTGGCAGAGGAGATGCATGGAGGAGCAGCAAACTCTACAGCTATGACTGTTGCAGACTCAGCACCTTGGGAAGCCCTCTGATGTCCCTGATGCTGAGAACTCCTCCTGGGCTGGTACAGCTGTGCCTTGTCCCAGCAGGCAGCTGAGCTTTACAAGCTCTCACTTCAGCACACACGCACAGTTGCTTCATGTGGTGTTTCTTGCTCAAGGAGTTTGCATGAAGCTGAACACGTTGCCATGAGCTATGTGGTTTGTCATGCATAGGCAGTGTGGGGTAAATGTGTACTCTGTGTCTGTGGGCATGACCAGTGCCCTTTAGAAATATATTCTTTAACTGCATTTTGTGAAACCCCCTTAATTTGTGCTTTTTAAACCTGAATCTGTCCCACAGCATCCACGCTCCATGTGGATGAAAAATATTCATATATGGCAGAAGATGGTTTGATCTTCAAGGTCATTTTCTCTATCTTTGAAACTGTGTGTCATTTCAAAAAGCTGTCAATCTGTGTCGTGCAGCCTTTACCCAAATGACATATGTGACCTTATCCTTGCTGGCAGTTTTTGCCACCAACTAAAACTGATGTAAGCTGAGAAGCCAACAAACTGTGCCTCTGACATTGTTTACAGCTGGAATTAGAGTAACTGCACCTATACTGTAACTATAGGCAGGGCTGTACCCCGTATACCAGGATGTGGGATTTCTGATTTCCTGAAACAAGTAATTCAAAAGTTTTATGAGTTATTCTAGGGGTTTAGAATAATAGGATGAGGGAAAGCCTGTCTTCCACTTTTAAATCTTACTTTGTTTTCAGATTTCTACTTCAGATCATTCCTGGGAGAGGAAATAGACGTTACAGCAAAGACAGGCTTGGTCACCTCCACTGGAAAGGTTTTCAGAGTAACGAAACAAAGATGGACTGATCTTTAATTTGCCTTGCTATGAACTGCACAAGCTGTAAAACTCTGCTTGTCTATCTACAGAGCCAGGGGAACAAATTCTTAGGCTAAATATTGCTTTCTAGTTTCACATTTTACCTTTTGGGCTTGTTTGGATTTTATTTTTTCAGTTCACAGCCTTTAAGAGTTTGCTTTCCTTCTGCAGGTGGCACATCGACAGATCCCCACAACAGTGTGCTTCACAAGACTGTCTTGTCTGTAAGTAAAACCTTCCTCTTGCTCCAGTGCCTCCCCGAAAAGCACAGGAAGCAAAATAAAACCACTATTAATAATTCTCTGGGCTGACCTTTACATTTTCTTTGTATATTACATTCTCAGGGATGTGCTCATCAGAAGGATGACCTCTCAGTCCCAGGGGAAAAGGCATTGCAGCAGTGAAGACAGAGAGTGAGTCGTGGGCACCTCAAGCCTGATGTGAGATGAATTAATTCCTGCAACACGCAGCAACTGTTGATGAAGCCTGGGCTTGTAGTGATGTGTAAAGTGACCCTGTCTGCTGTATAATGATTTAATTTGTACACTTACTAATTGCTGTAACAGCCAGGCAGCAGGGCATTGATTAGGTGCCTTGAGTGGTGCATAGACAACACAATAAACGGGAAGGAGATGTTTTCTCCTTATGCTCAGGTGATCTCTTTCTCAGGAACAGACCCACTGGCTTCCCACAGCATAACTTGCAGCAGTGAAGAGGTAGGAATCAGGCCATCAGTTACCAGAAAGCAAGTCAAATAGAAATAAAACTGTTGAAATAACAAACATCCTTCCTACAAGGGACATACACACGCAGTGTCTCCTTACAGAATAGGTGCAAGTCTTTCTGGGCATGTTCTCTCTGCCCGAGCCCAAACTCACAGATCATTTAAACACACTTCCTGACCTTTGTTCTGGCGTCCCCACTTGCCGCTGCTGATTGTTCCTGGAACCACTCTGGGAACAGGATGCCAGGAACCAGTTTGCAGAGAAGCCCAAGCTCCCTCCTGCAGGACGAAGATCAAGATGAGCCTCATCGAAACGCTGCCGCTGTCTGCCAGGAGCACTGCTCCTCCTCTGCTCCAGTCCAATGTCAAACCAGCTGGTTTAAGGCTGGGTCCCAAGACTAGGAGTAACAAAAGGCACAGAAAATAGAGCTGGTCAGCTCGCCTGGTTAACAGTGACCTCCGTGAGCAGCTTCTACCCCGACAAAGCTGTCCTGCTGAGTCAGAAACACTCGAAGGTTTCATACAGGATTTGACCTGCTCAGCCTTTTGCATGGTGTTATTAATGAGGGACGAGAGGGTCACTGCAGCCCTCTTAACAGATCTGTCCCGCTGACACACACTGGCAGAAGATCTTGAAAGAGAAATTTCTATCAAGAACACATTTAACTTGCGAGAAAGCACTGAAAGGAGAAACTGAGATCTCGGTGAGAACCACGGTGGCTATTTGCAGAAGACAGGCTAGGGCACAGATAGCTGGTTGGAAAGCTCTCGCTCCAGAGCGCAGGATGTGTGGCCAGGCCCCAGAGAGCATTACTCATATTGTAAGTGAATGTTCAGAGCTGGCCGGAGATGAGTACAAAATACAGTATGACAAAGTTGGCAGCGCTGTGCATGGAGAGCGCTGCCAGAGAGGGGGATATTGCCACAGCCAGCACCAGCACCCCAAGGCAGGTAAATTGATAGCAACTGCGGAGGTGAATTGGAAGTTTGTTGTTAGGAAGTAGATGTGGTGCCTCCAGAAGAGAGGAGGAGGGCGAGAAAGCAAGCTCCATCATTAACTTCTCCACTGGAGGACGGTGTCCATGGAAAACAACAAGAAGTCACCGACAAATACGAGTGTGTGTCACAGGAGGGGAAGAACTGGGCATGAAAATGGCGCAAGCCCGTGTCCTGTCCTTTCCAGTGGGCTGAGGATTTGGGGTGGAGGAGCTCAGCTGCAGTGTCCAAACTCTCCAATGGACCTGGGCTCTTCCCACCCTCCGCAGCATCCCCACGGCATGCCAGAGGCTGGGATGTCGCCCCAGCTCCCGACCCGGATCCGTGGCTGGGGCGGGAGCCTCACCGAGGCCGGGGTGAACCATCCAAGCAGCGATCGCTACGGTGGTGCGCGGTGCGGGCAACGGGCAGAGCCGACCGCCGGCTCCCTGCGGGGCAGGAGCGGGGGGAG
>VZRW01009362.1:294228-316662 GCA_013398125.1 Aegotheles bennettii | reverse complement strand
GGGCGCGGGGGGGGCGCCGGGCCCGGCTGTGAGGGCAGCGGCCGCTGGTGGGCAGCGCGGTGCGGGGAGCATCGCTCCTCGGCCCCCCGCAGGCAGCCGCTCGGTGCCCGCAAGGTGCGGTGTCTGCTCTCCCCGAGCCAGCGCCTGGTTTGAAGTCGGTGGAGAAGCGAGTCCTTCCCAGGAGAAGGACGGACAGGGCTTCAAGGCGGTGCGGGTTTTCCGTACGCGGGAAGCCCAGGTTTTCACACGTGTGTTATTTTTTTGCCGTCGCCTTGTCCACCTCCAGAAACCCCGGGCACACTCAGCCCCTAAGGCTCGGCCTTGTGTGGGTCACCACTGCCTTGCCCTCCTGGGCACCTTCCTACTGCATGGCAGCTCCCTGGGCTCTGCAGGGCTCCCAGGAGTTGCTCCTGCACAGGCACAGCTCCAGCACTGAGCTCCCTTCCTGAGGGAAGCCCTGTGGAAGGCACCTTCTCGTCACCTCGCTGTGCGGTGCCATGGCAGAGCCTGTCTGGGCTCATAGGGTGTCGTGGTTTGGCCTTCAGCTGAGTCGCAGGGGGTTGGAAATGGTTCCACTGCCCCTTCTCCCAGCACGCTGCAGGTGGAGCACAGGTTATCCCCCACACGTGGATTGCTGAACTCTGAACATCTTGGTGTAATAGAGAATATGCTGAAATGTCTGCAAACAACTTAAGAGCCTCCCCCCCCGAGGCGCAGGTGGTGCCGTGTGTGATCAATGGCAAGGTTTGGCCCTGCTCGTGTTGGTAGGTGTTGGGAGCCTGAAACAGAGGAGCTGAATTTTAAGGAGCTTTGGAAAACAATATTGGGCATGGTTTTCTGAGTCTTCCCGGTAAAAGTGTTTATTCTAGACGTGCAGCCTCTTTTGTCGTGGTTGTAGCTGTGCTGTTTCAAGTCTGGTCATAAAAGGTGTATTTTCTTCTCAGGAGTTGAGCAGCACTTGTGTAAAGACTAAAGTTTGTGTGACTGTATTGGTAGGAAATCACACCTCTAACCAGTGTGGCTTTCCTTTTAAGCACAGTCTACACTGTAGGTATTTTATGGGGTTTTTTTGTTGCTTTGGGGTTTGTTTAAACATATTTTAAGTTTATTCTGTAGTGAACAAGTGCTTGAAAAAGGAGCTGTGAGAATCTTTTTTCTTTGTTAGGGAAAAAATGGTAGGGCTAATTTTGATGTTAATCTGCAAGCCTCTAAGTCAAAAAAGCTATCTGATAGGCTTCTGTATTTGCAGTAGGCAATATTTCAGTTGCCTGGTTTTTAATATTGCTTCTAACATGTTGTGCCACATAACTGTTTTCTGCAGAAATGACATCAAACATTGAGTGGGTTAAACAACATATTTTAGCAGATTAAAATTATCTATGGTGAAGCCAACAGAGAGAGCGTTCTTTGTCAAAGTGCTGATTTATAAATCTGATGGATATGAGTCAGTGTTATGCTGGCAGTGGTTTATTACATTTCAGCCTGTACTTGAATAGCAGGAAGTCACTTTTTGGCCCTCTTGTAAATCTTGGGATGCCTGGGAGACCCATTTCCCTGCTCCTTGCACAGAGACTGTCAGTTTTCCAGTTAGCTTCCTTCCCTTGCTGCTTCTCCCCTGCATCCCCCACATTACTTTGTGATTTTTCTATTTCTAAACTGGAGTAAGAAGTTTGGGGCATATTTGGTTATATTTTATGTACATCTGCAGGTGTTGCTGCCACAGCTGGGTATTTCTGTGCTGAGACTTTGCCTATCTGCACATGCAAATAATGCAGGACAGTCACATTGAGTGAGGGGGGCAGGAGCGTGTCACTAGGATTTAAAGCTGCAACTGAGTCTTCTTCCAAGGAATGGAGTTAGGGTGTGGGGGGGAAAAAAGACTGAAGACGAGCAGAGCCAGGGATGTCTCCTTGCTTGGCTCAATGGCAAAAGCTGCAGTAGATACTCATGGTTTCTTACTTGTGCTCTCAACTTAGGCTGATATGCTCCTGCAGGAGCCTATTGCTGATACAGGCAGCAAAGGTTGCCACAGATGGCTGCTCTTTCTTTGAGAGTAACAGAATTTGAGTGAAAACTGCACTGATGCTTCAGGTCTGGTCTGTCCCCAAGTCTATCTTTAGCATATGGCTGCTTTAGCTGATGGACTTTCAAGAGCTGCAAAGTTGCACTGCAGATGTTGAGTGGTTCCTCCCATCGTGTGCTAGGCTGCACAGAACAGAGGAGTGTGCAAACGCACAGGTGTCTGTGCCTGCATGTGTTTTGATATTGTAGTGTGTATCACGAACCTCATAGCTGTAAGCTCTAGTCTCTTCCTCAATGTCACTCAGATCAGTGCTCCTAAGCACTACTCATACGTATGTTCCCATTTTGCAGTTCCTTTTTTAGAAGGAAAGTTCCTCACTTTACCGGGGTGCTCAGGGATGTGCAGTGCATGAGAGTAGTTACTCACTGAGTATCTGTATGTCCTGTTACTTGATTTTAGGTCTTTCTCATCATCTTTTTTCAATCCTTTTTCATCGCCACGGATGTATAAGCTAAATTCCCAATTCCTGAAACTCCTCTTAATTTCAGTAGAGCAGAGATCTTGCATCTACTCTATTTTTGAAGCAATAACCTGAGTTGCAGAATAGTAGTTTTTTTGCTTTATTTTTGTGAAAGGAAAATGCGCAGTCTGGTGTAACCTCATTGGATTTTGTTTGGTGTAGTGTACAAGTCACAACTTCAAGATTACAATCATTGTTATGTTTGCAACATAGTGTGCCCTCAGGGTTACTACTGCGCATGGGAGGGTGATTTTCAGTGTGTGGGGGTTGTTTTTTGTTTGAGAACAATCCTGGCTACAAAATTGAAAGTGTGTGTTTATGAGGGAAAGGCTTTTAAACTTTGCCATAAACTAGTTCCATTCTGCATGTGCTTTCTCATTGGTGACAGTAATGTGCATCTTCCTCTGTGTTTTCTTTAAGACTATAGAAGTATAATTAAACTTGAATTGTCTTTTTTAACTTACAACAAATATTATATGGAGACAAAGAACTGCAGCCCTGTCTGGGTGGTTTTAATGCTTTTGATCAGTCAGTATTTTCCAATGAAAACCCACTGTCTGAAACTGTTGTTCAGCTCTCCTGGTGTATGCGTTGCTTTACCATGGCCTTCCTCCTCTTCTGTGGTCTGGTTTGCTGTAGGAGAGTAAACTTGGGCTGTTCTCCTCTCAGTGCTTTGCCAACCTTTGTGTACTCAGTTTTTTCACTCTCCCAGGCTGAACCCTTACCAATGTAAAAAGTACTTGTAGCTTATTCCCATATTGAAAAGAAAAGATAGATATCAATATACCAATATAGATATCTGCACTTGTCATCTGAAGTATTTATATTAAGCTACAATATATTAAATAATGGCCATTCTGCATCTTACCTACATCAGTGCTTAAGTAAAAATGTTTTTGTAACAGAAAAATTTATATTGGTACAAATATGAATATAGGGCATGCAAATTTGAAGTTTTTATGCGGGGAATATATTATACAGGAAGAAAAACATATTTTAAAAAGCTAGGAAATATCAGCGTGAAAACTAACCACAGTCACCCTCTCTGTGTGTATGCTGCATGGTAAGCCCTTCCATACCATATAATTAAAGACTGTCTTGTATGGTTTACATTGTATTTTTTTTCCACAGGGCTTGTACTTCATTCAGGGCACAAGATGGATGTTGTGCAGTGAATGAGTGGCTATTCAATATTCTTATCCTCCTCATACAATGTGTCACCCTGTGCCCTATTTACGACACACCATCCATACCCTGTACTGAATAAAGAACTGTTGAACTCCTCGTGGGCTTTTCTGTAGCACTGATCACTGCAGGGACTGAGTGCTTCATAAATGTCAGTACACGGCACTGCTGCAAAATGAGGTGGTATCGTTCTTCTTTGGTGGCTGCTGGAGAGGGAAATGCCACTATAGAAAGACTGGGTCTAAAACTGCCCGGAGCGACCACTGATTTTAAATGCCCAGTCTTTGCCCAATGCTGATTTTCCTCTGTAGTACTCAGCTTTTTTAAAAATAATGCTTCATGTGTTTAGAGCATGGGACCTCATGGTTGTGAACACTCAGCACTTCTGCAAGGTGAGCTTTAGATGCTCTTAAGTGTGACCCAGGGAGTGAGAAGCACATCTGGGTGCCTGCTATGGAAGCTGCGTGCTGCTCAATTGGCCATGGCAGCTCTGCAACAGAATGAAGCTGGTCTGGTTCTCCAGGGCAGCATTTCATCCCACAAGATATCCTTTCTCTTGTTGTGATTCCCTGTCTTAATTGCTTATAGTGAGGAGGTTATCCTGACACCACTTCTCTTGCGGATTGGGTGGGTGGGGAGGGGAAGACACCCAGTTATGAAGATAGGCATGGGTTCAAGCACTTGACGAAATTCCATCTCATAGGAGCTTGTCCTTGTTGACAATAGTTTCATTCACTTCCAACCAATTTGGTTTTTGTGCCCCATGTATTGTGAGCTAGAAGAGGGCATACACCCTGCAAAAAAGCATGTGATTCGTACTAGAAGATTGTGTAACTGATGAACAGATGAGAATAGACTAAAAATATAGAGGGAACCTTCACCCTGGCACTTCCTGATTCTTGAGAACAAGATTTTTTTGATGCTAAGCACCTTATACCAAGTTGGTATTTAATTTCCCCTATAAGAAAAGCAGGAATAGGAAAACCAAAAAATCCTAGGTTCAATCCTAGGGGGTGGTTGTGATGTGAGTATCTTCAGTTGCTCTGCTGAACAACCTGCCCCCCGCATGCGGCGATAGCGGCTTGCAGGGCAGCGGCACACGCTGCTTTCCCAAACGGACTGTCATTAGTGGTGAAGGAATTACAATATTTTCCAATAGGGTTTCCAGTAATTACCAGATACTACAAGAACACTTGGACATGGGAATCTCTGTGGTTTCCATCTGCCCAGTACTTTCCAGTGCAGACATGACGATCCTGCTGTGGACACCAGGAGGTGGTACGCTAATTACGGGTCTTTCTTGATGTAGAGCCTCTGCAAGACGAGTCCTGCTGAGTTCCCACTGCTGTATACAAAATGTGCTCTATGGCATACAGTGCTTCTTGTTCAGTTGGTTATAAACAGAGATCATCTGGATCTGGAGCATGTTCACCCTGGACAAAAGTACTGAGAAAGCTTTGCAAACTTCAGCAAGGCTTTACGAGCAGTGCTGGCTCCAGGACCTGTGATGTAATTTGTTGAACATTCACTGAACCTCAGAGCAACGTAGCATCTGCAGTACTGGCACCTCTGTACTTTAGATCACTTAGTGAGGTAGCTTCTCTGCTGCTCCCATTCTAAAATTTCATAGAAAGGAGACAGGCAGGCTACACCTCATTCCCTGCTTTTTACTTTGTTTTGTTTCAGGTTTTTTTTTGAGCGCCTGACCTCAAATTTTTCACTTTTTCCTTTTACCACCTCCATATAAACAAAGAAACCATTAGCCTCAGGCAGACACATGGCATGAAGAGCTTCAGCCAGCGTATTTGAAGTTTGGCAGAGCTTGAGCTGCTTCAGACAGGGTCTGGCAGTGGAAGGTGTCAGGAAACCTATAGCAGCACTGCTATAGAAGTGTTATGATGAAGGGCTGCTAATGGATGGCATACTGTATTGATGCTATAGCATTTCAATCTAAAGGGTGGGCTTCATGGTATTTGCATGAGCTAATCCCTGTTGCTGTATGCCTATGTAAGCTTCTTACATGGAAATGTGGGCCACCTTTGCACAAAATTTTGGTGCTTTTCCAGTGCTGTCTGCCCTTGAACAGCCTCATGCAGAGAATGCCTTGGCTTCTGGAGCTCCACTTGTGCACAGGCATCTGGCAAGATGCTAAAAAGTGTGTTAGCCAGCAATCCTAGCTTGATCAAAACCTGTAGTGTCAGAAAAAAAAAGGATTAGTAGTCATCCCAATAGAAATGTGGATGTTTCTTTATGACCATCTAGTGTGCTGTGGATTACCCACACATCTCCATAAGGTCTGTTGACATTCATCAGGGAAAAACCTTGAAGAACACAGTTCTAATTACATGCAGTTCTTCCCTGGCTCCCTTAAATTTAGGGAGTGTACTTATTCACAAATATGCATGATTTCATTGAATTCCCTTCTAATTGCTGTAATTTAGAAAAGGCAAAGAAAAAAAACAAACTTGGCAATTCCCTGGAGTGAGGACAACTCAGATATTTGTCATAAGAAAGCCCAGTGACCAGGCATATAAATCCATAATACTTTAGATATTCAGACCTGAAGGATGTGTCTCAACAAGGGAATTTGAACTCCATGACTTACTCTCATTGTTCCCCTGGCCAATGAAGCATTTGAGGAACAAGCCACTGTATGCTTTATAAATAGTTCAGCTGAAGTTTTATTTAGTTCCTCTAATGTTGTTCCCTCTGCAAAGAAAATCCACAGTATCTGTCTCTGAGCAGCATTTTGCATGTCACTAAAAGGAAAAAAAAAAGATGAATAATCCTCTGCGTTGAGGAACACGGGGTGGGTGGGGAAACAGAGGGTGTTAAACAGATGTCAGAAAGTCACCACTATTTATTTTGCCCACTGAAGGAAGTGGATGCTGAGGAGGATGGGTTGGTTTCTAATAAGAAATAAGATGCAGTTTTCCAATCTACAGTCTTGCTCTGTTCAGTCATTTTAGTCTCTGCTGCAGTGTTTTGAAAGGGGGGACAATTCTGAAATTCAGGGGAAAACCTGGATAAATTCTTATTCAAATTGGAGGAAAAGGGGGGGGGGAGCTTCCTCCAACTGAGGGACTATTCCTTCACCTTTTTCCCATCCTGAGCACAATTAAATATTCTTGCAAGAAGGGATTTGCATATTAAAATTGGATAGCACACCAGACAAACAAACCCAGTGTCTCCCATCCCCTGGTATGTCTCCATCCCAGGGGGCAGAGCTTGGCACAAGGCTGTCAATGCATTCAGTGCTATTTTCAGAAACCAAATCCACACGCTTCTACCCCAGCACAGCTCCACGCAGGTTTGTTTGTGCATTGCAATGCTGCCGCGACTTCATGACTTTGACCTCAGGGAAGTATCTCGGGTTCAGTGGAAAAACAAATGAAGGGAGGGCCCAAGCCCTCACCCATCCCACGTGCGCCCTGCGTGGGGATGGCATCTATCCCAGCGCCCATGGAAAAGAGCTGTGGGAGCTGCTGGGGAAAATGTCCCCTGCAGCTTCCCCTGTCAACCGAAGGTGATTTATGTGTAAGGTGGAATTCTGCCAGCGTTCCCTGATACACTGAAACAATTCTGATTGTGGTCTTGCTGCTGGCGAATGTGTGTTGTGTGCCAGCATGTGCAGGAACCAAAGGCTGGTGGAAGGGATTCTCCAGGCTCCAGCTCTGTGGTTTATAAGCTGTAAAGCTTTTTATCACGGACTAGCTGGCATGTGTTTGTGAGAGCCCAGCTCCATTTTGTCATCATTTCAAATGAAAATAACTTCAGAACTATGTTTTTACTGATTTGTTAAGGCAAAAATAGCAGAGTTCCCCAGGGATCAGGCTATCTTCTTCACGCCTGTTGAGAGTGAAGGGGCTCTTCTTGACCTCCATCTTTCTTTGCATGATGGAGTTGTGAGGCAGTGCAATGACTGGGCTCATACCTGCTGGTTGAGTGAGTGAGGAGTAGCTACAGGTTTAATTTCAGTGTATGGGTGGGTGTCCTAACTGTTGCCTGTGCTACATCTACTCACCTGGGCATTCAGAGAGCACAGTTGCCATCTCCAAGGAAGACACACTGTGTTACTCTGAGTGTCTCGTATTGCATTGCACTGTAGGAGACAAGTTTCAGGCATTAAAGCAAGGTGATGGCTTTAGTCCTTTCTGACTCCCTAATTGTGCTTTAAGGCAGTTTGACTGGGACACCAACGATGGGCAATCCGTCACTTTTTCAGCATTGATGAGCTCTGCTGGCTTCTTGGTGGAGATGGCGAACAGGTTTGAGTCTGTGTAGCCTGGAGCACGGAGAGCCAGTAGTGGGAACCCACAGCTGCCTTGCTTGTCTGTCCCTGAGCTGTTACGGAGCGTGACTGCCCATGGCAGCACCTGGAGAGTAGCTCCAGTGCCTGTGGTGTGCAGGGTGCAAGAGCTTGGGCTGTGCCTGAGCAGCAGCCCCGACAGGGAGATGCTGCTGCAGAAATGAGGAGAAAAAAAAAATAAAGGCATTTTTATAGTGTTTGTCCTTCTTTTTCTCAGTGACACCCTCATCACGCGTTACACCATAAACTCTTCCTCTTCCCCTCCCCACCACCTACTGAACAAAATTTTTAGTCTGTGGGCTGTATTTGTTTGGGTTTGGATTTTTCCTGGTTGTTTTTTCTGCTGAAATCTCAAGATCACTGGTTAGCCGGGAGGTTTTCTGGAGCGCTGGGGGATTTGTGGACTGGGACTCTATAAGGGGAGGAAATGGAGACACTGAGGAGAAGGGCTTGCTATTGTGAGCTGAAAATCTGCATTCAGGTTTTGTTTTTTATAAATATCAGTTAAAACAGTCTGCTTGGGAAAAAAATACTGCATAAAATTCTCTCTTGATGCTTTCCCTGCCTTACCTCCACACAGGAAATTCACAATTTGATAGAAATTATTTTTTTTTTCCTCTGGTGATTAAAAATATATAACAAATACCTTTTAGACTGCAAAAGCTGAAATATATTTCCTCCTCTAAGCCTGATTCCTTAACACTACCTGTGCTCTCATTTCTGTCAGCTTCTGTGGAGCTTAATCTTTTGTCTGTAGCATTTTGTGGTTTTAGGTGGAGTGATGCAGGACTTGATTTGCATATATTTCAGAAGAATATATATTGGTTTTTTAAAACCATTAAAAATATTCTCAAGGAAAATACTCCTTCTTGTCTGTTTTTCCCCAAGACAAAAATTGAGATAAAATTTTTGTGGCTAGTCCTTAAACATGCATATATCCTGGTATCTAAAAGCTCTGTGTGCGCTGCTGTTGGAAAGTCGGAAGCAATTTGCAGAAGCCTGTTTGATTAGCAAATAGATGAAATGGGTGAAATTTCATTCTTGGCCTTTGGATCAGACTGGGAGTTTCAGTCTTGCAGACTCCATTGCAGTCCCAGCTGTTTCAATGGGATTATTCATGGGGGTGAGAGCAGTGTTGACCGTCCCCTCTCGGAGCTGGCAGGAGCAGGGAATCACTGGTTTGCTGCTGTCCCATCGGCACAGGGACAGCACTCCATCCCCTGGCAAGGCACGGTGGCACACCATGAAATTGTGCTTAATCTGCTTTAGTGCAGAAACAGCCAATTTAGCCCGAGTATCACTATCAGGCCCAAAATGGAGTTTTACTATACAAAGGTGTTTAAGAAAGTGTTATTTGAAACTTTCTCTGCCATAGAATTATTCTGTATTAGAAGGTGTGAGAATCTGTTGCTTCTAGTAGAGGTCTAGGCAAAAACTAAATACTGCAGGGATATTTACCATTCAGGCTTATTTTGGGAGGGGGATGAGGAAAGGCCTGATAAGTTATGTACTTGACCGCATGTAGTTAAAAATATTATTTGGAATATAAACTTCCTTGTCTGAAGACCAGCTTTATGCATGAAGTCAAAAAGCACAAAAAGCAGTTCTCCTCCTGGCCTCCATAAGTATACCTTAATGCTGCTGAATCCTGGAAATTATGCAGGGCATGCTTTTTAAATGTTGATTTTGACTTCTTGCCTGAGACCAAGTGTAAAGTCTTTCCAAGGAAATACTTAGAAGACTTGCAATGAAACCCAAAAGCTGCTGCCAAACCTTAGTTTTTAGAAAGGGAGTAGGGGGCAATCCAGACTGTTAAAAACTTCCAGTTGTTTGTAATTAAATCCACTTATTCTGTGCACAATAAACATATACTTAGAAAAAGATCATTTTACATAATACTTATGTGGTTTGCTGCTGCTCTTCAGCTGCTAAAAATCAAGCAGTAGGTCTGCTATTTTAGTCTGGAAAGGTTACTGGAAGCTGGGAAGCCAGGACTGATGCAGCTGTGCCACCGCAGTGGCACGTATCCATGTATCCAGTGGTGACATGCAGATCAAGCCAGGGAATCCTTTTCTCATCGTGAACCATCTTTCCCACCTCTAACTAGCTGAAGTTTGTTTTGGATTGACAGGGATGGGAATGAAGAGGAGATAAATATATCCCATCCGCACGTCCTTCCTTGCCAGCAGCAGCACCACTCATGGCTTTGGTGGAGGCTATGGGATTGCAGGAACTTCTCATCATGCTGCTTGCTTCTTGGAGGGCTGGCAGGAGACAGGACCACTAAATCCTCACTGCTTTCCCCACCCTGGGGTTGGTCTGCCACAATTCATTCAAAATCGTTTCAAGTCTGCTGCCATCACTCATCTGGAGGATGGGACCTGTGGGGTGGAAACACCCGCAGCTCTTGCTGACAGCTGCTCCTCTTCCCAGCCAGCGTTCAGGAACTGCCCCTGGGGCTGAAGCAACTGTAGATCTGTCAGAAAACCCAGCACAGATACCACCTTGCTAGAGAACAGAGAGGCCGGAGCTCAAGGGAGATTTTGTACCCCCTTGTGCAGAGAAGGGATGCCACCAGGCTGGGGAATGTGACAGATTCATGATGGCTCTGCTTATGTCTTGGAGAAGAGAGTCAGCTCAGGCTCCAGAGCAGCCTGTCTCTTGTCTTTTGTCAGTACTGCAGTCACCCCCAGTTTTGTTGTTATTGCTGCTTAATGCCAAAGTTCAAATTCTGTTTGTGTATATACACATTACAGCCACAGAAGTGCCATCACAACTTTCAGCTTAGGCACCTTGATTTTGCCAAGCAAAGTGGCAAAGAAATACCTGATTCCCAGTTAATGAAGTTGCTTATAAACCCACATCTTCTCCCTTTGTTCTTTATATGCTGTTTGCTACATGCAGACACGTAGCCCTAACCAGGGGTTCAAATGAGGGCAGAAGGCTGCTCCCACCAATGATGGACACACACTTTGAGCCCTATCCGGTGCGTGTGACCGTCCTGCCTTAGACCTCTTGCAGGTGGCAGTGCTAGCTGAGGAGGGAGCAGTGTGAGGAGGGGGCAGTGTGAGTTCGTGCAGGAGGTAAATTTTGCATTTACCCTTAGCAAGGGAGGGAATTTTTTCTAGGATTGTGTGAAGAAATGGCCAGTTGTTACTAGGCAGGTTGCAGGAGCCCTTGGGTGCTGTGAAAGAGTAGACGCAAGGCATGGAAAGAGCAGAGAGGAGCAGCTGAGAGCCGTTATCTGATAGTGACATAAGAAAACCCATGAAGCCTTGCAGAGCAAATTTGTTAGGATTTGAGATGAAAATCCCTGTTGTTTGCTGAGATTATTCCCCAGCATATGGCAGGGAATGTAACAGAGATGTAGAATTAGTTGCTAATGATCTGGACACCTCTTGAAAATGGATGCTTGTAGTCCTGTATAACTGCGCTGATTAATTCCGCTGAAACCTGGATTGCTCAACAACAGGCTTGGGGTGATATTTGAATGCTTAGCATCTTCATTTCCCACAGATCTCACCCAGTACAGATCACCTCTTTGTTAGGAATACCACTGGAGTAATTCAGGAAATCCCAATCAATGGCAGAGAGCGTTAGCCAAGAGCCAGTGAGGTGGCGTGGGGAGCTGCAGTCATCTCTTTGGGAAACCCAGTCCATCTCCATTGCATCGTGGCACTACCCTGCTATACTGCTTGAGGATGGGCAGTATTCGTTTGTAAGTGTGGGGTTTTTTAGAGGATGACTTATTGATGGATTTCTACAGCTAACAATGCTGCAGTTGAGGAGAAATTTGCTCTTGGATTTAGGTGTGAATGGCTTGGCTTTTGGAGATCTGAACAAGCCATAAATGAATGGAGGACTTTAGCTTTGTGCCTACTTTAATACCAAACTATAATTGAGATTTTTATTTGTGCAACTTTAGAAAATTCAACATCATTCCAACAGGAAGAATTTCTGTCTGTTTTTACCAAGTCTTTGTTACAGTTGATCCTTAGTAAAACCTTTAAGCATCATCAGCTTGAGCATCCACCCATAACCCACAGATGTTGAACTTCATGTCCCCATTCACAGGTTACAGGCTGGATGAATGAAGTGAGCAGGGTATTGTCCTGGAGAGAAGAGAGGAAGGAAGCTGTGTCTGCTCTTGCAATCCCTGACAGCTCCTGCTTGCAGGAGTTTTCTAGTAACTGTGTCTTCCCCTAGGTTCTCTTTGGGGTCTCTGATTTACTTAAGCCTTACTTAAGCAATCTGCTCTAATAATGCTCTTGCTATACTACTATTTCTTTGTGTTCAAAATAATGCCTCCTAAGGTCTCTTAATTTACGTATCTCAATTTGCGTTATTGGAAGACATCCTCCTGGGGTTGGAAGCCTTTATTGTTCACAGGGGAAAAATGTTTGTTAGCTCTCAGTTCAGTTCATCTTTTTTCCACCCCTTCCTTCATGTTAAACTTCCTTTTGGACTTAATATTTTACAGTAAAAGCAAGACCTTAACCTCAACCTTTCTTTGTAAGTTAGATTCTTTTGACCTGGCGTCATCTTGTTACAAAGCTTCACACACTGCAGTACAATAATATTTTTCTTGTGCTGCAATGAGCAGCACTGCAGACGCTGTTCCAGATGGGGTCATTTTTTCTCTAAATTAGCAACTGTCTTAATAGATTTTTTTTTCCTGTGGCTTCCAAACTATGTGGTATTGCTTGAACGAAAATGTAATTCCACAGAGAGATTTCAAGCCCAACTTTTGCTGGGCTTCCAGAAACAATTTTTAAAAAATTTATTTGCACAGTCAAAACAAAGTTGCCCCCATACTGCACTTGCATTTTGAAGCTGCATCTTTAGAAACCAATCAAAAATATTCATATTCTCTGCTATATTTTTCTCACAGGGCAGAATCTTCATGCCCGCTTATATATTAATGTAAGGCTTAAACTATGACAAATACATCTCAAAACAATTGAAATATTTAATTACATCAAGAGCAGAAAGCCCAGTTCTCTGCCACCGGAGATATTATACTCATAAGGCTTCACCTCAGACTGATTACTTTTTGTAATTTAAAAATAATCATTCGAGAATGCGATTTTAATTTGGACAACTTGCTTCAAAGTCCAACAGAGTCATTTATTCACCTGAAATTTCCTTGGAGGGGTGTAGGGGACTCTCTTACACAAACCAGCCGTGCTGTGGACCTGCAAGCGAACTCCTTTGTGGTGGTTAGCGAGACATGAGTGGACTCTCAGGACCATATGCTTCACAGATGAATGTGGAAGATGCAGTAAATCAAGAAAAAATCCACCAGGATTGGGATCACAGGCACGTTCTTACAAATTTAAAGCCCTATGGGCAAAAAGAAGTACTTGAAGCCTCAAAGAGCAGAGTTTCTGAGAACAGCTGGGGAAGTGATCAGGAGACAGACTGGACTTTGACCCCCTGCAATAGCAGGGAAGTTGGTAGATGAAATGTGGGAGAGGGCCAACTGGAAAAACTGAAGGCAAGAAACTTGGGCGGGGATGGGGGAGGGTGTTTTGGGAGGGGGTTTGTTTTGTACCTTTTTAAACTATTTTTTTGTTTAAAAAACCACCCAAACCAAACCAACAACCAAAGACCTTTGGAAAAGAGCAGTTCTAAAATTCCATATAATCATAAACCCTACATTTTTCAACAGTTAAAAGCAGAAGGACTGTTCCAGTGTTTTACAATTTCATCAAGGGAAAGGCCCCGAACCAATTTCAGGCCTTGCCCCACTGCAACGTCCGTGCTTTGGAGGATGAGCAGCCATCACCCACTTTGTGATTCCCACGCTAGGTTTTGGGGAATAGCCTGTACTGGGTAGCGTGCACCAGCTCAAGAGTGATGGCAGCAAAAGGCACTGGGCGAGAGCTGATTCTGAGCAAGAACAGCTCTTTGTGTTTGTGCACTCGGGGTTGAGCACGTTTTGTGTTGGAGTGCAGAAATGGCTCATCCTTCCATGCTGGAGGCCTGTGAGATGCTCTTGGAGCGATTGCGTTTTAGGAGAGAAAGTGAGATTTTTGTGTAGCTGAAGTGTTAAAGCTGTGCCTGTGGGGTGGGAGGGATTCCTGCCAACTCCCCATGGGAACAGAAGTGAGAGGGCATGAATTTCTTACGTCTGTGAGGGCAGTTTGGTTCAGTTGAGCTCTCCTGTGAAGATGTCACAAGAAGAGTGCATGTCTTGGTCGTGTTGCATTATTAGATGAGGTTTCTATTTACTTTTTACCTTTGTCCTTCACCTGCATCCCACCGTGCATAAGGAAAATCCTGCTTCTTCACTTGGGAAGCAGCAGTTTTCCAGCGCTTCCCAAAATTCCCCCCAGAAAGAGATTATATGTCACACCTGACCCAGATGCTTAGGGAAAGCCAAGTGTCCCAGCACAGTGAGCTCTGGGAGAGACCCTCACACACAGGAACTGATCAGAGGGGTGGGGATAGTGTTGGGGGAAGGGGCTTTTCCTTGGGTTAACTCAAGTAACAGCCAAACACTTCGGTTTTAATTAGTAAGGGAGAGCCAAATGCTGGCTGGCCCTATTTCCAAGCTAGACCTTTCAGTCTTTCAAGTGGGAGTGGTGTTCTTGAACCTCTAAAACCTCCAACATGTTTTCTCCTCCTGTCCTTTGATTAAGGATTTGTTTGTTGACACTTTCAGTGAGTTGTGGCTCTAATGACAGCAGCCCTTGTGTCAACCAAGGCAGAGCTTCTCCCTGCTGATAGTTCCTGGCTTTGTCTCTGCTTCCTAGATGTGGGCTGATAGAGGTTCTGATGATCTTGGAAATAGGAAAAATTCCCAGTACTAAAGCTAATTAAGTGGATTTTTTTATTTCTCCAACTCTCCCTTGTGCATATCTGTGGACGAGGCAGATGAACAATGACAATGCTATGCAGATCTCTTTGTCAGGTATTTATTTTAATAGTTTGCCTGCAAAAAGCAGATGCATAGGATAAAACAAAAGACTCCTACTTGCTTAATGAATGTTTAAAAAGTTAGTTCTGGATATATTTTAAGATAATTTTTCAATGGAAAATAACTGACTGAACCTACCATGGTAGTTTTTCCAGTGAACTAAATGTGGTATAAAGTTCACATTTACATTTCTTTTTATAGATCAGAGGGTCTCATCTTAAAGGGTTTTTAATAGGTGCCAAATGTTCTCCATATCTGTCAAGGTCAATTATAGATGAGATTTTTCTTCTGCGTGGTGCAGGAAACATGAAGCATCTTACTGGAATTGTTCCTAGAAGGTTTGAACTTAGAAGTTGTATGAGGTTTTTGTATATCTTGGTAAAATGCTAAGTCTGTAGCTCAGCAAATTACTATGCTGGCTGTTAACAGAGGATTCCAGCTATGCTGGTTCGGTGGGAAAAGATACAAGATTGAAAGACTTCCACCCCTGCCAAACAGAGATCTCTTGGTAGGTAATGGATTCCAGGGAGCAGCTTGGCTGTCCGTCTGCCCACCGTCTCAGGTCATGTTGAGCCTTCTCAAGGGCTTCAGCAGGCCAAAACTCAAGGGTAAAATGTGCTTCTCTGGTTTCCAGCTATAAACACAGAGGTCAGTATCATGTCACAGCTAGCAGAACTGTTAAAATTGGACACCCACTGTTTGTTATTACTTATTTGTAAAGCTTTAATTGTGACTAATCACAGAACAATGTAAAAGAAAGGGTTCATTCATTATCTTTGAAGATAAAGTACTTAGTTACTTTGTGCTCTATTCTTTGTTTTCTTATCTTTTCTTGACAAATGTGGATTTTAGGGCATCTGTAATTAATATGGGTGGATTTTGGATCTGGCACTGAATGCAGGACCTGACTTCTGCAAGAAGGAAGGTGGGAAGGATGCAGTGGAGGATGTAGTAGGTGAAAGGTGCAGGAGGAATGAGGGTTTATTTGTGAAGGTCAAGGAGCCTTTGCTATTAGAGGGTACTGTTAAAGGGCAGGGGAAATGGAGCAAAACAGTGTCATCAGTCTGCCCATAAAGGACTACAGCAACTTATATATCTCCCTTAAGAGAAATTGCTGTTTACATCTTCACCTCCAATTTATTTTTTTAGTTCCATGAACTGATATGCGTTCTCACGCTTTCTAGTTTTACCCAGGGTAAATAAATTATACTGAAAAAAACCGAACTAGTTCTGAATCAAATTGTTTTCTTGTCCTCCTTCCACTTTATCACTTAGCGTGAATGTCTGAAAGGATAACGAGGTGCTAACCTTGAATGTTTAATGTTAGGACTAACTTCTGCTCATTGTTTACCAAAATAGTAGGACCACTGTGTAACAGCAGTAGTATAAGTAAGTGTCAACACAGGTCACCGATATTTTAACAGAAGACTTTAATTCATAGTAAAGCCAAGTAGAGGTTTTTAGGGCGAGTTAAATTTATTGCAGCAGCGCCCTCAAGTGCTGCGACACTTTAAAGGTCTGGTGGTGTCTGTCCCACAGGACACTGGGGGTTTATTTGCTGGAGCTTGATTCTTCAGCATGTTTAGCCCAGTAAGAGCGTATAAATTATTTTGGTGTTATTTTATGAGTGCTCACACAAGTCTGTGAGACTATTTAAGTTAATAACAGCATGAAGGGAAGCGTGCTGGTTTGGGAGGTTCTTTTTTAATTGCTCTGTGGCAAGGAAGGTGTTCTCGAGACCAGTTTGTGTAGAAGTGATGGTAGAAGGAGACCTGAGCAGAGGAGCTTTCTTCAGACAGGTCTGTGATGGGTCAGGTCCTGCAGGATGCCAAGTTGTAGTTTGGGATGCTTGGTGCTGGCAGAGCCCAGTGCACAGCTTTGTAAACTGTTCTTCTGCTCCCACGGTACTTTCTTAGTTTAGGCTGTGGAGGTAACAGAGCAGAATCTTCTGTGGTGTGACTCATTACCTTAACAAGGAATTTGTTTGGATGTAGACATAGTATTCACTCTCATTTGGTACTGGCATAACCACATCTGGTAGGCTGTGGACCAGTACGCTATTTGTAATGGTATGAACTGTATGGACATAACTATGGCAGTATAAAGCAACTGTGGTCTGCTGGAGTTGTTACACAGAATTCCTGTTCTCCTTGGGGCAGCTGCTGGAGGGATCCCTGATTGCAAGCTCGCTTGTAAACTTCTGAGCTATCAAGCCATAGTCATTTCCAAAATTGCAGCATCTATTTTAGCTGTCTGACAAAGCTGGCTGTATGATTTCCTCCATTCTCTAGAATTCCCTTCTGTTAAGGTCTCCACCTCTTTGTCTCCCAGCACGTACCATCAAAGCAGGTCAAGGCATCTTTGTTCAAAAGCAGAATTGCTGAGTGATACTGGTGTGTCTGGAGAAGCAAATTTAGCCCAAGAGAATGATTCCATGGGGGTAAATCAATCATACCACCTAATAATTACCTGTATCCACAAAACAAACATTTGAGGCACTGCTGAGAGCAGAAGGCATCACTTATAACACTCCCTTTCCTCGTAATCCTAAAACACCCTTTCCTCCTAAGTCTTAAGGAATATATTTGTAAAGATACTTCAGAGTCTCTGTTTTATATTCCTTGCATATACTATTCAAAAGTGTATTTTGTAGTGTCCTTTTGTGTGGCTTTCTCAGGATCCAGAGGGAATAGCAATTGCAATAGTGATAGCAATCTCTGGAATGAAGAATTGCAACATTTGGGCCAAACCCACTCTTAATATTTGAGTCTTGAATGACTATTTCTAGAATAAAACAGGAAGAAAATAAGAGGTCAGAGGGAAGAGAATTTAGAAATCATTCAACTGTTTCACTTACAAGAAAAATAAAATAGTGATGCATCTTTAAAATAAACAAATATAAAGGTCAGTGGCCATCTGGAGGTCCAGTAGCCCAGGATCACTTGGGCCTTTTTTGGCCACTTAAAAAAGGCTTTAAAGCCTGTGGCCCAAGTGCTGCTCTCTGCTACACATGTGGAGTTTCACACAACTCCTTCATTAGCTGACCTCAGGTGGGTTTTGATTTGCACAAAGCAAAGATGACTCTCTTCTTATGCTGGGAGTTTTACCACGCTGGAGCAGAGCTGTGAAACATTGAGTTACTGGATTCAGTCCCTCATGCAGCTGCCTTGGTGCTCCCCAGTACAGGCTGGAGGAAGATGCTCCCAGTTATTACAGGTGAGACACCCAGCAGACTCCTTAGGTATTCTGGACCAAAACACAAGGGAAATTTGTGAAATACTGCATGTTGTATGTCTGTAGACAGGCATAAAAGACGGTGAGCTTTGTAATCGTGGGAAAGATGTTGTCTCTAGTTTTCTCCTTTTTCCCCAGTGTAATTTATTTTTTCAGCATAGAAGACTTTTATGTACATATACAACTTCATTTCTGTTTTATTACATTCTAATGCATTTAAGGAGCAGGATGACTCCATTCCAGAAGGAATTATCCCAGAATAAATATGGTCTCATACAAAGGAGGACTTTTGCTGCTATCACACCCAGTTTGATTTATGGGGCCTGTCTGTCTCCCTACCCTGCATGGCTCTGGGACTGTTGCACCACTGCGGTCATGGTTTCATATACCTTGAATCCATAACCCTTCCCTGGAATCCTACAGCTAGAGATGCTAGATTTCTAGTCTTTTTTGAAGGTGAAATGCCCAGTCCCATCTGGTCAGATGCTTCAACAGAAACGTGGAAGTGCTTCAGGGCAGAAACATCTCCAAGAACATCTTCCAGGGTAGATGTATATTATTAAGCACTGGAGTGTATTTTCACAAGAGATACACATGCTCCCTTTTCTCCTCCCCTTTGCTTCTGCCAGGCTGGGGGTGGATATTTGCAACACACTGGATGAGGAGATCTCTGTAACACAAATCTTTACTAGAGCAAACCCCAGGCCTTGACACCAGAGATGGCCATGAGACCTGTGCTGGAGCCCACGCAGTTCTGCTGCAGAGGACACCAACCAACATCACACCCTGTCTTGCAGTATAGCGGGGACAACTTGTGTGGTCTCTGTGTTCTCTTTGCACCTGCTCCACCAGTGCTCTCCAAACGGGAGGGGGAAAAAAAAGGGGGAGGGAAAAAAAAAGGGGAGGAGGGGGAGAAGTGGCATTTCCAGTTAATGAAAATGTGACAGAGCTCCAAGAGGAACATGACAAGGGAGTTTGTTTTTGCTAACAGAAGAGGGGGCCAAAGCTGCAAGGACTGAGGGTGGGTTTCAGGTTAAAAAAGGAAGGGGGTGAGAATGGGAAGGAGTCAGGGAAGTGAAGGAGCAGAGAAACAGACCCAAGGGTCTGCAGGCTTGTGGGACTGGGAAGCAGTTGAAAATGGAGACTTAGTCGGGGCTCAGCCCCAGGAGTGGGCTGGGAGCGAGAGGAGCTCCTGGCTGGAGCAGAGGGAGGCTTTGCACAGCGTAGGGCAGGAGCAGAGGGAGGCTGTGACCCAGGAGCCTGCACCAGGCAGGATAAGGATCTGTTGGCTTGGGGTGCTCTTCAGCAACATAACCCTTTAGAGAGGCATTCAGAAGAAGGATGTCAGCTGCTTCACTGCGTACTGGAAACGCTTGTTGCATTTTGTACCTGCCCATCCCAGCTGGGTCCTTTTGGTTAAAAACTGGGGTCTCTGAGTGCACAGGACAAGCCTCTCCCAAACAGCATCTGCTGAGGCTGAAGAGGCTGGTCAGCCTGCCCAGGGAAGCTGCATGGCTCCCACTGTCCCCTGGCTATGGGTTTCACTCTTGGTTTTACCTCTGTAATGGGTTATTATTTGCAACTCAGTTGGGGAAAAAAATTCTTCGAGCTATACTTTGCCTTAGTAATAATATCAGTTCCTGTAATGTTACTGTACAGTTATTCATACCTTGGGTGAAGTTGTACTTTTTTGTCTCTATCTTGCTTCTGCTTTTGAAACCCGGGGGCATAGTGCTTCCATAGCAAACTCAGGCCTTTTGCAGAGATTTCTATTCTCTGCCTGGTTAGAAAGTACTCCCAGCCCTTGGGCTGAACTCTCTCTGACAAGTGTTTTGCACAGCAACCACAACAGGACAGGTTTCTCCTGGCAGGTTTGTCCAGGGATGCTTACATCTTCCTGTGCCTTCTGAATGCATGCCTGACTGTCATTCTGCAGCAGCTCAGTGCAGACAGGCAGAAGGAAGGGAGAATGTGGATTTCTTGCAAACACGAAGACAGTCACTGATAGTAACGTGGCAGGAAAGTTTCCGCTTCCCTGCTTGAAGCATCTCCTTCCGGAAAGGCACGTGCAGCACCACTGATGCATTCTCCTCATATTGACTTTCAGGATCATGGTTTTCAGTGATTTTGCTTCTAGCTGTTTGAGAGCAGCTTGAAAATGGCACTTGATTGCTAATGTCAGGTCACGGGAGGTGGTTGGTGTGAACCCCTGCCTGTACCAGGCATCTAAAAGCTAGTGCAAATTGGTAGAAATCTGAATATTGTAACAAAAATTTTATAATGCATACAATGAGCACAGCTCCAAGAGAAGCCAGACCAGCTTGCTGCACGTCTCTTTTGGTGATACGTGAAATTTTGGAAAGGCACTGGTACACATAGACACTTTTTGTTCCTGTATAAACAAAGTGATGTGAGTGAGTACGTGGTAGGGCTATGGAGGGAAAACACAGCCTGACAACTCTTGTGCAGACAAGACATCAAGTGGTGTGATTTCCCACTGAGAAGCCAAAATCAAGAATATCAGAAAAGTAACTAAAACGTGGCTATTAGGAGGAATAAATGTATGTAATGATGTTTCCAAGTGTTACAATCATTTTTTCTCTGGGTCCCACCGCAGTTATTACTTTTTTCTTCAGCAACAATCCATGGAGCACTGGCACTGAACTTCTGCTGTTAGTCCAACCACTTATTCTAGTTCTTAAGAGTACTGAGAAACATTTCAAGTGTACCCAAAAGACTCGTAACTGGAAGGTATATTTTTCTTTAAAGTCTCATAACTTTGGGAGGGTTTGACCCCCTATTTTTAAGTGGCTGGGATTTGCACATTTGTGATAAATTGCCCTAAAATGTTGTTGGTTTTTGTTGCTTGGTGATGCTTAAGTTGCCATCCTGCCTCTGACCTGGGATTCTTTGTTTCTGTAACAAGAGAGTAAAGCAAGGAAGCCTGTGCTTCCAAGAGAGGAAATTTTAAGACACGGAGCATGTTGGTATGAGATGGGAGGTGGCATTAGTGTGACACCTGGTTTCCTGCAGTGGGCAGGTGTGGCTGCCACTGAATCCATCGGGCACTGTGCCTCGTCCTTGGGGCTTCGTTTCAGTCCCTCAGCTCTTTCTGCTGCACACACAGTTTTGAGTCCTGCACAGGTGCTAATGGAAATTTTTAACATCAGATTCAGAAGGTGTTAGTGAAGGAATAAATCCACATTGTTAAAATCTCCTGCATGAATAATTATTGCAGATAACAGTGTGCATTAAAGCCTTTGCCAGTTGTGGTGCCACTTCTAGAGCTGACTCTAGCATCACCCTCGAGCCAGCTCCACCCCCAAACCATGTCTAGGGTTGTCTGGAGTCAAACCAGGAGCCATTTCCAGCATCATTTCTAGAGCTACCTTCAAAGCCATATCCAGAATTTCCATCATCCGCCTCTTAGTGCAGCTCCAAGGTTGCTTCCAGGGCAACCTTCACACTTGCCCCTGGGTCTGCAGTCACTCCCACCACTCTTCTGGGGTGAATTATTGTATTGATCCCATATGGAGCCAAGCTGGAGCTGGCTCTGGAATCCCCCCCGTTGCTGTACACCAGGCAAGGTTCTGTCCTGCACTGGGACTGCCTGCCAGCCCCAGACCACCTCTGCTTTCTGTGCTCTCCCTCCTTGGACATTTTCTGAGCACGCCAAGAAGGCCATGGGGCAGCCTGCACGCCTTACTGCCTTTTTTTCTGCTTCTTGGGTTTTTTTTCCACCCTTTATCCCACTCTCCCCTGAAGCAGCAGGCAGTTCAATGTGTGCTTTATGGAAGCAGAGCTGTCTGAGCCCTTTAAGCGGGAGATGAGCTCAGGTAGAAGGAACGCAAAGAGCTCCTTTCATCAGGCAGGGCCCCCCGGCGGCTGCGGGGCATGTCCGGCCAGTTATAAATGGATCATGTGTTGCTATTTTTAGCCCAGAGAGGATTGTAAATATAAAAGGGTATAAAGTGCAAAACTTAGCAACAGTGGCGTTTGTTTGCTTTTTCTCTTTTTCTTTTTTTCCCCCTGCTCGTTGGCAGGAATGCGTTTGGAGAGGAATGAACCTACAGCAGATTTGCTGGGGGATTGCCTGGGGACTTTGCACCGCGGGCAGCTTTTTAAAATATATATATATACACAAATCTATAGATATATCTGCATACAAAGGAGGGGAGGGAGGAGGGGAGTGCGGGCTTTGGTGCTGTTTAAAGAGCTCCCAAAGTGCAGCCGGAGCTGGA
>VZRW01009362.1:264924-294198 GCA_013398125.1 Aegotheles bennettii | reverse complement strand
GGGGGAGCAGAGCCTGCCCGCACCGGGACAGAGTTCAGCAAATGGAAAACACTGACATGGGTAAAAATAGCAACAGCGGCGTTAAAAATAGCATCTGGTGAAATAAATGTGCAGCAACTTCTGAAACCCTCTTGGGAACTTTTCCCTTCTGATCCGCTTCTGCCCTGCTCCCTGGTGCTTCTCAGCAAGAAATCCCAAAGCAGCCCCCCCCGCAGACTGAAAACATTAAAGCAGCACCCGCACGCTGCAGAGGAGAAGCTTTGCTTACTTTTTGACGTTTTCATGGATTTTTTTTTGTTTGTTTGTTTGCTGAAACTTTGTGCCATGGGAGGAGGACAGATTGATTCCTCCTGGCTGAGCCTCTCTGTAGTCCTGGGACACACCAGTTAGAAGGTCCTTGGGGTTGTTTCTGACTTTTTTTTTCCCCCCCATTCCTTTTCACCTTTTTGGTGTGTTTGTTTTTTGGTTTTGGTGGTTTTTTCTTTGTTTTTGGTTTGGTTTGAGGTTTTTGTTTGTTTGGTTTTTTGTTCTTTTTTTGTTGGTTGGTTTTTTTGGGGTTTTTTTTTTTTGGACAGTGCTGTTCTGGCTTTGGTTTTTAAGACCCTCCTGTCACTTCTAGGAGTGCAGACTTCAGTGCTGTCGCCCTGCTCCGGCCCCTGAGCCCTGGCAGCAGCAAACCCCCCCCGGGCAGCCGGACCATGGCCCTGCCGCAGCCGTGCAGAGAGCAGGGGCAGCCGCCGGCCCGGGGGTGTCGGGGAGCACCGGGGCTCCCCGCAGATGAGAAGGTGCAGGCTTTTCTCCAGGGGACCGCGGGATGGCGGAGGGAGGGAGCAGGGAACTGGGCAATAGGAAAGGACGGAGAGACCTGGAGTGGCTTTTCTGTGGAGCAAAGGGTTGGNAGGGGAGCAGGGGAGATGCTTAGGAGGGAGGGAGGGCTCGCAGAAATCTCAGTGCTCTCAGAAATCTCCTTGGAGATCTTTCTGCAGTTCTGGCTATGAACTTGGCGTGTTTTGACTGGACAAGATAACTGAGGCAGAAACAATTGTTGTGACAGACAGGCAGACCTGGTTCCTGAACCTGCCCCACCACAGGATGGGGACAAACAGCAGGTCCTGTGATTTAAAGTCAATTACAATTTTAATCAGATTTTTTAAATTTTTTTTTGGTAACTAAGCAGCTGAAACTTTCCACCCGGCTCTTTATCGCCCATGTTAAAGGCATGGAGTGTCTCAGGGGTACAGTATGCAATGTCTCCTCTCTGGTTAGTTATCTTTGCTACCTTTGGATGGAGGAGATGTCCTGGCAGGGCAGGCTGGACCCAGCCCAGCCCCAAGGAGGGTGCTCAGCTTCCTCTGAGCCCCGTGCAGGGCTGTGCAGAATAACCTGCCCTGGAACCCGTGTGTTTGTGTGCTCCTCGGCTAATAAATATAGAAAACAAACACAAGAAATGAGATTACCAGAGTTTCTGTATGGAGACATTACTGATGCATATAGAAATCGTTGGGTTTAAAACGCAGGTTGACATCTCCCCCTTTTTTCAGGTCCAGTGCCAGCCTCCAGGGTAGTTGCAAGTGCTTCTGCCATGGTTGGAGGTGAAGGGGAGGGCATTTCATCTGGCAAAGTAAGAAAGGAGGTGAATGTCCTTAATTGTATTTAGTAAGTTAAGCCCTGAGCATTTAATTATTTATTTTTTAAGGATTGGACATTCCACAGCTGGTTTCTCTAGACCATTTTAAATTAATTTTGATGTTTAAATATACTTCATAGGAAGCTTGTCTAAATTCTTTAACCAGTGTATTTTTGAAAGCACAAATACTCTTTCATTTGATAGAGTAGCTAAAAAAACCCCAACTTTTTGTATTTGAGCACAGCTGTTTTGCTTTTAAATTAGGTTGTTCAAATTTTTCTGAATTGATCATTTCATGTTTGAATCAGCACATAAAAATGGTGCAGAAACTCTTGTTATGAATCTAAACTGAACATTCATTTTCTTATCAAAATATTATTATAGAAAAATATTAGTCATTCTTCTTGGCATAGTAAGCAAAGAAACATGTGGATGTGTTAATTTATTCCAGACCCAGCAAATAGGGATAGTTTATATAAGTAAAATAAATATTTCTTGAGTATTTAATAATTGGATCACTTTAACAATAGTTGACTAATAGTCAGATGTCTGAAACACATCTTGCCTGTTTCTGTTCTTCAGGGAATTTAATACTTCAAGAGTGTTTTTTCCAAGAATTGTCATTTTTTAAATTGTTACCTTTTTACACATTTAGTATTTGTTGCCCTCCATAATTTATTAAGACAGGACTAGGAGAAAACAGCTCAAATGCAGTTGAAATTAATCCCTTGGGACTCTGCAGAGAAGTTAAGCTGAAATGATAAATCTTGTGAAGGAGTTTAAGAGTTATTTTATAAGTATATTATTATACTGTCTAGCATAGGTAAAAAAGATTTTGATTCTCAGAAATAGTGATGCATTGGCTAGTTATTTACTGGTTTTAATTGTGTTAATGGATTGTTGAATTATATATGTCTAGTTCCAAACTGCATGGTGGTACAGGAGTGAAAGTAAAAAAAAAGTGAAAAAAAATTCTCACTACTGTACTATAAAAGTGTCTGCATATAGCATGTGAAATTCCTGTATTTCTGCATCTGGCTCTGCTTACTTGTTAGTTGTTAAATTGTTAGCATTGCCTTTTGAGTTATTTTGCTCCTGCTCGTAACTTCTTTTAACACTTTGTTATGATTTCCCAACTTTGAGAATGCAGGTGGCGTGTCTCTTCATGTTGGTAATTGATAACAGCCAGCTCAGATTAACTCCTAGGATTACATTCTTTTAGATAGCAAAATTCCACTATTGTATTTTTTCATTTGCCTGAGGTTTAAGGAAATGAATCCCATGATTGTTACTTGTAAATAATAAAATGTAACACACACACACCCGCCAATGGTATGATGGTAAGGATACTGTTCATAGAGTGCAAACACACACAGTAAGTACTTAAACATTCATTTTGACTGCCCTCTAAAATAATAAAAAATACATAAGTATCAGAATCTAGAGTGTAGTAATAACCATTTCATTTGAAAGGGATAATTTCTATTATTAAAGTGTCAGATAAACTGTATTTGTTTGATCTAGAGAACATATTAGAGAGTTTTGAGAGCATGTAAAATATTAGCAATTTTTTGACAATGTAAAGATATTCTATCTCTTGGAAGTCACATCTGAGGTCTTGCATTCCTTGTTTGTTCAGAATGATTTTTACAGAAGTAAAATTTCTGGATGCATGGTAGGGAGTTCAATACTGTTATTTAGAAACTTAACAGAATAATTATGTTTTGTTAGAAAAAATTAAGACAGCAATTGCAAAGCCAAAAATCTCTTAAGAAGAAGATAATTACCATTTTTCCTGGTAAACTTTTCTTATTGCATGTTAGCACAGTAAGGACATAAAGGTGTGCATGTGGAGTTTTGAATCAACCTTTTTTGATGCTTGCATTTTTCCTTGGATCCTGCCCCCTTCTCCTTATATTTAATGCCTTGAGTTCAACATGGCATAAATAACATTTGTTAATTTAAATTATTGGATAATATGTTTCTTCCTCATATTATAGATACAAATTTATAAATAGACTAATAAGATGGATATGGTTAATGTTTTTCATAATTTTGATGTCGTTTTAAAAATTAATTTAGTTGGTTCAATTTTTTGTGTAAATACTATTACATGATTATCAGATTAGTATACTTAATTTTGTCAGCATTGCTGTAAACTGAGTGCTAAAAGGCATGGAGACACATGAAACTGCTTTACATGTAATTGAAGATTATTCTGTACATTTGTACTGGCTTGGGGCTAAGAAGTCAGCTTTGTCCTAAATACGAACTGTAGCTGTAGCATTAAACATGCAATTGCAACATCTATATTTAAAGAAAAAGTAGGGAATTTGATAGCAGCAACCATGATGAGAAAATTAGAAATCTTAAATGATGGGAGAATGTAATACCAAATACTTTGATTTTTGAACTCTAAAAATAAAATTCCTAAATCTTGGTGAAAATAGATTTTTTAGCATTTTACTAGATACTAAAAAATGAGCACAAGAAAAAGTAGTATTTTGAGAAGCTGTAGCATGGCATTTCTAAATAAAAGAAGGAATGCAATTAGTGAGTTACTAATTGTGATATTTGTGATTAATCCTTAGTATTTTTTTTTCCCCAGGGAAAGTTAGTTAATTAAAACGAGGAAAATGCTGAGGGTCTGTGGTGAGAAAACAGGAACCCAACACAATTCAAATAGTAAAACCCACCAGCTGTCTCAAAGCAGAAGACTCGGAGCTTGCTGGAATGGCCTCTGCCAGGAGCTCGCTGGAGATCTGCTCACGCTTTCCCAACTCCTGCAACAGCAGGAGCAGACATTTAAATCGCTTCTTATTACGAGGGAGCACATTAACATCAGGAGGCCACACTCAATGTATGTAAATGTATGACTAGTTTAGTGATGATTTGGATTATCTGTAACTGTTTGGCAATACTAAACCTGCTAACCTCTAGTCCCTTTCTAGTTGTTTGAATGTATTTTTAATAATTTTCTTGAGTGAGAGGTGTAGGGAAAAGGAAACTTGGCAAAAAACCTCGGAGCATTGACTTGCTGTTTGCATATTTGGGAAGGATTCCCTTTGAAATATTCCTAAGGCTCTAGAAAACTGGAAAGGAAAAGGAAACTTATTACAGTAAAACCACTGGTGTAATTAACATTTCCTAAAGTGATGAAAGGCTTTCAGTTACCTAAATAGTTTGTTTCTAGGTTAATAACAAAACAGAGAGATCACCAAGCTACAATTTTCATTTCTTCTGTCAGATTGTGCTGGTTCTGTTGCTATATGAGATCCTAGTTTTACTCGTGGAAGTCTTTACTCCTGCTGACTCCTCTGCAGCTCCCACTCCTGCCACAGACCCTGGGGGTCTCCTCCCGTGGGGCAGCCCCCAGTCCCGCTCCCCTGGGGCAGGTCTGAAACCTGCAGAATATAAAATGTGTGTTGGGAAGCTGGAAAGTCGCATGTGATACATTTTCTTGATTTTAACAGCTGTGGAAAAAAAAATAAAAGTAGTCACGATTATGTATTGATTAATAGTGATTACCCAGATTTGTTTATTTTTTCCCCTCGGCGAATCCCTCGCAGTCAGGAGTACACAGCCAGGTACCCAGCACACACCACCCGTACCTTTAAACAATCACCTCTCCCTTAGGCAGCACATAGCTGCCAAAACAGCCTCCTGCCGAGTATCACAGGGCATCCCCTGCAAAGGAGCGGGGTTTCTCCCAGCTGTTCTGACAGCAGCTGTCTGGCACAACCCGAGCTGCAGCTGGATAGCCCCAGCCTTGCTCATCCTGCTTCTCTGTGCGGAGTTTATAAATAACACGCTGCTGCTCGTACAGTTACGCAGGGTTAGGGGTTTGGGAGCAGAGGGGTTGTGTGAGTCGAAAGTACTAAATGCAACGTGCATTGTTACCGAGCCCACGGAAGAAACTGTTCCCAGTGAGCTCCCCAGCTGCCGGCAGTGGCCCTGGCTGCTCCGCCGCAGTTGCTGGCACCGGTTTCTCTCTGCTTTCTATACATCCAAAACAGTGGAATATTCCCAAAAAACACTGACAGCTGCCACCAGTGGTTCAGTGGGAGCCCCTGTGCCTGGTCCTTCACCCTCTATGGGTCTGCTTGCTCCAATGCTTCCAGGCAGCCCAAGGGAGGTCTGTTAGCACCGCCCTGTGAGCAGCCACGCTCAGGGTTTCATGCATCACACGTGAGAATGAGCTTGGCCCAACAGGGTCCCTCAACCTGACACAGGGGCTTCGAGTAGAGTTCCTGAGCACAGTGGGCCCCAGGGGGTGTCTGAAAGGAGTAAAGCCCAAGCCCAGAGTAGAGTGCAGATGCTTAGACCTCAGTATGAGCCCTGCTGTAGGCACAGAAGTAACGTGTTTATGCAGGCAACTTCAGACAGAAGGACTGGAAGTGTGGGCTTTATTATTGTGGGTTCGGTCAAGGTGGCAAGTGAACCCAGTGCAGAGATAAAGTGGCTACAGACTTCAAGCAGCATCACCCCAGACCACTCCAGGGAGCACCCAGGCTTTCTCCCAAGCACGGATGGAGCGGCAGGCAGGGTTCGTGAGGCTCCGGCCCCTCTGTGCACTGGAGCGGGCCCAGGCGGGTACGGCAGCAGCAGGTCAGCTTTCCCATATATGGGAAAACCCTGCTCGAATTTTTAAAGCTGTGTGTTGTGGCAGTGCTGAATATGGGAATTTTATAAGCAAAGCTGAATGCTTGTTATGTTCATGTGTATACCAGTGTCTGGAACACTGCTGTTGCGGTTGCCGCTGCAAAGTACACTCGCAGCCTTTATGCAGGCAGGGTCCGAGGTTTTTTCCCCACCTATCCAGGATTTTCTAATGTGTGAACCAGGGATGTGGCATGGGGAAGGTGTGATGCTGAGATGCTCTAGAGAAGTGAATGACCAGAGGTCCCCGGACACAGGACGTTTTGCATTGGTATTTCAGTGTGATAGCCAGTAGAGGATAAGGATGAGAGTTGCAGCCGTAGATGTGCTGGTTGGGAGGCATTATTTATTAATACGTATTATTTTGGTATTACTTGGATTTAGACTGAGCTCATCCCTATACTAATCTGAATGCTTTACTCTTCTCCAAGCAGTTGTAGACTGCCCGTACAGCAAGTAGACAACCAGCCTGTCATTTCTGTAATTCTCGTAATCTAATTACTGCCTGCCAGAGCAGCAAGTAACTTCTGCTAAAAATCCATGTTGTACTTACTGCGTGATGCAGATGTCTGATCTGGAGTAAGGATCAGCCAAAAATGTCCTGAGGGCTCCTGGGTCTGTCTATCAAGAGGTAGAGATGCCTCTGGAGCTGTGACCATGGTTGAATTTTCTCTTGGTTGGTGTTCACCTGTGTGTGTGTGTGACTCTTAACTACAGCAATTAAAAGGCTGAGGAAAATGAGAAGGAAACAACCATGTCTACCTCTAGGACAAGGGAGCTGCTTTGTCCCGTGGGCAAATAGTTGGGATGAACAAGGCTCCTGCCCTGGCAGCCCAGGGCAGGGCAGACCTCCCCTCCAGGCACTGCTTAGTATTTTGGGGGCTCTAAATCCACTCATTCGGTGTTTTTGTTTGTTTGCTTTTAAGGAAAAAATAGAACATTAATTATTATTTATAAAGGGCTAGATTCTCACTACAGAACAGCTGAAATAAAATTAAATCATACAGTAGTTACTTAGCTTAAAATACCAAGCAAAGTTTGCTGCCATTGCCCTGCTGACCGCTATTTTTGAGCCAGCAAGTGTTCAGAAGTGCCTGGCAGTGGTGTTTGTGGCTCCCCTGATGTTTATCCATTGATTTGGAGTGGCAGTGAAAACTTTCTTTTGATGCAAACCTCACTAGTCCAGCAACAGAAGTGCCAGCATGAGCAGGATGTGAATCTAGAAATTTTTTTTTTAAGAAGTTGTTTAAAACCAGCCATTTTTCAGCCTTTCCAAAAAGAAACCAGGAATGAAACCCACCCTGACAACTCCTTGCACGGTCCAGGTCACTGCTGGTTAGTCCCACCACATGCCCTGGTTTAGGGGCAGCACCTGTGAGAATGTGCCACTTTCTCAGTAGCTGGAGAAGAAAACATTACAGGTACTTGCTGGCTGGAAAAGAAAGATGCAGCAAGCAGCAGCTAGTTGCAAAATAGCCACTTTAAAGCAGAAGCTGCCTGGCTCTGCCAAAGCTGAAAGGCCAGCCCCAGAATGGAATGCTTATAAAAATAAGATGGTAACCATGCAGCAGAGAAGGAGTAGAGACCAGGAAGTTTCAGTGTTACATACAACGTGATACTCTGCTTGGAAAAATATTGTCACAATTACAGATACGGGCATGGATCCATAGTTGAAAGGCATAACCCAGCACCTATCATTAGAGTGATTTTAATCTCTCGTTTCCAACTTTGTCTGTGGAAGAAACTCTTTTTGGCTTGAAAATTCTGATGTGAAATGTTGTGCCAAAGGAGATGTGTCTCGTCTGGGGAAAAGTTTGAAGTAATTGGTTAAGGCTGGTTTTGAATTATAGAGGGGGAGAAATTTGTCTTATACCATTTCAAAACATAACAGTATATTGATTTATTTAAAAATTTACAGGGTGATGGATTTATTTTAGTTTAACCATGTTGATATTTATTTGATGGTTTGGATTTTCAACAAAATGAAAGAAAGTGCTCCTTTCATGCAACCTGATGGGGAAATAAAAACAAGACAGTGACCTTTGGAAACATGAATGCTGCAGCTCCTCAGTCAACGTGAATAACAGTGGGATATCTTGATTTTCAATACTTGAGAAATCTTGCAGTCTGTACAAAGAAGGTTTTTCTCCTTTTTGTTTTTTTGTTGTTTTTTTTTTTTTAATAGTGGAACCTGATTTCTATCGTCTTGGTTTAAAAGAAAGGCTCTTACTATATCCAGAGAGACAAGTTTCTACTGGGACAGAGGCTGTAGATATGCAAGAACTAGTGTAAGCTCTCTGGCTTAATTCTCCTTCAGGAGCTGCAGAGATGCTTCAATAAGCAAATGTGAGACACTGGAGACGGGACAGATCTGATCACAGAAGGAGTGTTGGGCTGACACTTCTGTTTGTGCTGTCAACTGGGAAGATGCTAAGTTCCAGCATGCCTCTGGGTTTAAAAATTCTTTAAGAACATATAGCCAAAGTGCTAGAGAGAAGGTGTACTAAAATTCCTGGTAGCCCAAAATCTTACAAATTTGGAAAAAAATGGTAAAGCACTATTTAAGTACTCTGTCTTTTCCTTCCTCCCCATGGAGCATTAGAATGGCAACACAGGCACTGAATTTTCATCTTTACTCATTAAAGGCTGCTTCAACAAAAAATCACTTTCTAGCTTTATAATGAAGATGTCACTGCTGAAAAGTGAGTTGGTGTGCCTTCTCTTGAGCTGTTGGTTTACAGGCAAGCTGTAGCTTCTTTTGGTGTCTTGGCAAAAATTAATAAATTACAGACACAACCACTCTTCTTCTAATTAAAAATGCGTATCTGCCTTTTCAATCAGAGGAATGTGTTCACATACTAACTTAGCCTGTATTATGTTAATCCAACAATTAATTTACTTTCTTTGCTTTTTTGCTCTCACCTTACCACAGCAAGGACTGAATGGCTCATCTCTCGGGTATTTAGTTGCAGGGCAGACAGTTTGTGTGCAGGTGGGGGATATTCCACATATGTTTTCCCACATTTTGGTCATTGTCTTGAACTGTCAGCCCTCTTAGCCTGGTCTTCAATGAAGCACGTGCACCTGAAGTGAAATCATCCCATGGACTGGGCTGGAGCTTTAGTTATTTGTGTTATGTCAGGCTCTATCAGTGGCTGCTAAAAATGCTCTTCCAGCTCTGCATGGGGTACTGTGTCTGTTATCCTGGAGATTTTGCAAATTCTACTAGAGCTGGGAAGCACTGAGAGGAGATCCAGCCCTTGACTGCACTATTTGGGTCCAACCCTCCTGTCTTGCAGCCCCAACATTTGATGCATATACTGGTTTATATCCCAGACCCTGCTCTAGTTCTGTTGCACAAATTTTCCACTCCCACTGTCCTCTATCTTTAATATATAATGCTTTGAAAGTATTTTATGTATGAGAAAGATCCTAACTGACATGATTCACTTCAGCAAGCAGTGAACATATATATATATGTATGTATGTCACCTTTAAGAGGTCTACCAAGATACTCTGTGGGTACTCAAAGGAGGTGCTTCTGTCAAAGATGTTGGTGTTTACTTTACAAGCAAGGCAAAACTCTTTAGAACCAGCAAAAACTAGGTCTAACAAAAATAGTTTAAGTAAACAAAGATGTTTCTCTTTTGAGAGGAGGTAGATGTGCCTGTGTAAGGACATGATCCCTATGGAGTTTGCCCCACCACAGAGTGTAAATAAAAAAAATCCACAGTGGAAAATAAAAAAAAAAATCAGCTTTGTTGCTCTTCCTTTTTGAGCGTCTTGTAATTAGGACATGGTTGGTCAGTGTTTGCTGGCTGCTGCCTGACGATGGTTCCCCAATAGCATTTTCCTTACTTGATGTCTTGAATGACAGCAGATTCTTCCTCTGCATGTGTGGCCAAAGATTTTCAGTTTTCCACCAGAATGAAGTGGGGTCATGTGTAACTTCATTACACGGGTGAGAGTGGGTTGTGTGTAGCAACACTGCAGTGTCCCTATCCCCATCACCTTAGCCTTGGTAAATCCCTGCTTGGATTGAACCAATGGGATATCTCAAACTTTTTTTATAGATATAGTTGAAGGCAGGTGACCTTTGTTATTTAGCAGCTTTATTGTCCTCTGCTCCACCTTAGTATCACCTGTATTTCTGGGAAAAATATGAAAACATTTTGAAGCATTCAGGACAGAGCTCGTCTTTAAGAGGCATCCTGCAAAGTTTCTTTCCTTACTAAAGGGTTTGTTTCTTGTTAGGAAGCTTGTAGCTCTATTTAAACCTTTTTTGTAGTCCATAAAAGCAGAAGTAGGATGTTGTAGCCTAACTCCATAGCCTGTTTTGTATTGCTTTGAAACAGATTGTTTCCCTTGACCTCGGTGGGAGTTTGGATGAAATTGCAGCAGAGGATGATGTCTGGCCCCTTTTAAATCTGTGATAACCAATAAGCTTAAGTAACTTCATAAGAAGTATTTGAGAAGGAGCTTGAACAGTGGAGAGGACTGGTATTTTAATTTTAATAGATTATGATCATTTGTCTAGGCAGAAAACTTAATTCATTTCTGCATCAGGCTGTATTTTTGGCTTATAAGATTTAATGCCTTTAAAAAAACCACTTGTCTTGATTTAAAGACTTTAAGATGGAATATAAATACTTTAAAATGTAGGCAGCAACATTACATTATTTTAAAAAAGTAACAGAAAAATGTAGTATCTGTGGTACTATCAGCATGCCAGATACCATACCACCTGAAACTTCTTGTGAGGTTTTCTTACAGCCCTGTCAGCTCAGGCTCTGTGTGGATTAACTTTTGCACATTTTTCAAGCCAGCAAGATGGCAAACACAGATTTAGAAACTGTAAAGTAGTAAAATTGTGAAGGAGAGACACTGGAGTTGGAGAAAAGGGACTCTGATATTTAGTTTCTTTTTCTTGGCATTATTTAGACTCCCAAATGACAACGTTCCTAGTTTTCTAGCACAAAGGAGGCCTCATGCTGTTCAGGATCTGCTGTAAAGTTCTAGTACAGATCATTCTAGTACAGATCTAGTACAGATCATCCCAAACAATTTATCTAGTTCAATGATATTTTTATTTCACAGCTACAGTTTATAGACCCTAGTCTAATAGATGGTATTTTTAGAAACCTCCCGCTTATCTAACAACAAAAACCAGGGTGGAATATTAGCTTCCACTTAGATTTTCCTGAATTCTCTCCCATTAAATCAATAACGTTATTTTTTTAAATTGAGCTTTCCTTTGCTTTTAAGGAGAAAGACTAAAAAGGAAAAATGAAAATACTATTTAAAACAAATACTGAGGCATAACAAAGATATACAGCATTAATTTAGATTAAGGTAAATAATCTGGGTGGGTTTCGTTGCTACATTTACATCATAATAAAATGTAATTTTAATTGCAGGAGTGTAACTGATTTACAACACATACTGTGAATGCTCAAAGTAAATGTGAGCAGGCTGTTGTAACTTTTAGTTTGTGCACATCAGTCTCACATCTTAAATCCGAGCTGTTGGGAGAGAGACCGGGAGACTGGAGAGGGAGAGAATAGGATTGAAAAACTTTTTGACAAATTGACTTCCAGAAAATAACAATATGCTCTGACCCAACTACCTGAAAGGAGCTTTTTATGCACCTAATCAGTCGCAGTAGCACTTTCGTTTCTGTCACAGAGGTCGAAATAAATGAATTGGCCATCTGTAATTAATTCGCATTGTACAAATAGTTTGAAGACTGAGTCGTCTGTCTTCCGAACAGAACAATCTATTTTTAGCTTTTCAAGCAAGCCTGTTTTGTGTTCTTTGTAGAGTCAGCGACATTCTTTCAATTTTTCAGCTTAATTAACACAAAAGAAATTGTAATCTGAGAAGGCAGCAGAAACAAGAACCCCCTGAAAACCATGAATTTGCAAGAAAGCAGAAGATGGCAGCTTTGCAAAAGATAGCTGGCAAAAAGAAAGAAAAAAATGCTCAGAGCAGTTTGTGGGATTTTGGCTGGATACTGTGTAGGCTAAATTTATACATACAGTTTGTTGATTTACTGTGAATGCTCACAGGTCTTGCAGCTAATTTTGGAGTCTTTATTCTGAAAATTATGAGGACCACAAAAAGAATATTTTCACAGGAGATAACAAATGCAACAGAAGAATATTTGTGAATAAAGCAGATTTCTGTAGAATTACATACACACGTCTGGCCGGGTGTGAACGATGGTGTGTGCTCTCTGGATGGTTGAGGGAACACCCAATCCCTTCTGGATGGTCTCTGTGTGCTTGCAGTTGTGGGTGAATCCTTGTTTCAAACTCAGATATAATAATTCATATATATATATATTCAACTTTTATTAGAATCATGCCCTGGGAAATGGAAAAATATCCATGCATCATAAGATGTATGATTCTAAGATCACATCCTATGATTCTGTGATAACAAATTTCACCAACCCAGCCACCCTGAGCATCAGCTTTATCTGGTTCCTTCCCAATATTTGTGTATGCAGTCGTCATATCACACACAGAAAAAATGTTCAGGAAAAAGTGTTTGTTTAACAAGCTGAATTTAGTTCCCAGAGATGTAAGTACCTTCAAGTGTAGCAAATTAAAGTAGAAGCCGTGGCTGACTTCTGATTAAAATACGATACTTCAGCTTGTTGCAGAATTGGGCTCCTGCAGGGTGCCACCGACTTCTCTAGCTCTAACCAGTTTTGCAATAACAGAGCCTCATCTCTTAAAATAAGTGCTGGAGGAGATTCCTTTCACTGCCAGTGGCTGACAAGACTGTATCCTCTTTTTCCTTCACTGTAGAAACAGGCTCCATTTTGCAACTGTAAATGAAGTGTGCAGCTGAGCAGTTAGGGGGGAGGAGGGGGAGCATCAAGGTTCTTACTAAGAAACAATAAGAAAGTTATAAAGTGGTTGCAAAGTCGCTGTGAAGGATTAAGAAGGTGGATAACTGGTGTGCAAGCAACGATGCTGAAAGCAAAAGGAATTGTTAACAGTGTTGGGAAGGTTGGTTTGCTCACCTGGAAACTCAGGAAACCCAACCGTGGGAACCCAGAACAGTTTCTTTAAAAGCTATCTCACTTGTTTCAACTTCAAGGTCTTTACAGGGCCAGATTTGATGTGCAAGTCTAACCACAGGTAGTACAAAAGCTGATGATCAATGCTAAAAGTTGGTGATGGATATTAAATGCTACAAAAAAACAGTTTGTGTGCTTTTGCATGAATTTACACTGTGTGTTTACTCCACGCAATGCTAGAGGAGGTAGAGGAAAATAATTGTTAGTATCATCTTTCTCGATATCTGAAAGCAGACAGAAGAAAGTAACAGGCACAACTAATCAATGAACTGGGATTGAATTATTATTTGAATATTATTTGCATAAATTTTCCGTTCTGGGCAATATGCAGGCATGCCCTTTGTGTCTAAGGGCTAAATATACTCATACTACTAATATGTTAATAAGTGTTCACTGTTTTGATTTTTATAAAGATTTATGGGTATTCATTAAACAATTTCAGTGCATTAAAAACAAGAAGATAGATTCCTGTGATCTCCATATTCTTAAAGTTAAATTTTTGGATCTGTTTAAGGAAAAGTAGATTTAATTCTTGAAGTATAGTTAAATTCAGTAACAAAACAGGAAGTATGTCCTAAAGTGTGTTTATTTTAAGCCCCATAAGAAAGTCTATTTAAGGATTCTTCTGTAAGGATGTAAATTCTGAAATACCTATTTAGTGTAACAGTTGTAAAATATGTGAGGTAGTCAATCATACCTTTGGCTTTTATACTCAGCCAGCTTGCTTGCCAACATAAACAAAGACTTAAAGGCTTATTTTTTAGACATTTCAGACAGAATCCAGTGTAAACCTTTCACTTAATCCATAAAATCCTAAATATTAATTAAGTATTTCTGAAAATAGTCAACCAAAATTGTCATTTCTAAAGACAGCATGAAGGTATCTTCCACTTCATCCATTTTATTCTTGCATACTTGTCTCTTAAAAGAAATAAAATATTTCCCTTTTTTTTAAGTGCAAGGCATAAGCTGTTGATCATTTCTTTAGAAGGTCTGCACCCAATATATTCTCTCATAAGTCAAGTCTGTAGACCACTGCATTGTTAAATAACCGTAAATATTCTTTGCTGCTGAATCACCCTTGGGACAGGTAGATACGGCACCTGGACCATGGGCACAGAGTGCTCCACGTCCTTAAGGATTCAAGGGAATTATTTAGGTAATTGGCTATCCACAGTCCTTCTCCATATGCAGCCCTGAAAATACCCCTTGGCAACAGAAGTGAAGAGATACATCCTTAAACCTCTGTCGTTAGCTGGAAACTAACCTTCTTGCACCAGGAGTTCTGCAACAGGCTTCTTCCCAGAGGCAGCAGGTTCAATAGCAGTGTCAAGGACCATGTAACAGGCAAACTGCAACTAGTCTTTAGAAATTGGCTGGCCCACTTTCCATGAGGAATGTCCAGAAATCAAAGCTGGATAGTGTTGTTTAGCTGTCCCATCCATTTGTGTTCTTTACTCCCTACTGGTGGTCTTCCCTACACCTCTTCAGGGACTGTGGCATGAGTCCCTTACCTCGGCTTTACATGCAGGCCATGCAAGAGGTCCTTCAAGAAGATAGAGAAAAGGTTTCATTGCTTGGCTTTTTTGGGTTTTGTTTCATTTTCTTCACAGACATTTCCTTGTTATGGCATTGCATGTAAATACAAAGGCAGTCTTCATGTGCCATGTGCACGATGAATCAGATACCTTCAGAATGTGTTCAATATAATGCACCCGTTTGGCATAGGTAGCCTTCTCATCCAGGAGGCTGGACAAGCAGTATTTATGCATATAGTTTGTTCTGCACGTCCACAGTGGCCCTTTGGTCAGATCATATCTGAGAAAACCACAAATGTATGGTATCATTTGGTCAGTTGATGCTTCTCACTGTACTGAGAGCACGTTACTTGCTAGCTACATCAAAACATAGATGAAGCACTCCAGCAGCCCAGCTCCCCAGCAGCAAGTAGCTATGGTGCTTCACTGTTTGATCTGTAGATGCTGGTAGCTGCAAGACTCTTGCTGTGTTCCATTTCTAAAGTGTTCCAGGCTTCACAGTCCTCAGTAGGCTCTTCTAACTGTAATTTAAAGTTGTCTTCACCACTTTAATCTGTCTTGCAAAAAGCAGGGAGAAACATCCATGTTCGGGAACAAGAATCAAGGAAGGGTCACCAGGCTTTTTTCTTGTTCCTCCTTCTCTCCCCACCTTTATGAATTCTTACTGTCGGTGTAAAACACAAATATGCTTTTTCCATGACAGCTAAGGAGTGAGAGGCTAATATCAAGCAAAAGCCGTGTGTCTAACTGAGCATAGCACAAATCCCTGGGTCAGAACTTGGAACTCTGCCTCCTGTTCTCTTAGTGAGGACTTGCCTGGTCTAATATTAAAAACTGGAAGGGCCTGGCCTTTTAAGGGAGGGAGGAACTGAAGTATTTGTGGCTTACATTGATTTTGATGGGAGCTGTGGCTGCTTGGCTGTTCTCAAGTATTTTATCCTAGCTGCCACAGTTGCTTCATGAGGCTCCCTTATTTCACACAGGGCAGTCCCAGGAGAGCAAGACAAAATGTCCGTGACTTATGGAGCTCTGGGTAAGTGGTATGCTAGTTGAAGATCTGTATGTTTAGGACCTTAATATTCTGAATTTGCATTTTCGTAAGTGTGACAGAGTAACTTTTCACGTTATAGTAAGTAGTAGATCTTTCTGCCAAGGAGGAATTGTGATTCCCTCCTCTTGCATTGCTGTGTTGCTGCAAAGCCCATCAGACAGTAGAGGGAGCACAAGTTAACAGTCCCTTTCCCAGTGCCACGGGATAGCAGCACTAATTGCCTGTAAAACAGAAATGGAAGAAAGAAATAGAAGGTGAAAGCCGTGTTGGTTAGTAGTATACTGCAAGTGAATGAACGGGCTGGAGGGAACAGGTTAAATGCCTGAGTATTAGGGAACGAGGAGCTAAATATGGCATCTTAATACAGCACGTGGCGAGAGGCCAGCTCTGTTAGTTCACAGATCTTAACCTGCTTCCAGTATTTGGGTTTGAGCAGGATTAAAAACCAGGAGGGGAGGGTTTTTTTGGGTTTTGGTTTCAGCAGCGATGGAATCTGTAAGGAGCAATTTCAGTGCTTTGGCACCCAAACCCAAATTCTCATCTTGTGGCACCTTAGGATCCAAGCCGCAACCCAGCATCATTTCTGCAGTCTGTACCAAACATTTGATAACTGTGCTCAACAAAATAATTTGTGTGCAGCTGCAAAATGTAGTTAGGTGATTGTGGCTCTCTGGAAATAAAACGTAACACTGACAACTGATGTTCATATCAAGAATAGCGTGTGAATTTAACTTCTGCTCCTGGGTTAAAAAATGTAGCATTTCCGAGGTATAATATCTTTATGCTCTGTGTTAGACATATTTACATTATGCAGTACCAGAGCTAGGACAAGTTACTAAATACAAGGTTTCTTAGGAATCAGCTGCATTAATGACTTTGTTATAACTCAGGATATAAATGAGAATGACATTTATACAACAGACTTTCCAGTATAAAAGCCAAAGCCTGTTGGCTTTAAACACTCAGAAAGCTTTACCATGAAAAATTATAACAATCAGGGATTAGATGTTACATTTTGAGAAAATGCACGCTAGATTCATGTGAGATGCATGAATCTACTGCTTTTTTCATCACCATTTTCGAAGTGGAATGGCTTGAGCTGAAGTTAGCTTTTTACTACATAAGAAGCTTATATGGTTCATAGAAAAATAATTCAAACTGCTTAATTTTAAAAGCTTTTTTAATAAGAAAACTTCAAAGAGGTTCATTTTAGAGTAGGATTCAAGTAATGTAGGTAAGGTAGTTAAATATTCCCTCGCTGAAATGTAGCTTGAAAAATAGACTTTCATGGCACCTATGCAAGTATTTCTATAGATCCTTATCTGTAAGAACAGCAACATATTTCTTTTTTTAATTAAAGATCATTATAATTGCTAATGTGTGGTTGTTTGGGGGCATATGTGAGTCAAACTGTGGTTTTGAGAACACAATTTTTGAGAACACCTTAACCTTCACCGAACCATTTGCCCTGTGCTATAATGTCTGTGCCGAATTAAAATATAGGCCTGTGTTGGAGATGCCCTATGTCCTTGCCATGGAGAGAAGCAGCTCTAAGGGAAAGTTGGGAATCATTCAGAATAACTGAGGAACATAATTTTGTAAGACAGTAGCCATTTTGCAGAGAAACTGGTCAGCAGTTTGGTAGAGGAGCAAAACAAAGAACCTTTGAAACCAAAGTGAAGGGGCAGAAGAGGAGTTCAAGTTATTTAGGGAAGAGATGCTCTCTCACAAAGAAGCAAAACATTCTAGGAAGAAGCAGACTCATTGCTGTTAGAAATGGCATAATCAGGCCAAGAGGTGAGTTCATGCCTGTTTGGTTTTTTTCCATGTATTTGTTCCTTGCTTACGTGTTTTTGTTGGCTTTTTTATTGCTTTTTTTGGAGGTGTTTTTTTTTTAAGACTTAGGTCTCTATGATTAATAAGTTCCTTTGCTAAGCCTATATTGCTTTCTTTCATAGTCCTTTAAAGATACTATTGGAAAACTAGAGTTTCTCACAGCCAGTATACCCTAGGGTAATGTACCAAAAGAACTGTCTCCAGAAAATTGTTCCATAAGTGTTGATGTGTCCAGATAGTGGCTTACACCATGGAGTGCTCTTCAGCTCGGGTCTTCAAAGCCAGTCAGTAGTGATTCATTCGTGATGTATATCTGTCTAGACATGAGAACTTGATGCAATAAAAAGGTTTCTTACTCAGGTATTAAGAGACTGTAACAATTACATAATTGTTACTAGGGCAGGAGGTCTCAAGTCATGGTACATTATTACTGTCATGTCTTGCCCTATCTTCTTCTCTGCATGTAGACCAGTTTGCAGTGTTCAGATCCAGCCAGTGAATCTGTGTGCTTCTACCACCTTGCACCCAAGTTGTTTGCTCCTGCTTACAGGTTTCACATTGATGCTTCTATAAAGAGACCCCCTGTAGGACGCTCTCTGGGGCCATGAGATCCTGCAGTCCATTTTCTTTGCCAATGAAAGCTCTGCTTCAGTGCTTCTCATTCTTGATTTCTTAGTATTATCTCAAATTCAGGTCTCTGGTAATGGGAATTCCTTTATTCATCCTTAGGCAAGGAATTTCTTAGCTTTTTTAACTTTACTTTTAAATACCACTAAGCATATACAGATCACTGAAAAATAACGTTATTTCAAGTCTTTACTGCACAGTTTGATCTTGTTGCTCATGTGTCTTAAATTGGGTCACTATCCCCATGCCCATCAGCTCTTCATACCTTCCCTCTGATTAGCTTGACCAGTGTGTGCTGATGCAGTCCCTTTCATAGAGAGTCTGAAGTCCATTCTTTCCTGTTCCCTTTCTTCCCTCCAAGCTAGCTTTCAGGGTGGAGAAGAATTAATTCTTATTTCTAGGCTGAGAGCTGGGAGATGGTCTGTGCTGGTAGATCATGGTGGCTCTGTTCCTGCTTTGTGACCTTCATCATTCCGCTCGGTACAGAGTCTCTCCAGCAGCATGAATGCTTTAATCCACCATGGAGGGGATGATACCAAATAAATGTAAATAAACCTTATAGCTAAGATGATGTTCACAAAATAAAACAGGGTTATCAAGCTTGGAGGGAGAACTATTTTTAGCATGTCACAGTTGCCTTGGTCCCTTTCGCCTGCCAGGACTGTGAGTTTATAAACTCCCTCACTGGTTTCCTCACTCAAGGAAAGCAAAACCAGGAAGCTTAAATTCCATTTTTCTTTCAAATTAATATTAATGGCAAGCCTTATGAGGTACTTGCTCAGCTCTCTAATAATACACACGTCCCTTCATGAGATGGACCAGACAGAACAGAGGATTAGGAATACAGAATTTAAGACTGAATTTGAAAAGGCAGCACAGGAACTTCAGGCCTCGAAATACCCTCTGAGAGTTTGGCTTTATTTCACACTGTCGGCCAGGATTCTCCTTAGAGCACCACGATATTCATAATAAAGAAATAAATTAAATCCACCCCTTCCCCACCCCTTCCTGTATGCCTCTCAACACACAGCACTGTGCATGCTCAGCACATGTGTAGTTTTGATAAAGAGGCATTATCGAGCCTGAAATCATTTTAAACAAAACAAATAATGTGGCTGCCCAGCACTTCCTCTGGAAGTAGTTCCTTGGACAAATCTTCCTTAACTCTCACATGTATGGAGTTAGTATATATATCCCTCAGTAACACCGATTCATTGAAAGGATTTTTCAGAATAAATGTACAGCTGTGTGTTTTATATATAGGGTGTGAAATGGAGCCGTGCAGGAGGGCCCTGCCTTCGGCCTGGGTTTGCCAGTGCCAGGAGGGATTCGACATCTTCCAAATGCCCCGCAGCACAGGGCAGGGGAGTGGGCACAAAGTCCCCCCAGGGGTGCTGGCAGAGGGCAGGGTGGGTGACCGGTCACTATTCCTGTTTATGGGCTGGCAGAGGAGCTGCAGCTTGAGGGTGACAGTGGGGTAAAAGCCACTGCACCCCCTGCCCCTTGGAGCATCCCTATGTCCTTGGCTGTTCTGAGGACAAGGTGGCTTTCCATGAGAGCCTTCTGCTGACATTATGATCAAAGGGAAGGGGGGCTCTCTGCCTGCAGCATTGCAGCCCCCCTGCACGCTGGGCTTGCTCGGAGCTCAGGCACACAGGGCTGATGCCCAGGAAGGGGGTAGCAGCCTCCAAGGCTGGTTCAGGATCCAGGGGTGCAGTGTGCTCCTCGCCTCTGCGGACTGGGGGCTCAGCCACACTGCTTCTCTCTGTTTACACAGCATAGACTAAGCTGTAAAAAGCTGATTGCTTCAGAAGCAAATAGGTCACTCTTAGACAAGAGAGCATGCACAGAGCAATGGAAAAACAAATTCGTTATTGTAACACCCGAGAGCATAAAGCAAACCTGTAGGTGACCGGCAAAAGAACACAACACTGGGTTTCTGCCCTGTTTGGTGCTTTATAGTGTACAAAGAAAGACTGAGAAGTGTGCAGGCATTTTTTTTTTTCTATTTTCAAAATAAAAAGTATCTTTGTCTGGTACTTTGAATGTAGCAAGCATGCTGATTCTAGCTTTCCCTGGTTTTGCTGGAGGGCCTGGGGGAGAAGGACTCAAAAGAAAACTAGCAGCTTTCTCAGCGTTTTCATGTAAGAAAAACAGTGTTAAGATTTTGAACAGAGCGTATTTTTTTTCATCTAATGTTGCTGAGAATGTCTGAGTTAAAGAGGTGTTAAGAAAAGGAAGACAGAGTATTAAAAAAAAATCACTTCCTTTTTGAATAATTATTTTATGATGAAATGTGTAGCAGAAGGGCTTAAAGGTCACCAGTGAGATCAGGGCCCCTTGGTTCTCGATACTGTGCAGACATGTCGGAAGTAAACAGCTTACAACCTATATGAGAGAGGCAGATAAAAGATAGTTGGAAAAAGAGGCACAGAAAGGGGAAGTGGCTCGTCCAAGGTCATGCATGGACTGGTGGCTGTGCTGGATCGAACCATTGGCAGTAGATCAGGTCTTCTGAATCCCATTCCCCTGTTTGATCCCCATGCTCATCTCTTCTCCATTGACATTTTGTGAGCATTCGAACAGGTCTGAGCATCCCCCTGGGCTGCGTCCATAGGAAGGGATAATCCTCTGCTGGTTTTAATGTGGCAGAGGCAAAACCACAGCGTTGGACCACAGGTTCTGACCCAGCCGAGGGCTGGTCCAGACCCTTACTCCTGCCTGGTTTCCACAGCCCTGGCAATGCATCCCTTTCCTGGCCTTGTCTGAGATAGAGCAACAAGGGAAACATTTAATTGTGCACCTAAAGACTTGGAGATAATCGATTGTTTTGTATACGTTTCTAAAATCTAAGACACAAAAAACCCCACAAACCTCACCAGAAAGGCTTGTTTGGAACACTGGGAAAGGGTCTGAATTCTGCAACTGCCCTAGGGTATGTGGGGCACTCTCATTTAACATCAAGGCACTTAAGAAGTAATGATGCTGTTAGTTTGCCAGACAGCCAGATTCTTCCAGGAAAAACAGTACAAAAGACCCCTATTCTATAATTGTGTCTGTATGTAATTTTAGGATCTAGACTTAACTTTTTCCCATCTAAAGAAAAAGATGGGAAAAGATGCCCTTTCTGAAAGGGAACACTTTCAGGCCTTTAGCATAGACAGAGAAGCAAAATCATAGTTCTGTTTTCCTTGCAGATTTTCCTGAATAATGGCTCCTGGTATTGAGAGTGTTGTGGTTTGCTAGCACTAAAATGTAAAGTTATTTTGAGCGTGAAAGCCTGAATGTTGTTCTATTTAAAAAATGTAAAAGAAGGAGAGGAATGTTTACAGCACGTTAAAACCTGTGTGACAACTTAGCAAGAACTATTTTAACTATCGTCTTATTCTCCTTCCTGTTATACGCTATAAAATGAGAATGCAGGGTCAGTAATAAATAATATTAGCACGGAGGGATAGCTCACTGTGCTGTTGGAGAGCAGGCTGGGTCAGCCCCAGCTCCCACCCTGCTCCGGTGGGAACCACAGCCTTGTGGGGCTGCCTGGAGTGCTGGGGGGTGAAGCCAGGAGCATCTCCTTCTCTGCTCACCCTCTCAGCGGGAGAAAGGCTTGGGAGTTTCGTGCTGCTTTGTAGGAGCTAACTGTAACCTGGTATTTAGACAACACAGCCTCTACTACAACTGCCTCTGTGGGTTTTGTGACCCAAACGTAACAAGGATTAAAGCAGAATAATTCTTTATAAAAAAGTTTGCAGTCAGGGCTAGGTCTGCAGTGAATGTTGACAAATACTGAAACAAAATCTGAGAAAAGACTTGTTCCAGATTTTTTTTGTAATCGGCATTCCGTATGTGTTGTGCAGGGAGCGAGGATGTGCTGTTATGTAAGAGGGTTTTTTTAAATAAAGTTCAGTGCAGAATGCATGAGTCGTGAGAAGGGATATCAGGAAAAAAACCTGCACGAAAATAAGAAAAGCTACTGAGTGAAAAGCTCTTACTCAGTGTGTTATTTCCATAATTCCATGAGTTCCTAAAAGTCTCTTTCAATGTTTCTGAGAAAAAGCCTTGAAGTGAAAGGAGGGAGGCAAGGTTGTTTTTTTTCTTTGGTTTGGAGGAAGGTCTTGGTTAATTCTATTAGTAGACTTTGGGCTTATTTTTATTTAAAAACAAAACAAAAATCCGTCTCAAGTTTAGAATTTCTGTATGGAAAAATTCTTTTTCTTTGCCAGAGAGGGAAGTATCTCCTTTTCATTCTGTTTGTTTTGGAGTATTTGTACTTAAGTGTTTTGTGTTTGTTCTTTATTGAATACATTAGTGGTGCATTAATTTCTTCCTGACAATGCTTGTTCCATGGCATTTGGATAGGCTCACTCCTTCCCATATGACAGAAAAACTTGTTGTTTTACTTGATGACCCTGCTTTGCCCTCCCTGAGTTTGATTGATAATGGCTTAATTTCCTACCTTGTTTAACTTTTAATGCTTTTTAAAGTGATTTTTGTGCTGGCTGCCACAAAGGAAACAGCTGAAAAAAACCCCACATTGGATTCTTGCTCCAGTTCTAATCTGTTTGCTTTCTTTTTCCTTTTTAAATTATTGTTTGGCTTTAATTTGTTTGTTTCTCCTTTAAATGGGTTTGAGATTACTCGAGGGTTCCTTGTTCAGCAGGTCAAAGGATAACTTGGAGACTTTGAAACCGTCTCCCTTTTTATCACCAAGTTTTGTTCTTCCGAGAGTCCAAAGGATTTTGCAGGATGATAGCTTGTGGAGGATGCCTCCATCTAGGGAGAGCGTTAGCAACAGACCTGAGTCCACAGGAGCCTTTTTAGTGCTCAAAGCAGATGAAAAAACCCACTGATCTAAGTCTAAATCAGAACCTTAGTGAATCCTCATATATAACTAACTAAAAGAGTAAGTTTACTGGGGATTAAATACGTTGAGATTGATAAACTTGTTACTCGGCTACCTGCATTTCTATTTTCCAGGAGGAAGGCTCACAGTTCTGTATTTCTAAACCTACAAATTTTAACAGGCTTCAAACCAGAGAGGTATCAATACACAAAAATATAGAGTGTGTGCTACTAAAAAATGTCCTTTAACTGAAAGAGTCAATCTGTCTCAGAGGTAATCCCTGCTTTTACAAGAGGGGAATGTGTTCAAATTGCTCAGCCACGGCACTGTGAATTTGTAGGACAGCAAAACAAAACACTGGGTAGTGTAGGCTCCCTAAAAAAGTTCACTGCTATTTCTTATTTCTGCTTAAGATTTTAATCCTCAAAGGTGCTATGGACAGGGGGAACTTTTTCTGTATCTTTTGAATATAAATCACTCGTCGTTTCTTTTTTCCAAGTACTTTAAATCCCTTGAAAACCTTAGCAAGAAAATAAAAGCACCTCTAAAATCTTTATTTCTGGCAAAGGTATACAAAGATAACAAATTTCAAGTGAATCACAGCATGGAGAAGAATGCATAGATTCTTACTGTCTTTTAAAAACAAAGCAAGGTGAAGACACTACCCTACAATATCATATGTTCAGCTGTGGGGGAATTATAGGGTTGTAGATTCTCAGGGGAAAAAAAAAATAAACTGTCTTCCCCTTGCCTTGATTAGCAGCTCTGACCCAAACTCTTAGGAGTGGAGCAACCTCACAGGTGTGAGGACTGGGGAGAGGAGGTAACTGAGATGCATGACTGTAACTGCATTTTCAGGTTTGTAGTGAAGTGATCCATAGTTTGTTGTACACCGATCCACTCCCTGACAGCTTTAAATGAGAGTATTTTTCTGTTTTGTTGGGGTTTTTTTCTGTTCACACACGCAAGCCTAGCTCTCGCTGAGTTCATCCTGATATGGTAGAGAGGAATGTTACAAAGTTTACAGTCTAGGTATTCAAGTGGAAAGAGTCTAAAGTAAATCAGAGATAAAGGTGTTGCTGCAAGAACCATTGTTTCACGTGTTCCTCAGATTAATTGAGCTCTGTATCCTTCCATGAAAAAGACTTGCTGAAAATAGGCTATTTCCTATAAACAGAAACAAAGGAAATTGTACAGTTAATCACCACTATCGCTTTTACTTCTTGAGCTACAAATTTTGTTTTCTCTGCTGTGTCTCCTCAGCCGTGGTAGGAACTGAAACACAGGCTGTTCCAGTGGCAAGGAAGGCTGACAACCTCCTCAAAAGCTGCAGTGCCATTTCAATCCCGTTGCTAAGGGATGCTCAAGCGTGATGTCGTCTGTATCTTCCCTTCCGAATGAGCACATTGGTTTGGTCACAACTCCACCCCCACAGTTCACAGCCAAAAGTTTGTGAGGTCATGTTCACTGCGGACAGTGTGAGCTTGTAAGGATCTGTACAACTGTCCCATCTGAAAGCTAATTAACCATTCTTTTTTTCTGCAGGCTGGAGCATCCAAAGTGCTCAGAACTTTCAACTTCCTAACAAATGGGAATTGTTTGCAATAGGAAATAAGGGTATTTGTCACCTGGAGGGTTTGGAAGGCATCTTTGGTGTGAGATGAACATGCTGGGTCTCACAGTTGCCTGTAAAAATCAGAGAGCCAAAAAACCCTTGAGTCAGTTCAGAGCCTAACTCTGATCAGCTGAAGAGTAAAACTGTTGCAACATCAGAATTGCGAGCAGAAAGTTTTACTCATTCGGTTAGAAAGAGAAAAGAATGGAACAACATGAAGTATGTGTCTCAGAGGCATTTTTTCAACCGGCTCAAAATCTACTCTGTTAAGAAAACAGTAACTCCAAGAACAACCGTGCATCTACATTTTCTGCCAATGTTTGTGAATTTTTCAAAAGTATTTCCTTGTCTCTTATCTATACAGGTGTGAATATCCTCATGCGCAGCAAGGGAGACTGCCACTAGGAAAAAGCACTAAAATACATGCAATGGTCTGTCAAATATAAAGTAGATATATTCAAATAGGAAAAATATAGTATTTTTCTTGAGGTCTTTTTGACTGATTATACTGATAGGGATTATACATGTAAATTTTAAAAGGACAGAAGTTGATGTGTATAGGATGGAAGCTTAAGGGACATGTACTTTTCAACAAGTTCTCTCTCACTTGTACTGCTGTTGATAGTCTGCTTCTACTTTATATCTTTCTAACAATTTGTAAATCAAGCTAATACAGTTGTCCTAGCTGGGAAGAGTAAAGTCCTCATAAATTATGCACTTCAATAGGACTACTCAACTGAGTAGAGTACATGTTTATGTACAGGATTGGGCCATTGTTACAAATCGTCCCCCAGTCTCAGGCACCAAACAGTGTTTGGTGCAAAGGCTGTGGAGGGAGAATGGAGGAAAGAATTGCAATGAAATTCCTCTTTCTAAAAAAATGAAGAAAATTAAGAGATTTGAGGATTTTCATTAGAATGTAATAGAAGTTAGGTCAATTTAAAAAGCCATTAGGTAAAGTTATCAAGTGGAATGAAATGGATTATAGATATATGAAGCTTTACGATTCATGTCCCCTACAAATACTCCATTAAAATGTTATTCACTTTGAATTGTTCTGCTGCCTCTCCTTGTGACATCTTTTCTGGTTTGAGAAGTGAAACAGCAGAGTATTGTTTCACACTGCAAAACCCCCTGTTCTTTTGTGAAATCCTTAAGCTGAGATGCCTGTTGGTGTCTCAGAGTCTTCACATTTACTTTAGACTGAAAAAAATTGCAACAGAATCTGAGGCTGTTGGCTGTTATATTCAGACACAGATGGAATATCACTGAATTTGAATTTCATCTGTAAATGTACAGTGCTCACAATCTTGTGTATGTAAACTCTTACCTCCCATTATTTTAAGTAGTGCGGGATTGAGTCAAGAGACCTAAGTCTTCTACAGCCACTTCCACATTCATGTTACCTTGCATTTTTGGCAAATATTTATGCCTAACATGCAGCAATGTCCTTTAACACCCTCTTTAGAATACTTTTCAACCCTCAAATAGATTTTTATCACAGAGGCACTATGGTCATATATAGTTATTTTATCTTTGCATTTATTTGTTTCTAAGACAGCAGGTTCTTCAGAATTGGGCTTTAATTTTATACTAAGTTAGGGGTCAGATTTTGCTTGAACTTACCCTTATATTGAGCCGACATGGGGGTGGAGATTATGGGACGGGTTGACGAGGCACTTGAGGCCATGGTCTAATGGTCAGGAATATGATGGGATAAAGGTTGGACTTGATGACCCTGGAGGTCCCTTCCAACCATAATGATTCTATGATTCTATGATTCTGATGGCAGTAGTCTTATGAAACTGAAGTTCACAGATTATTGCAAGATGGAAGCTGGTTCCAGTAAGTAACAAGGTCTACTCTAAAGATACATCAGTAGCTTTATGTTTATTTAAACAAATAAAAAATAATTATAACAGCTAACGTGTTGGTATGCTCGTTCTTCAAATGATGCTCTCCTAATCTGGACAGCACCAGAAAAAAAATCATGGCAATTTGGTGGGTTTGTGAAGTAGGGGTGGTGCCTTATGTCTTGTGTCCTGTCATATTTCAGAAGGACAAAAAATCTGTAATTGCTGATAGGTTTAACAATTTGGGAGTTTTCTTTTTGTTTTCTGTAGCTTTTGACACTTTCACACTTTTATAGTGCTTGTAATACAAGGACGTAATTCTTAATTCTGTCATGAGTAACTGGGAGTTCTGTGAATTAGCTGAGTGTGTTTTCACTTTTCAACTACCTCATGCTTTGTTCAATCTAAAAAGACAGAGGCACAGAGTGTGTATGCCAGGAGGGCAGCAATTCCTGTGCCTGGGCACATTGGCTGACAGCTTTTGGAGGTTAACCTTGCCAAGCCCATCCAGATTTGCATTTGGGACAGGGCTGAGTGTGTGCTGCTGGACAACAGCACAACTTCATACTCCCAAGTAGTGACAGCAATGACTCCCTTGTCAGCAGGTGCTTTGCCATATTTACTGCTAACACTGCTCAACCTTCACCAAGATTTTAGCCTTTTGTATATCTCCAGCAATATTTTTTTATCTTGTTTGTGTATTCCTTTGTGAACTGTTTGGAGCCTGAGATAGGCTCCCTTCCCCCCAGGTGGGACCCAGAGGGAAGCAGAGCCTGGGGCCTGGTGGCTGGGGCAGATTTTCCCTGCTGCATGAAGTGGCAGGTACTGGCATTTCTGCATTCTCTTCATACCTGCGACCATAAAAATGCTATGAGGTTTTATAATTTTCAGTCCGAATTCTGCTTACCTTGTAAATGCCACTGTTAAATATATTTGAATAATGTATATTTTGTGGAAACAATACAAATATATAAAAGACCTATAAAAGATATGGGGAATTATTGTAATCTTTGCTTCAGGTGGATCTGGGCATTGCTGAGCCAAGTCTCTCTAAGACTTTTTAAAACTGCTTTGGCCTGAAACAACACCTGGAGAAGGCAGTAGGAGTCTTTCCACTGATTCCAAAGCTCTCAGGCTCTGTGTACCCCAAAGTTGTGACATTTAAAAATAGACAATGTTCATAAATCCTCAAAGATTGAAATTTGGGGAATGGTGTTCCCTGTTTGTCCTAGACTCCACCCTTCTTTCAGCAAGGGCAACTGAACAGATGTATCTGATGACACTAACTGTGACCTTCTAGTTGTTTGCTCTGTTCACATAATTATTTTACTGTAGGTGGTTCTAAATATAGTAACTGGATGACATAAGAAGGTGTGTTCATGGGAATAGTGTTATAGATAACTGAATTTTGCAAATGAGGATAAATAACTCATGTATAGTAAAGGACATTTCACTAATCTTGGGGAGGAAGAGAAAAACTACCTGTTTATTTTAGGGACCCAGGTTTTACAAAGAGCAAAGCACCAATCTTTGTTTTCCAGGCATAGCTGCTAAGCTGGTGCATGAAAACTACAGTGTCATTTATAAAATCACGTTTCAAAAAATATTTTAGAAAACAAAATAGAGCTAGATATCTGGCAAAACCATATGTAGAAGCAATTGCATGCATCAAGTTGTACTCTCTGGTCTACCCAGTATGACTTGGTAGCTTGTTTTTTGCTGTCCCAACCCTGTCCCTGGCTGCAGCCCTGAAGACATGGGCTCACCTGGGGACTGTGTTGGGTGCGAGGGAGCCGCCCAGCTTGGGAAATGTGTTTGCCTGCAATGCCCACATTGATAAAAATTATTTCATGCACCTCAGTGTCTGCAGGATCACTCTGTAGGTCACTAGGCAGATATTAAAAGTTTATCAATTGAGAAAATGTATAAATATATATGACATATAATACAGTCAGAAGTATTTAGTACAGTAACTTATGCGATAATTATTTTTCAAGGCCAGTATAAAGTGCCCTAGGGAACAACTCTGTTCAAAATCTTACTCAGATTTCTATGAATTTAATCCCCAACTCCTGCAAATATTTTCTCGGCTGCTTTCATTCCAAAAAGCCCTTCCTGAAGGGCTCTGAAGTTGCTCTCTACAGCTCCCTGACAGGAGGTTGGTCTCCTCTCCCAAGTAACAAGCGACAGGACGAGAGGAGGTGGCCTGAGGTTGTGCCAGGGAAGGTTTATGTTGGATTTTATGTTGGATATTAGGAAAAATGTCTTCACTGAAAGGTTTGTCAGGCACTGGCACGGGAGGGGTTGAGGTGTCTGGAGACCCTGGAGGTGTCTGAAAGCCCTGTAGATGCGGTGCTGAGGGCCATGGGTTAGTGGTGGCTTGACAGTGCTGGGCTGGACTAGCAGCGGTTGGACTCGGGCATCTGGAAGGTCGTTTCCAGCCAAAGCGGTTCTGCGATTCTACGGACCGGTCGCCATCACAACGCCAGCGGTGCCCGGGCGGCTGCGGGACCCGCGGGCTGTGCCCGGGCGGCA